>JBCFXI010000106.1:0-320180 GCA_038496175.1 Ampulex compressa | reverse complement strand
CCACGGACAACCATCACGCTCATCTTCGCCCACCCTCCCGCCCCCTCCGCCCCCCTCCTTTCCTTTTCCGTCTCATTGGTATGCCCGTTTCGGCGTTTCGGGGGTAGCTCACGAGGGGATTTGGAAAGAGCGCTGCCGGTATGGCGTCACAGGGGCCGGGAGGATGGCACGAGATAGCTTAAACTTAGCATTCACAAACCAACGCGCCGCGGCAACCACGGCGAGGAAACCGGGCCGCGGGGGGAGGAGAGGAGGAAGACCAATTCCGCCAGTCTTTTCTCTCTCTCTCTCTCTCTCTCTCTCTCTCTCACTCTCTCTCACTCTCCTCTAAGTGTCTTTGCGCCCGGTGGCAGCCAACCAGACAAAGGAGAGAGACGAAAACATCCGAGCCAAGGTTGAAAGAAAGCCACGGATAGAGAGAAGGCGAGGAGGGTCAGGAAAGGAAGAGAGACAGAGAGACAGAGAGAGAGAGCGAGAGAGAAAGGCAGACCCTTCGTTTTCCGCATCCCATTGATTTACATCTTGTCTTGGCGCAGGAAGGAAGAAAGGATGGAGGAAGAAGGCCGTGAGAGAGGAGCGCGTACTCGAGGGGGCGGCCGTGCGATATCAGCCGTTTGTATGCGCGGCCGACGCCAAAACTTTGCTGAATTGCCCTATGACTCCTTATATCCCATCCCCCGCTCCCTCCCTCGCCCTCTTACGATTCCACCCTCCGCGCCCTCGCCCCTCCCGGTCGTTATACCGATCCTCGAGAAAACCGACTTCGCCCTCCGCCCCTCGATCCTCCCTCCTCACGCTCGAGAGCGGGGAAAACAACGTTTCCAGCTTTCGCACCCTGACCGATTCCCGAGGAATCGATCGAGGATCCCCCTTTGATCGCGCTGATTCCACTTGGAATCGAAGGATCGCCACGATGTCGATTGCGCCCATTTGCTATTTTGTTGGAAATTGCTCTTTGTTCGTTTTCCTTGGCGCGTACTGCCGGGGAAAGCTGTTATCGTCGAGGTTTGATTTAGTTGTTCTTGGCAATGGAGGATACTTCGTCAGTGGTGAAGAATAAAGAGATCTTTTGAGGGATGTATGTACGCGTTCGAAATCCACGGCGGTTAAGGCGGTGTGCGATGATGGGATTATTGTAAATTTGGTGCACTCGCAGGGACGGTTTTGAGGTTTAACGGACTTCGCTAATGGAGACACGGAACGGTCTAGTTCTCCCATAAATTAGGTCTAACTCGGTTGTTTTATTAATACCGTTAATCATGCCGCGCCAAAGCGACGACGGATAAAGCGTCTAACAGGATTGATCGTAAGTAACTGCGCCGTAACCGAGGAAGAGGGATCCAGGAAGAGAAGATCGCTTAAACTCAATTACCCGAGTTAGCTTGATTTAATCGTGCATTATGATCGCGACCGCCTTTACGGTGCAAGACGCCCCATTCGCGCCTTGCCACTGTGATTTTATGGAATTGTCATAGGAAGCGATTCTGTCCGGGGGAAAAGTTGGCGCGAAATTAATAGTCGGGTGAGAAAACTTTGATCGAAGGAAACTTCTTATGGAGTATCGAGCAAAATCGCGAGGTAATATTCGAAATTTAGTTTCGGAAATTATGAGCAGCTCGGCTGAGCGAGTATAATCAAATTTCATAGGGAGAGAGGAGTGTGAGCGATGCAAGAAAGTTTATGGGAGATCAAGAAGGCGATTTAGGTCGCGAGGAGAGGAAAACGCGAAAGCATGGATTCGTAAGCGTATGTTTCTCGTCAAGACTACTTACTATTGTACTCTCCTGGATCGCTGGGATCCAATCGTTTCGCCCTACGCCCGTGTTTGCTGTTGTTGTGGACGAACATGTTGTCCGAGATTGCCAGCAGTGGGCCCTCGACTCCTACTTGCGTGGAAATGACCACCTGTTACAGAAGATTGAAATTCGTTGAGGTGAGGCGTGTCACAAGGATCAACCGCGTCATGCTTTCCGCTCATGGTCCATGCATCAACTTAATCGTACGCTTAATTATTCGCGATTATTCGTACATCAAACAGCGGTCTTATCACTTTCGATCGTACGAGACTCTTATAAAATAGGATATTTTACCAAACGTTCGTGCTTCATAATTTATTATTAAATAATATCCCAATAGAGTATCATACAAATAGTGTAACATTATTCATCGACCCGTATTCCAGTTTATCCTGGACATTAACTTACGCACGTTGCCCGCCACGGGATAATTAATAACTCATGCTGATTAAGTTAATAGACCACGAAACGGTGGATAAGGCGCGTTGCAACGCAATTGACTGACGAGCAAATACAGCCCGATTTCCTGCGCCGTGTTAGCGCGCGTATCGCATACATTTCGTGACTCTCGTGACCTCCTATTTGCACGTAGTGGCAGATACAATCGTAGGAACGTACGAATATAATCACATTAGAGTCAACATTCGCGATGCGGCCTGATTAACCCTTTCGCAGCAGCAACGCGACCCCCAATATCGCTTTGACGAATGGAAAATCTCATTTCCATTAGTATATTATCCTACTTTTCTTTTATCAGCACCTTATCTTATCCGTTACTATTTCATCCTACTACACGCTAATAATTAAGGATTAATAACAGCGCGTACAATAAACAAACGTATCGCTCGCTGCAACCACAAAAATCCTCACTCGACCTTTACCAATTTACCCGATGCACAAAAATGAATCCACGCGGATACCAAAGGCGAGCCTCGCCAGGCGCGAAAGGGTTAAAACGCGAGAGCGTATCCGCGACGGGCCAAGGAAAGCGGCGCCTTCGGGCCACGGAAATCACGGCGCAAATTGAAACGAGCCTCACGATTAACCCCGAGCTCCCGTAAACGCCGGAAGAGGGCGAGAGGGAAGGAAGATTCGCCGCAGGAAGCGGCCAGGGGCCGTTTATAAAATCGACCGGGCGGTCGGTAAATGTCCGAAGTTTTGTCCTTTCTCAACTTCGCAAACTTTCCTGCCGCGGTGGCTCGTATTACCCGGCGCGTAACGTCGTGCGAACTTGCCTCGGACGGCCGTGGATACTCGGCGCCTCCGAGCGCGGGGGGTGGGAGATTTTCGGGGCGGGAGGAAGCGCCCCTGAAATTTTAATTCGCAACTTCGCGCGGTAAGCAATTTCTTGGGGAATTTCGGAAGCGCGATAAGTATTTTAATTTTCCGTCGTCCGGCGCGGCGCGCAGGGGTGGCTAGAGGGGGTTGAGAGGGAGGCCGAGGAGGAGGGGAAACCGCGGTGGGGAGGACGATAAGAAGAAGTCGGATCGGCGAGGGAGGGGCGGCGCGGTTTTTAGCAATTTATTTTTTAATCCTGCCCTTTGTCTCCGCGAGCGAAGGAGAGAAGAGCGGCGAGATACGGCTGTCGGTCGGCGGAAGGAGTCGTTAGAGGGGACGAGGAGAGAGACAGAGAGAGAGAGAGATAGAGAGATGGAGAGGGATAGAGAGAGGGAGGAAAAGGCGAAGGGGCGAAAAGACGCAGGGAGAGTCGGCTGATGCCGTGCCGAGCTAATTGCCAACCCCTTGGATTACGTCTCCTTGGACGGGGATCTCGACTTTCGACGATGGCCGCCCATCGAGAAATTGCCGTCTCCCCGGCGCGGCCGTTTCTTTTAGAAATTAAAAAAGAACGGCACCCCGAGTGGAAAATGCGCGGCCATGGGCGCGCCGCCGTGCGATACGTGCCACGCAATCGCGAGGATTTTCGGCGTTCTCGTCCCCGTCTGTCCGCCCCTATAATTTCACGAATCGTGACCCGAATGACGCCCGAATCCTGTCGGCCCTGGGTGTTGCGCCGGCTCGATGGCGGGGCGAGAGTCTTCGAAATCAAGCGGGCGGAAAGCCAGGAGTGCTTAAGTGTCTACCGAACAAGGCCGTAACTCCGTATACTTAGGGCGACAGTTCGTGCGAGGTATGTTCCAGAACGTACGTCACGGGGAAGCTCGGGGAGTCACGTCTCATCTATCTCGTTGATCGACTCTCGGAACTCGGGATTGAATAAAGGAATTTTCCTCCCGAAAATTGCGTCCACGAGCCTCGCCCTGGAGGACTTCGTCGGGGAATTAGGAGGATTTCACTGCGCGCTCTATGGGTTTTTGCTCGAGAATGATATCGAGAAATATTAATATCGAGGAGGGAGATCGTTAACTGGGTTCCTTGGAGAGTAGCGATTCTCTTAAAAACGCGTTGCTCCTGGGTTTGCGAGATGTGGTGCTCTTACGTTTTGCGCGTATCGATTTTACTCACCTGGAAGCGTCTCATATCGCGCGGATTGCCGGCATTCTTGAGGCAGTTCTGGTTGCACTTGAGGAAGAACTTGAGAAAGAATCTGGAAGCAGAGGAGATCCGAGTTAAACGGTTGACAAGGTGCTTAACGCTCTTCAACGCCGGGAACTTAATTAGAACGCGAACTTGGCCGGAAAGTAAGGCTGAATATTGCATAAGCCAATCGCGGTGCCCGTTCCACTCGCCTCTATTATTCAGCATTTCTCTAGATTAAACCCCCGACCACGTGTTCCTCGACCTTTAGGACCGTGCGCTATTGTATACCATGGAAAATACGTGCTTACTTTGCCAGGCTGCTGAAATGTCAGGAGGTATCTTCCTAATTGTTCCCTCGCAAAGAAATAAGACTTCCAACAGCCAAGAGGAGCTCTCTATTAATCTACATTAATCCGATTCTCCGGATTAATCTCAATATTAATCCAATTCCATCGCGAACCTCCTTATCGCATATTCCGCGTATTTGCAGAATGTCGACGGAAACCAGATCTAAATTTCAAACGTCAGGCGCCTTTCAAAGTACTGCGCGAATATCAAATACCTCAAGCACCGCGGCCCCATACCCGTATATGTTAAATAACAAAATCACGATTCATAAAGTTTTCACCCGCATCGCCATAAAGGAAACGACGTAAGCGAGTCAACGGAAATCGCGGTTCCATTTCGATATCGACAGAGCGCTCTTAGCGGATATGGACAAACGTTGAATCCGGAAAGCGAGCGTCCGTCCTCGAGGTGCATCTCGAAGGAGCGAGACGCTCCTTGAGATAGGATCCGGGGCAAATAAAAGAGAGATAAAGATAGATAGAGAGAGAGAGAAAGTTCGAGAGAAAAAGGAGAGAGTAAGAGGGAGACTTGGTAGCGCGTAGACACGCCGGGCTCGCACAGGGGCAGGCCGACTGAAAGGGGGCGGGAAAAAGTGGTGGCGGGCTTCAGCCAAAAAGCCGACGGCTCAATTTTCATGAATTATGTAGAATATCGGGGGATATTGAATTCCAGGAAATTTTTCCAGGTGCAGGCTATCCGCGCTCGCAGGGCTTGGGGGGGGGGGGGTGTGGACTCGAGTTGGCAGGGTGGGCGCGAAGGAGGGTCGTCGGTTCGTGCGACGCGCCGAGACGCGGAGGAAACGCGTAGGAAACAATCAGGAGGACCGAGACGAGAGCCGAGGAAGGAGGGAGGGAGGGGGTAGGTTTTCTGGGTGGCTCGTAGGCCTCTCCTCCCCTGGGACGCCATTGTCATCCCCCGCGGAGTGCGTCCATGCGATCCATGGAAAAATCAAACGCATACCTCCGAGCGCGCTCTTTTCTTTCTCGTTTGCGCGAACCGCCGGAGCGAAACGCCGGGGGTGGACTCGTCTGATTTCCCTCCCCCTCCCCCTCGCAGCCCTCTATTTTCCTCCAGCCGCGCCATCGACGCGAGTCTTCTGGCCTCCTTTGCCCAACCTCCTCCTTCTCCTCCTCTTTTCCTCTTTCATTCGCGACGTCTCCTCGCCAGCGAGAAGGAGGAAGCGCTGTAAAGCGCGGTTAATTTTATTAAACCGTGGTAAAACCGGCCTGGCGCTTCGCGTTACACGGCGATCCATTACTCTTATCGCACCGACGGTTTATTTTGACCCCACGCATCGTCGCCGACCGTGTCACGATATACCCTTTTTGTATCTCGTGCGACGCTTAAGTTCCTCTTACAGTGCCTCGAGGCACGTAACAGGACGATAAGGGCACGTTAACCAGCGGTACACGGGAGTCGTCACCATTTTACTCTAATCCCGATTACGCGGTCAAACCTTACGAGCTGTCGCTCCACGAATAAACGTCCCCTGTACGTACGTCGATCCCCATACGTTTAACACCAAACCGGCCACTTTCCTAACATATTTACGTACACCACGTATATTCTTAAACGATAAGGATATTAATAAGAGACGTGGATAAATCGATAGAAAGATTCACGCTCCTTGAAATAATCATAGAAAATCTCAAAAATGCTCTCCTACGAGGTACACCAATTTTCCCAATAAACAACCGATCGCTCGTTTTAACCCCTCGCTAGCTTCTGGATTAAACACAAGCAAAAACCAACTCGATAAATAAATCCATTCCTTCCAACATTTCACACCTTCGCTATTCACATACTAACTTTTCAGAACACAACGAGTTCCATGCAAGAGGATCAATCGCCGCCGAATAAAAGTACCCCAAAGATATCGACGTACCTCCTCGTTAATACTTTTACCCAATATCTCCCCCCTCTGCGTAGGGCTCGCTGGAAGAAACCGGAGGAAGGGTAGGAGCGTCGTATTTCCGCATTTCATCGCGCGCATCTCCGCTGCGAAGGGCCCGACTTCGCCTGGCGATATCACCAGCGCCGATGGGATCGGCTACGTGCATATTACCGTACATTACACGGCCGGCCGACTATCTAAACGGCGGTTTTATCGGCCCGGCGCAAGTCGGGCTCGCCCGGGTGCCGAAACGTTTGGCACGGAATTCATACAGCGGGGAAAAGTGAAAGGTAAAAACGAAAAGCGATCCCGGCCTGCGATCGGGCGGCGGGGGCTGGCGCGCGGGGATGGAGAGGGCTGGTGGCGGCGGGGGGTGGCGATAGGAAGAGGAATGGAGGCGGAGAAAGGGAAGGGCAGCGCCGTGAAAAAGAGAAAGGGAAAGAAACGTATCGATCTCCCGTTACACGCGTTTTCGTATCTATCCGCGCCAACGGCCGCACTCGGCCGCCCTTAGAGTGCGCCGGGCGAATTTAATTTCGTTTACTCTTAGAGGACGTTAAGATCCTATCGGGATGCTGGATGGGTATTCAAAGCATGGTACCTCGGCTTATCGCCGCCGTGGATCTCGCTCTAAACACGACGTCTCTGTTGCGCCCGAGGCGCCGCCTCCTGAGCGGATAAGAACACCATCGACCCTGTCTGTATCCGCGCGGCTGCCAGGAGAAGGTGTGCGAGGCTGCCCTTTAACGACGAGGACGACGACGACGACGACGCCGTCGAGAACGACTGGGGCGTCGGACCGATCGCGGACGTCTCGCGTCTTTATTGAAATTGAACCTGCGTTATCGTCGGTTAATAAAGCTCGCGGAGGCGTAAAGCTTCGTACACGGGGAGCCTCGAGGTGGGATGGAGGTTTGGAGCTCGAGCAGGAAGACGTGGATTTGTAGGTGGAAATTCAAGGTTGGGATTTTTTTGAGCCGTTCATTAACTAAATTTATTAAGACTACTTTTTGGAATGTTTTATTACTTTCTTTTTCCACTCGAGAAACTCCTAAAGTTCTGATATTAATAACGATTACGCCAAGGCTATTTTATACTGTTTATTTTATACGCTTTTATACGAAAGCTACGTGTGTATCATACAATGGTCGATTCAATTTTTATTTTAAAGGGAATTCTGTTCGCTTTCTGTTTTATGGAGTTAATCGATTTTAGTTTTTGGTAATCGATTTTTATTTAAAATATTTCAGTAGTGAACGAAGACCATTGACTTGACAGTTTTCCTGGAGTTGGACGAAAAGTCTTGCTTACACGGCATTTTGTAACACACGAAGAAAGATATTCGGAGGGTTTCGAGACGTACTGCCGGAGATACGATGACCCGGGACACTAATGATTTTCAACACCCTGCAGCTCGCATAGCCTCGCTCTATTCCTCTTTCTCTTTCTTTCCTCGGAGGTCGTTGCTTTCCATGTCGCCCTTTGAGTATTGGCTGTTAGGGCCTAATGGATTACGTTACCGACTGATTCAAATGCGAACTGGATTTCATTCCGAGCTCGATGGGGCGGCAGTATCGATGGTGTTGCAACGCGAGCACGGGCAAGAAGGGTGGAAGGGCTAGTTTCTTACAGGGGCTCAAATTCGATTCCGATCGTCTATTAGATTTTTCTCCTTCGACGGCGCTCCTCACGAGCTCGCGCCAGTTTCCACGGCAAAATCCATCCAGGATCGTCGTCCGGGCCACCCGGTACATTTTGCGCCGCCGAATCGTGGACCCGGTTAAAGGATACGTACCGCGCGCTTCAGCGTCGAGGCAAGATCCAATCGATGGGAATTGTTTGTACTCACCGATGCCAGCCTTAATGCAGAAAACCTATCTCGTGTTTGACATCGTGCACAAACAGTGCTTTGCCTAATACCTTACGCACCCATTGCTCAAAGTACCCGGTCAATATTTCATGTTTGCCCAACATCGCAACTTCGACAATTCGCATTCATACCGCAGCCCTTTAACGGCACGACAAACACATGCAACATGGTTTATTTTGTTCATATTGATTCTTATTAATAATTAATAGCTCGAGTATCGTTATATATAACGTAGGATCACTATCGTCATTATTATCACCGTCTGCCCGATTACAGAGCTAACTAACCCTACCTTGAAGGCTTAAGTATTTAGTCCCTTCTCAAAACTCCGATCTTCACTTCTAAACAACGTCACGCTAAGTACTCGAGTACAACGAATGAACATTTCCAAATGCACTCCCCCGACTCCTCCGCATCATATCTCGTCCCTCCCAGTTCGAGCTTTTCGGCATCGTCGATTGACCCAAGCGACGACGCCGCGCCGCCTCCCAAAACCCCGCGTGTTTGTCGTTAATCGGCATAATGAGATCCCCCGCGGCGCGCTCCTCCAATCAGCGTTAAAACGCAAATTCTTCCCTTCCCGGGGATGCGCGCAAATCGAATCGTTTCACCGTGCCGCTGCAGTTGTTCCTCCGCTAACGAATTGACACGGAATAAAATATACAGGGGCCGGCCGATTGCGAAATCATTCCCAGCCTACCTACCTACCGACGCTACCTTTCCATTCCCTCCGCTAAAATGAAATAAAACGAAGCAGCAGCGCGGGGCGGAGAGTAGGGGAGGGGGGGGGCTGGTAAGGGAGCGAAGGGCGGCGGCGGAAGGGCGAGAGCAGCGCGTGCACGATCGGGAAACCTGCACCGTTCGCTGTTTCCAGTTTTACGGCATGCAACTTCGCCCGGGACGGATGGACGAATGAGTTCGAGGAGGAGGGGAAAAAATGAACGACGCGACCGGCAAAAAAAGGGCTAAATATCGGAGGCCCCGCGAAGGGCGGGGGAGGTAGGGAGGGGGGGGGGGGCGAGCGGGCGGGTAAACAGAGTCGAGTGAATTCAATCAAACCTTGCAGTAAATCATCGGCACTCGCATGGCGGTCTGTTAATATTTTCCGTGTACCAATTAGCGATTTTTCTCGCCGCAGCCGAGGGGATGCTCTCTCCTCCGTGAAAGCAATTTCTGGGTAGGAAAACCGTAGGCCGCCTGTGGGGCCCAATCGCGCAGCGGCTTGCTTATCTATCCGCGATCGACGAGGCGTGTAACGAAAAATCCCGCGGCGCGGCAACTTTTTTCCCGCCGAAATTGTGCGCTTCACGCATCGAAGGAGACGATATCCTGGCAGGCCGAGCCGGCATTTAAACGTCGCTGACATTAACGCGGCCCTGCCCTTCGTGGGATCGATGAGGGAATTTCGCTCGCCTCGACGAATTCCAAGGGCCTCGGCCGATGCGCTTATTTTGGGAGCTTGATAAGATCTCGAAATTGGAGCTCCTCGGGGCTCCTCGCGCGGGTGCCAAGTCGCGAGTAAGTACCTTCTGATCTAGTAAATATATTTCCAGCGGGGGGAGCTGAATGGATATAGGGGGCTTACTCGAGGACTTACGCGTAATAGTTCCAAATAGGGTGGCATTACGCGTATCAGAAATCCATTTTCTCCCGCGCTGGAGAATCTTTAATCATGTTTTCGGCTCCCGCCGCGCGCCCCCCTTCTTTGTCGGCGTGAAAGGACGACTGTGGAAGCACGCAACGTCGGCCAGGGAGACTTTTTCTCTAACCCCGGATCCCTTGGTTCAACCTTGGCTTCCATTCCGTACGATGATCGATCGAATTACATCGAATGGATCGATCTGTACCACATATTTTCCTCTCTAAATAATTTAGCAAACGATTACGAGAGCTTGGCGAGAAACAATTGCAATATTGGAACGAAGTGGTCGGCCGATGCGGAGGGCGAAGGTCGGTGTTGTAGGTTCTTAATGATCTTCTCGGAAGGTGGCCATTAATATAGGATTATTTGAGGGTCTCTTTCCAGGATGGAGGTTAGTCTCAGAGGAATATCTGCACATAGAAGATTCTGTCTGCTCGGTGGAATAGAAGGCGTGCCCAACACTGCACTAATCGCCTATCGATACCGAGGAGTCCTTCTCAGCAGTCCTGCTAACGCCGTATTTAAGAGGTGGTCCCCGAAGGCAAGGAAGGCATTACTGTCCTCGTTAGGTCGTCCCAAAATTACGACCAAAATTTCTACGGGAAGTACAATTTGTCGCGCGTCAAGAAAACTCATACCCGTGTCCTATCGCTAATATACACCAATCCACTACAGTCAGGCAATACGAGCACCGAGTAAAGTCCCATTAACATCCATTATTATGCACCGGATCCCACTTTATTCGGGCCCATAGATCGGCGTGTATCGGAAAACACATTACGCCCGCTTACCTTTTATCCTCGCTACATCGAATTACCGAGCGAACGATAGTGACATTTAACCAGGGCGTATTTGCAGCAAGATAAACTATAACGACGTTCTAAAAGCGTATGAAGGGAAAAAAAGCGTCCTGCAGGATAGACGCCTTTGAAGAATTCAGGGCTGGCCGAGGGCTGGTTCGATGGCCATGGACCGATCGTCTCCGAGGAAATTCCGTTAGGGCGGCGCATGCCCCGCAGGAGAGGCCGGCGTTCCCTTCGAAAGATACCGTACGATCGGATATATTATTTTAGCGAGAGAACGCCCAGGAGTAATCGCAAGTGCATAATGCAGACGCCCAGGACGTCAATTAGTAAGAATGTGTACGGAGGTCCGTAAGGTATAGGAAACCACCTAGAGCTGTATACCTTGCATACACCTTAACTGGGGTTAGTAAGGGGTTAGCGAGGTATCAGGGGATGCTTAATGTTTAACCAGCCTCCATTACGCCCCCCGCCGCCCCCTTCGAAGCTCCCGCCCCACCGCCTTTCTGCACCGCCGTCATCCAGCATCCACCGACTCGTTCCTCCAGATCCTCTCCTTCAGGAAGTATTATGGATAGGAAAGGGCTAAGAAGGATCGCGCGCGCGCGCTATCGGCTAATTCGGGAAATTATTTCCAGGGGGATAAAGCCCCCGGGCTAGACAAGAA
This sequence comes from Ampulex compressa, assembly GCA_038496175.1. NCBI lineage: Eukaryota > Metazoa > Arthropoda > Insecta > Hymenoptera > Ampulicidae > Ampulex > Ampulex compressa. The sequence continues at coordinate 308,679 of JBCFXI010000106.1, read as the reverse complement.
AGCCGGCCGACTTATCTTTTCATACGTTCGATCGCAGGGAGGGACGTCCGTTATGATTACGATTTTTCGATACGTGACTTTGCGGATCGGATTCCGGCGAAAGGGAATAGCCGGCCACGTCCATCGGGTTTCCTTCCATCCGGAGGATTGATCGCTCGCGAATGCGACGAATCTCCGGTTCGGCTTGGCAAGGTGCGATCGTGTTTTGAGAGAGGCGCCCGCACCAGCCGCGGCCAAATCCTGTTAACCGGCAATCTAATTTGTGGGAGTATTAACATTCCGGGTGGGTTGAAAAAATAAGCCGGGTCTACGTGTCCGCGAGTGCAAAGGAAACTAGCCGGGGACGTTCTTGTTTAAACTCCTCTTACGGGAATGTCGGCGTAAATAGTGGGAGGACCGCTGGTCTGAATTGTGATAAATTTACATAGGAAGTGCTGGTCCTGCGTGTTCTTATGGGGTTCGAGCAAGACTTTCGTCTGGAAAGAACCAAAATTCTAGACTCACAGGGATTTATCGAAGTGCGTCGATTAAGTGTACAGAAGCGTGGCCGCTTCTAAGTTTAAGATGCTGTCAGAGACATGTATTGTAAGCGATTATCTTTATCGGAATTTTGTTTGCAATGAAACTGCATTTGGGTAATTATTTTTCCATCGTGGCCCGCATCGAACGGTATGCCCTTCTGTTTACAAAAGGAAATCGGCTATGTGTAAAGAGGATGAGTTGAGCGAATTCCAGCCAGTAGAGAGGCTACCGTTTACCTAAGTCCTAAGACGAGAAGGGCTAAGGCTATTCGGCAAGCACTACCGAGGCACTGCATAATTCATACCTAAGTAATACGTCTTACTAGCTAGCGTACCCCGAACTAACGTACCCTGTCGTGGAACCACGTTGTGTAGCCTTATCCAACCCCCTGCGTATTTCGTCGACCCCTCCTCGCGACAGCAAGATACCCCTAATGGCAGTCTATCATATTAGCTGCAAGACGGCTTGAGAGGCCGGCTGCCGTAACTAGATTCGCGTTGCACGTACGGCGTATCAACCGACGATTTACCACGTGTTGCATAATTGACTGTCCCTATTAACTGATCCAAACTACGGCTGGACATATTAATCGCGGCCGATCTTGGGATCTCGATTTCCCTTTTATTCCAAGTTCCTATACCTTCTTAAGAAGAATCGGCGATTCTGGGTCTAACACAGCACCTATTCGCACACCTTGTATTTTAATCCTTCCCCTGATCGCGAGGAGTCGCGCGGAATTAGAATTTCGATCGACCACATCGACATTTTAGCGTGGGATGGTAATTTTGAAAATTGAGCTGTGGCTCGAATAATGAAACGTTTCCGAAATTACGAATTATACGGAATTAATATCGATATCAATATTAATCTATATTAAATTGTCGATGATTTCAGCGACAATTTAAACAAAAATCGACGCTCACAGTATAATTACAGTTTTGATGGGCGTCAGATCTATATGATTATTTCGATAAGCGATTTTGATTTGGGCAAGGACAATCCAAGCGCTTCGACGCACACGCGCTCGAAGCTTGAATTCCGAATGGTCGATCGGTGCATCAAGCGGGGAGCATTTCTACTTGCCGTTACAGCACCTGGGCTCGCCACGGATTTTTATCGTTTCCAGCGCGGACGTAGGAATATCCGAAATGCGGGCCGGGCTCTGTTAAAATAGTTGGATTAACTCGGTGCCTTGGGCGTACGCGCCGGACGGACAAGGCACGGGCCATTTCCATAAACGCATCAGAACCTCCACCGGCGTAAACTAACTTAACGACGACGACGATTCCGGCGTCGGTGTACGCGCGATTTATTAATGCCTGCATTTAGATACGGAACCCCCCTGAGGGCTCGCAAGGGGCGGTTAGGACCCTCTCAAGTTGCCGCTGTCAAATATCGACAAAAACGGCCGTAAGTCGCGCATGCTCGAGCACACGTGTGCCCGCTTGTGGGAGATAGACAGCCAACATATCACAACATCCTGCTTCGTGTCCCGGCCGGAGGAAAATTTGATGCGTAGACATTTATCCGTTTTGTCACAAGCGGAGGGCATGGGATAATGTTTGACATTAGTTCCTCGCGCGGAGATTACGCAGATTTCGGGCTTCGCGACATTAAATTATGTACCAAACGCGAAACACGGGGCGTGTATCGTTGTTCGCGTTGCGGCGAAAGTTTTCGACCTCGATGAGAGATTTGAATAACCGATGCGATGTCTCAATGACTGTTCTAATTTAATTGTATGCCGAACTCTTTTCGCTTTACTCTCCGCGATTATAATATTGATCGAAAAGTCGAATAAGCGGTGTTCCCAAGGCGAAATATTAACGTAAATGTGCAGAAAAAAATTGTTGCCAATTACAAAGCGTCGGTTATGATATTTAACAAAGAAGTTTTCTATCAGAAAAAATTAGTTATACAATTGGCAAAAAGGTTAAACTATCATCGGTACGGAAAGAAGCAGGAAACTAGATTTCTCTTATCTTTAAGTAGCTGCATCACGCGAAATATCAAAACTAAGAGCAGATGGAGAATTTTCAAAGCCAAGGGCAGAGTATCCTCTGTTCGAAGCGCTTATTCGAACGTATATTCCGAGGGTAATGACCGCTTCTTCGAAATCCTGCTTAGTTCGGACTAACCTCGTTGTCCAGTCCCCGAGTTTGTACTCCGAAGAGAGACGCAGGAGGCCCGGCTAAAATGTGATTTTAATATTCGCGGCTCCTTTGAGGAAACTCGCGAGTCTTCCTTAACAGGTTTAGGGAGGGAACCTCGAGCCGTGCCTACACCCTCCCGCGGGGGCGGCAGCCGGCTTTGAGAACTGCACCCAGTTCGAAACTCGGTAAAATCTGCGACTCGGCTCGCCCGAGAACTTCGCCTTCCCCTTCCTACGCCGACTTTCGGGAGCTCCGCTTTATTTTGTCCGCCATATCGAGGGCTAGGATCGTTTGATGCTCCTACCTGCACGCGCATCGGTATTCTTCGCGCTGAAGGAGAGGATGAGCGCGAAAAATTCGTAAATGGCTCCGACGATTAGCGTCCGTTCGCGCAACCGCGATTTTACTTGGGTCCTCATGACAAATGGTAACTGCGGAGCTTGGGATATTTTTAGAACGAGAATACGTGCATTTCGGGGAGGAGAGCGGATTGGAGGATCGCGAGGGTAGTCGAACGACATTAAAAATATATCTTAATTTTGCTCTGGGCTACGTTTTAATGCCTCCCCGCGGACGGTTCTATGCACTGCTGAACGCCGGTGGGAAGTGTAATTGACTTTCCTTGCGGCGCGGGATCGCGGACATGGACAAGCGAAAGTATCCGATGGCGCCGAATTCTACGAACGTACCTCGTCATTCCGAAGCATTAAAAGAATATAGATCCGAACGAGATTTTGAAAATCCAATAATCGCTTTATCTATGAAAAAGAAATGATCCACGTGGAAATATCGCTGGATTGTTCGAATGTAAAACAGAATCCTACGGACACCCCGTCTTCTCATCGCGTCCACTCTTTCGATAAGTATCGCTGGAAGCATCGATCCTTCTAGAACTTTGGAATTCTCCTCCAAACTATACAACTTTGAGAAACGATCCACGTAAGGTCTCGCGAAAAAATTCGCCCACTTAAAGCCCTGCGCGCACCAAAAGCGATCCCGAGACTCGTAGTCTTCCTAGGAAAATCATCGGCCGACGAACGACTCCCTCTCCCTCGCGTTTTCCAGGTAGCGCGGCAGAACCGGACGAATTTCCACGAGGAGAAACGGGTTCAGGGAAGTCAACGCCGAGGAAGAGGAAGAGAGGGCCGGAGAAGGAGAGGGAGAGAGAGCGAGAGAGGAGGTTCCAGGTTATCGTCGTCGTTGGAGGAGTTTGGGGGGTTAGCAGTCGCCATGCTGGCAGGACATGGAAGCACGCAGGACACGACGCCGTGGCGGCCCGTGCAGGGGTTGCCATGGTGATCTCATGGGGAGGGCATTCGCCCTCTCTCACCCTCAACGGGAGAAGATAATGCTGCCTGCCCGACTGCCTTTCTACCGATGTTGCTACCAACCGCCGCGATATCAGAAGTCCCGGCAATAAAGCAAACGCTCATGCTCGCGTGGAACTTTACGAGAGAGAGAGAGAGAGAGAGAGAGAGAGAGAGAGGGACTCGGTTTTCGAGTCGCGCGATTACGAGGCGACAACCAGCCCGGATGCTTCGTCTTTGTCTCAGGGACCGAGTTTTGTTCCGCGTCTTCTTGCCCCATTCGGAAACCGCGTCTTACCCTCTTCGAAGAAGTCGGAGGCTAATCCTCCATAACTAACGAATTCCCCATGCGATCAGCATCTAGAATTAATCGAAGCTGACAGGAGAGACTCTCCCATACTATAAATACTACTATCCATACTATAATATCTCAGATCTTTCGAGAGCAGTATTCGTCGAAGGCCGATACGTTGGTATACCTAGGAAGGCGTCGAGGCTCCTCTGCTCCTTTTTTCCGACGTTAGAACGCACGAGACACGAATGCCCCGGCTAACTGTCGTCGTATTTTTGGTTTACGTCGTCTGTAGCCTGCCGACGAGGGATGCGGGAGGAGGAGGAGAGGGATGAGGGGGCGAATGGCAGGGAGGAGGGAGGGAGCGAAGGTACCCCGAGCGCTTCGACGATCATGGGGGTGGAAAGTGGGTGGTTCGGTGGATACGGGGAGTGATACCGGTCCCAAAGGTGTCGTTACAATTAGACAGCGCTGCCAACTGCTACGGCCTCAACCGCTAAATAACTTACCGGTGCTGACAACCCGACCGCACACTGTTACCGCTCATCGTGCCGCATACGTTTAACCGTATAACCCCGTGTTGGGCGCCGGAAGCGCTTAACATCTGCGGGATGTCGCGGCGCAGGCCTCGTAAGGACCGTGTCGAATCGAAAGTCTTCCTCGAATTAAATTTAGAGCCGCGCAAAGGCGATGTATTTCGTGCCTCCGTATCAATCCCTCGATACGAAAGCATGGAAGTTCGTAGTCGTTAAACTATGATAATCGATCTTATCATTGCTGAAACCATCATTTACTTGTTTTATAATACATAAGTATAACGATTAATTTGATGAAACTTTATAGACTTATTTGATCCTCGTTTTATAGTCCGTTCATCACGGGATTATCCTTAACAGTAACTCACGAGCATCTGCGTGACATTATTTAAACATCGATTATCCTGCTACTAACTCAAATATATTTTTCGAACTTTCCTCGAGATAGATACAACCAGGAAGTCCCTCGAGGGATGTCGGATTGGGGAATTTGGGACGATGCTCGATGGAGATCGTTCGAAATTAGCCATTGCGGGAGCCGCACGAGCGCGTCTCCTCGGTGGCACGTGCACGTAGCCGGGGATCGTTTCAAAACGATACATAAAGAGCTTTTGCCCAACGTCGGGAACTGCGCGGCACCTTCGCGCATGCGCCGAGTGTTTAGAACTCGAACGCCGGTAGAAAGAGGTGACGAGGAGGTGAGGAGAAAGAGGGCGAACCTCCGAAGGAAGAGGACGGGGTGTCCCTGGAGTATCGACTTGCCCCACGGGACTCGGCAGTCGATAGTCCCGTGGGAGTCGCGGTCTCTTTCTCGATTTCGCGACTCCCGCCGCTCTTTCTCTTTTTACCGCCTCTCGTTCCTCCCTCGGTCCTCTGGCCGACCCTCGGCGGTGTCCTCCTTCCGCCCTCTCGTGGGTCACGGAGGCGAAATGGCCGGGAGGGGAATGGAAGAAAAGGCGGTTGATAAGACAAGGGAGGGATTTTGAAAATCTCCCGAAACAATGGGCGCCACGGAGGAGGATATGATATCCGCGTAATGTATGGGGTACGAAATTTTGGGATCGATAAGGCTGTTGCGGGATGGGATTTTTTTTACGCGAAGAGAAGTAAAGTTATAAGTTTTATAATGCTTTAAAGTTGTTTTACGAGGATTAGTGTCTTGTTGAAATATCGAATCTGTGTACGCTTTCCAGATTACTGCGAGTCTTAAAATAATGAACGCGAGTCCTGTAATTATCGGCTGGCCAACGAATACGCGGATCCTAGCGTTTACTTATTCATACATCATCAAATGCTGCATCGAAGTGACTTCGTTAATGTTCCACGAATTTGTACCTAAAACATTATTGGATTGCGGTTAATAGCGCTGCAGAGATCATGCCCACGGCAGTGGCCAGTGTGCCGTTAATAGATATTATCCGAAGGTCAGCGCGGAATAGAATTGTAATCGCGAATTGGAAAATTCGCCTTTAATTGGTAAGATCGTAAAGCCATTCGGGCGTTGCCTCTGCGAGCGCCCATCCCTTCTTGGCCTTTGTCAACCTTTCGGCTGTTTACATCGCGCTACAAATGCTCCGCATTCGCACGGAATAACTGTCCGCGCAGCTTACGATTCCCATTTTTCCAACTCCACAGATCCCCCCCACCCCGCCCCTGGCAGACAAATTCATTGCTCCAGCTCCTTTCAAAGCGCGTAACAAAAAGAAATCTTTCGATACAATCCGCACAACGTATTACAGCCGCCGCGAAAAACTCCGAATTACCTCCGCGCACGAACGCGATAAACGAAATAAACGCCAGCGATACTCGAGCAGCGCGAGCATCCACAAAAATCCCCCTCCCCCCGGAAAATTCAATATTAATCATAACTCCCCGCTCAGATATTTATAAACCGCGCAGTCCCCGGCAGGAAAGTAGGAGCACATCGATATCAATATCTCGCCCAGCATTTTTTCTCCTACCGTCCGCCCTCGAGTCCAAACTTCCAGAGAGCGGTGGTCCCGTGCGAGCCCCGAAAAATCGAAAGCCATCAGGGGTAGTCTCCACGTGCGTAAGGAGGGTCGCAGAGGTATTGGCACGTACGTGGGCGCGAAAGGAGAAGGAGGACGGAAGGATGGAGCGCTCGAGGAGGGTGGCGGGGAGGGTCAGGGAGATCGAGGCAAGACAGGGCAAGAAGGCTCCCTCCTGCGTTTCCGAGGGAGGCTTCGAAGGGTGCGCTGGAGCCCCTCGCGGTCCCTCGGCCGCCCTGTCCGCGACCCTCCGCCGCTGGAGAGCACGGAAATTCGCAAAATGTCCTCCCCGTTCGGTAATATGTTACGCGCCCGCGAAAGTATAGTCCTGAGCCACCCCCAGGTCCGGCCCGGGTCCTCGAGGAGGGACAGAAGTTTCCCCGTGACGCTTCGGAGAGGGGTCTCCGGAGACTTCCATTTTGACTCTGGGGATTAGGCGTGACTCCGCCCACCCGTGGGGAAAGTTTTGGCCCCCGGTTCTTGGCTAGAAGCGAAAAGCCACGCGATATTGATGACTTCTTTCTCCGCGCGGCAGAGAGAGAGAGGATTGCCATGGGAGGGAGGCGGAGAAGGAGGAGGGAGGGAGGAGGAGGGAGGGACGGGAGGCGAGCCCCTTGTAGCTGTATACACCACCGTGTCGGACGTTTCTCCAGGGTTGTGCTTGTCGTGCGACGCTGTTATCGCGGAAGTCCGTCGTTATTACCGGGGATCGCCGATTACGAGGCGTAGCCAGCGACGTTCTGCGCCTCTTAATTGATACCGCGCCGCGGAGAACCATGGGCGATTCCTCGCTCGAAGTGGAGTTTTTTGGAAAAATTCGGAAGTATCCAAGTTAAATGGTTCTAGCGACCAACATTTGACTCGGATACACGTGTAACACCGAGCAAGGGAACAGCGAGGAGCGATGTGTCTTAAAAATTAAGCAGTCCTCCTTTCGTGCTTCAAACTCAAACTGCGTTTGATCACGCGCTTTGTTACACGATCCTTTGAATAAAAAAATCCATCCTCTCGTTGGGAGTCGACGCAAGGCGTCTCCCAAGGCTACTCTACCTGCACGATCCGCAAAGTATTTGCTCCCGACTCATGACCCAACACCCCGCTGCCTGGTTTGATTAATGTGCCTGTCCTCTCCGCAAAGTCGGCAAGACAAATGACGTACGGTTAATTAAAAGGGAGCGTTCTATCGGGAGGTACTTGATTACGTCCGTGCCTCACCTTCGGATACGCACGGAGCGATCCGCGCACCGCTATCCGATCGTGGCAAGCCCCATTACCGCTGGAATTAATTCGTATGCAGCCGCCCCCAATCGGTTTAGGCGCGGGCCGTGTGTTTTCTTTATTCGCAGGAGCTACGCGCGTAAGCCTCGTGGAAGGAGTGGCGCGAAGTTCGGGGTTGGCCGGACAACGGCATCATAAGTCGGGAGTGGTTTGGGGGCTGGGTGGCGGTCGGGGTGGCCGGGCTCCCTGGAGGCGGCAGGCTAAATATATCCACCCCCGACAACCCTCGAGGGAGAATGTCAAGACAACATGGCCGACGGCCGTCATCCTACTACCGACCCTATGTGTACACTGGTCCGCGTTCGACCACCCCTCGTAACTCAAGAACGTTCAAAGGCCGCGACATTGTTTCAAAGTCCCGGCGCAAACCTCCGCCTTCTTCTTCGATTTATCTTCCGCATCGAGCGCTAAGGGCTCTCGATCCAGAATCTAGCGCTTAACCCATTTGCATTGCACATCTTAATAAGCGATCGACTTAATTCTCTGCAATTTTTATGATTTTCTTTGACATTTTCTTTGTGCAAGAGGGTTAACGTGGATCCTGAATTCGCTAAGCTGTGGCGTGTAGATTCTGTGTAGAGAAATATCGGTGATGTGCGAGATTTGAAGTCGTTCTCGATATAGTCTCACATATTTCACCTTGAAGACTATAGCGCTACACCAAAGTAGCCCTGAACCTCCGCTTCGCTCTTACATCCGGCCTGGCCGAACCGCGAGCTTCGTCACCGGAATCTATTTCCGTCGACGAGGACCGGCGTCGAGCATTTTTCCCGCTTCCGCGGTCGGCCGGAGCATATTATGTTCCCGGGTCACGAATAAGTACAATCGAGGAGAAAGCCCCGTAAAAAGCACGTCGGCAAAATTTACATTATTACCCCCGAGAGCATTTTGGGTAATCTCGGAATTCATCGCCGGCAATCGGATTTCAGGAGTGCCTCGAACGCCGTACCTCCTCCTTCCCATCGCCATCGAGCCGCCTTCGATCTCGCTCGAGAAGCGAGGAGGCGAAACTGCCCTGCAAACGCGATTCTTAAATTTTCCTGCGTAAGCACCCAAGTCGTTCGAACTAGCGCCGCTTAAGAGGCGCCTCGAAATACGTCGTTTACGACATGCACGCCGCTTGGAAAAATTCAGGGGTGTTGGACGAGGTTCAACTGGCGAAGATCCGCAGGGAAGTACGCTCTTCTCTCTCCGCTGCGCCAAGCCCGGTCCTCCCTTTCGGAAATTAAAAGTCGCGGGAGAGAAGGAGCGGCGCCTCGTGCAGCGGGGAAGGAGGTTTGAGAAGAGCATCGCGGCCTGCGGGAAGAGAGGGTCGGCCTGAAATTAGCCACCCTCAGGATTACCTTGAATTAACAAATTGAAAAAAGTCACCTTCCCCTCGGGCAGCCCTTAAAGGAGCCCGCCCCGATACTCTCGAGTTCACGGTTTCTCGAGCACCGAGCCCTGGCTCCTTCGGCTTAAAGCACGATCCTCGCCGGATATCGGACCAACAAATTCATGCAAATGCCGCTTGGCTCCGCCGTGGCTGCGATACCCACATTCTGTGTGCGTAACCGTGTAGGTATAGCCTCTGGTACAGCGATAACGCCACGTACACAACCGGGTATTATACACGGCATGTACGCGCCACTGTGCTTAAGCACGATGCGACAGAAACAAATTCGCCATGACGATTTCCACGAGGATCTTTACGGATCATTGAAACGAGCGGGGAATCGCGTTCGACCCTACGAATTTAAGGTCCAGCGTCGCGTTTGATTTGCACGGCGATAAAGTTAATCTCGCTGGTCGTGCCAAAGTTTGGCGCACAGTTCGAGTTACGTACCAGCGAGAGTACAGAGCATAGGCGTGGAGCGACATCGCGAAGTCGATTTATATTTTTTCGGTCGTGCCATATGCCCGGTGGCCTATATCGTTGCGTTTACATTAGAAACACGTCGACACGAACGACTTCTGCATGATAATATCGAGCGTAGGGCGCGTAATTATTCATATCCTATCCATTAGAAGATTGGCCGTTGCCGTACAATATCCCGTATCCCAAAATTTTCCCCGCACGCTCCGAAGGAAACGGCGCCGGCAACGTTATATAGCCCACGTACCTCACATTGCGCGGTCACATTTTGCCCGATATATTACGGAGACACATGTACGTAGCTGCGAATGGCCACCTACAACGCAAATATATACGTCTTGCAACAATGCTCCGTGCCGCGGAGCCACTTAACGTTTTACTGTCTCTTTACTGTCTATCGTTATCGTCGAACGAATACAGGGGGCGGCGCTACCGGACGTACCGATGTTTAATGATCGCCATGATACACGACACGCGGCTCTTCTATGAATACGACGAGAGTTACGCCCTACGATAGTGCAAGCTTTTCCTCGAAGGTCGCTCCGAGCGTCGATAATAACCCATCGACTCGGTGAACCGCGTAGGAAGGAAGTGAAGATCGACTCATAAGATCGCAAGAGTAAATGCTCTTCCGTTAAACGTGTCTCACTATGCTTTTATATATTTCGCGTCCATCGATCGGAAGGTGGGATGGAGTAATTCCTCGTGTTCTCGCCTGGTAGTGGAGTGTCGTAGAAAAACAATTTGGAATTAAATAACGCGATTGGAGTGCGAGGGTAGTCCCTAATTTTCTTTATATACAACCTCGCTTTCATAACTGCACACACGGTAAACCTGACCGACAATCGATGTATAGCCCGACGTTGTACGCGGCCTCTTCGCTATACGTGCTACGACTACGGAATCTTTTTCGTGGAGCCAACATGAAATAACTGCACCGGTGAATTGTCTGCATAAAATATTCAAAGGCAAGGTGAGGGACCAGTGAGATGGCTACGCGTGCGTATATATTTCGTACACCCAAAGCCGTTATCCGCTCCAGAAAGTGCCGAGAGGCCGGGTTTTGTTCTCCCTCGATTTCCTCTCGTTTCGCAGTCGCTCCTTCCGCCGATGCGATCGATTTCGCCCTCGGACAGAGACAAATGTTGGGCCGAAAATTTGATGCCCCGACACACTTCTAGTTTTGCAGTTTGGCGTTAAAATTCAAATCTGCTTCCATCTCCCCTTTCATATCGATGCTCCTCCTTTTTTACGCGTTCTCATTTTAAATTCCACCAAAGTCCCGTTTATTTCTTCACCACGAAGACATTCCTCGGGGCAGCATAATTATCGCAGCACGAAGATACTTTTTTTGCAGACTTCCTGGAATTTTCATTGAAATTTCATCGAAATGCTCGATCGTGATAAGGATGAAAGGCTTATAAGCGATTTGTACAATACAATTACATTGTCGTCAGAGTCTATTGCTGTACGTCTCATAGAATAATTTCCAACCTCTCTACGGTAAATCAATTTTTGATTACGCCAATCGTGTTTATCGTAAGAAATCGTTCCTTCCCCGAGTGCATTGGAAAAAATGACGGCCACATCGAAGGTCGTATCGGGAGTCTCGTCGAATCACACCAACAATTTGTACGGACCGTAGCGGCTTTATCGATTCTTAGGGTCCTTGGGCTTTACGCCTGGGCTACCGAGACTAACCTTCTATTCTGGTCAAAGTACCGCCGGCTATATCTAACAACCATATTTCGCGGCACTCTGAACTTTAGAGGTTTGAACTTGCGGGCGGTACGAAGAGTGCCGAAGTATACGTACAGTCGGCCCGGCAAATTGCGAGAGAAACAGAGGAGGGAGGGAGCCAGTGGGAAGCGTGTGAGTGGCCATAAACTCGGGTGTCGTTTGCGTTTTCTATTTAGCCATTTCAGTTTGGCCTTTCTCTCTTTCGCTTTGCGGACCTCCTACCCCCCGGCCCCCCAACCCCCGCGCCCCCCTTTCCCCACCCAGCGTCGTTGTCCCAGCAGACGAGCGACTCGAATTGAATTCCACGCTGTACGGGTAGTTGGATTTACATGGATACTGAATGCGCTCAATCCTCGACCGCCGGACTTACCCGGCATAAGACGATGGAACCACTCGTTATCGCCGCATCGATCGACGTCGATCGATGAGACACGATCCCTCCGCAAATCCCCCCGCTCCGCAGGACCTTCCTACGCGCTTCGATAATCTACCACGGTACGTCTCCAATCCTCGTCTTAATTAGGGAGATTGAAAATCTGTAAATAACAGCGTCATCCTGCTACCGCTGAGAAAAGGAAGATCAGCCCAAAAATACGGTATCCCAGCTTCGCGCTCAAGATTCGCGGAGCACGAAGAATTGCTATAATAATATCCTGTCTTTTCGAGATCGAATGTTTTTGAGTCGATGACGATAAGTGGGGGAATTAGGAGGGAGGCAAAAGTGGAAGATTTTCGCGATCCTTATTCGAGAGCAAGATATAGCATGCAGGTGGTTCGATTGGTACCTATATTCGAGGGTCGAACCTGTACGCAAGGATGCCTATCGGGAACGCCGTTTGCCGTACATTTATTGCCTGCGCCACCCTCCGCGCTTTCTCGGGGTTACGACGTTATATTTGATATTGGATAGACTCCGTATACGTATCATTGGCGTCGTAAAACCTGCCGTAAATAATATTAAATAAATGTAATACGTTCGGTAAAATGCCGCTTAGGTCGACTCGAGGAAGCCCTCATCGCAGGACGCGACGTATGTCGCATATGAAAAGTTTAATATTCTCCTGCGCCGGGAGAAAGTAAGGAGGCGTCGTTCTGTGGAGGGAGGGAGGGAGGGCGAGAGAGGGAGGAGGAGGTTCGTGTTTTACGTACGAACTGGCTTTGCACGGGCCATGGAAGATGCCCTTTTTTGATACAAGCAATACGCCCGCAATACATTGCTCCGCTGGTTTTTTTTCTCCCGTCGGTTAAGTCCGTTTCATCTAGATACAAATAGATAGGGCGTACAATCTGCGGTTATCTCGTGGCGGGTGTATATATATATATATTTTTTTTTTTGCAAAGGACGCGTCACACGCGCGTGTCTTATGGTGTACCGAGGCCTGCGAAATTGGAGGACGCAACGAAATCGTTTTGGGCCTGGATACACCGAGCGAGTTGTACGAAGAGCTTTAATTTTATTCCCGCCAAAGTCCACTCGGTGGAATATATGGATAATGCTTAACGTCAATTTTTCTAAACAGCGCGCTGAGGGAATCACGAAATTTGTACATATCCTCGATCGACTTACCAAACCGAATTTCTTATAGATTTATCCACCGGACGTCGGCAAAGTCCAAATCCCCATAAATGTGATTCGTCGACAGCAGAAATACTCCCGGTGCCACGTACTCCTGGCAATTTCTCCGGCACTTCAAATGGAGGATTCGATGGTCGGGGCGGCGATCTTTGGACGTGAACGGGGCGAAACATCGACGTATTTACAGCCACCGTAAAACTCGTGGGTTAATTGAATGTTCGAACAAGTCCGATACCGTAAGGCGGGACAAAAAGCGGAACAGGACCATCATCGGTCTTTCGTCCACTTTTATATATCGCCACGAGCTCTGCGAGTTTTTCATATAAAAAAATAATATCAAAGCACAGTATAAACCGCCCAATGACTTCGGAACTCTCTCCAGGGTAATACTACGTAACAAAGCCGTGCATAAAACTTCCCATATACTCAAGAACAGCCTCGAGCCTTATTATCGTCTCTGCATCATCCCAAGCCACGCCTGTATCGTCCAAACCCTAATCGACGACTACACCGAAGGGGGCAAAATTCTCAAAAATCCGGAAGAACCTTTATCGGTCGGCCAACGGTCGCGTAATCCAAAAATCGCGAGGCGGTCGGTTGCGGCGTTTTATCCTCGGCGTCTCTTCTTATGGGCGACGGGCCGTTCCGTAATTTCCAAGACACAATCGTGGATTTCCATTTTCCATGAGCTCCTCCCGGCCGTCGCGAGGACGGCCCGCCACGGAGAGTTACGCCACTACGTCTTCGGCATGAAGTAGGCTCACGCTTAAGGGCACGTACTGCCATAGAGGTACCGTCGCCGCGGAAAAAATCGTGTCCCCTCAAAACGTGCCTGCGCGGGGATCCTCGGCTCGGCTAAGTTTCCTTCTAGATACGTGCACGGCGCAGAATGCCAGGTACGAACTCGCGGATACGCGGCCATCGCCGAGGAAGGACCTTACAAGCCTCGGGCTCGTCGTTAATTGCCGGTATAATTTGTAATTCGAGAGGCAGAAAGGGAGAGAGCGAAATAGGAGACGATGGAGGGAGAGGAAGAGGAAAAGAAAGAGAGAGAGAGAGAGAGAGAGAGAGAGAGAGAGAGGAGGGAGAGATAAAAGAGACTCGCTTAAAGGAAACGAGCGTCGTGCGCGTTCCCCCTCCGAGAGGAAATGTCTTTTGAGGCGAGGAACGAGAACCAGATCACGAGGACGAGCGGGGCGCCTGGCGTTTGCCTGACCCGTTGACCCGCCTCGAGGATGTACTTTGCTCCCGCTGGCTAGCGCGCATTTGTCAACGGGTGTCAAAACCTCCCCGACAACCCGAGAGGCCCGAAAATCTGGAGGGCCTGCGCCCCGAACATCCTCGAGGAATTAGCCCCTAAGTGTTTTATGTATCCGGTGATGTACAGGCGGCCGTCCTCGGTAGTCGCGACACCTCCCTTTCCCCGAAAGACCCATCGACGAAACTCCGGCCTCGCGGGGCCTCGAAGCTCCTCCGGCAAAAAAGGAATCGCCATCGATGATGCTGCGCGCCTCGACCAGTCGACGCCACCTCCGCCCTCCCTCGCGCAGCCTCCCGCGTTTCGAAAGGCGGGAAAAAATCGGAATATCGCGCGATCGCCGCCTCGGCCCCCCCGCTTTTTTCCTCTCCTCTCCCACGTAACGAGGCTCTGGCAGCCAGCACAGCGCGACCAGATCTCCTCGCCAGATGCCATCCGAGTCGCCCACCGCGATAACGGCCGGTGGTTACGTGCCTCATAACTAACTCAATCTGGGCCTTCCTAATTAAATATCTATCGTTTAATTAAGAATGATTTACCGACAGGCAGTCCTTTCGATCCGCGGCGGCCGGCAGTGAGACGGCCACTGCCTCCGCCGTCCGCGATGTGCCTCGGCAATCAATGCAGGAATTATCCTCATTAGGTCGATCCTCGGTTCTCCGAGGCTGCCTCCGCTCGCGGGCCTCGCGCTGCCGTCGTCCCTTCGCCACTGGGCCGGGGGCGGGGGGGAGGCGGAGGGGGGAGGGGAGGCAGGGAGGACGAGGGAAGCTATTAGATCGAGAGCTGGTTGCGTGCAGCACGGAGAAAAACTGGAAATCCGCGGCTCCTGGCGGCCCGGGGGATCCCTGGGGGGATCGAGGGAGTCCTGGCCCTTCCTCCTCCCTTCCCTCCCCTCCCCTCCTTCCTCTCCTCCTCGCCCTGGCAAAAAGGAGTCGCTGACTGCGAGTGACAACTTAGCGAGCCGGACCTCACCTCGCTGTCCGGGAGAGCTCGGCCACACACAGACCGTGCACCGGCGTTATGACACCGTCCAAGGTAGAATTCCTTCCGCGAACGCTCCAGACGTATTCTTCCGCTCTCTATATCGTCGCCTGATGATATCGTCGAATTTCAATCGCGGCTGCCTGGATATCCTGTCAGGCGAGCCGACTTTCCGCGCCGACCGCGGGAAATTTATAGAGCCGCCGGAACCTGACTTACTGCCAGCCAGGGGCTTCGTTAACGGGATATTAGCTGCACGATGCTTTTCAAGTACGGACGTTGATCCTCCTTAACCCTTTAAAGCTTACGTCAATTCGACGTTGGCCAGCGGCGACTGGAGTCTTTGCAGCCACGTTTGTATAATGTTTTGGGGAAAAGGAAGAGGGAGGAGACAGTGGAAGATGTCTGGTTATTGGCGTTGATCATTATGCAGGCTAGAGGAGGCTCTTATACGCTTCCCGATCGGCCAGCGCGATTAGCCCATTAAGCGGACACCGACGGCGGATATTTTCCAATCGGCCTTGTAACTCAATCCTCGTCGAGTATGAAATTCTTGGTTTCAGCGGGGTGATCGATCGTAGCGCAGGATACGTTATCCGCGCAGTTTCCTTAACCATCATTAGCGCTGGAGAAACGGCTCAGTGTCGATCGTGATTGACAGTCGCCGATCGTAGGAGAGCTGCCGCTCGGTTTACGCGGCTGTCGGTCATATGGCCGTGGAAAAATATAGGTAAGACCAGCTAACATTGCCATATGTCGAGTGCGGAGGAGTTCGCGTTTGCGTTTGCGACGTGCAGTCGCCCTGGGCGACAAGGGTAGCGGGCGAAATGCGCTTTATCCCCCCTACCCCTCTCCGCCCTTTTGAATTTCGCTCTCCGGTTCCCTCTCTGCTCTCTCTCTCTCTCTCTCTCTCTCTCTCTCTCTCTCTCTCTCTCTCTCTCTCTCTCTCTCCTTCCCACCGTCCGTCTGTCCTCCTCCTCCTCCCCCTCGATGCCTATCCACCCCTCTCGCATTGCCGCAAGAGCAACGGATAATGTTATTTCGATTTACATATATGCGCCCGGCCGCTCCTTCCCCGACTTTGATATATCTACGTTTAGCCACCGATGCCGACGATACCGGACGATATTTTAACGCCGCAGCGCCCGTCCTTTTTGTTTCTCATTGTTCGAAATGCAACGTCGAGGGGCCACTTTGTCTCGTCGAGTGTTGCGTTCGTTACCTCACGAGGATAGCCACTTCTTCGTTGAGAATGCTCTTGGAGTGTCTTTGCATTAGGGTATATGGTTTAGTATCGATATCCTGGGGAAGGATTACGAATGTAATTCAGTTTGATCGATGTGTTACATCAGACGAGTTAGATGGTAAGCAGAGGAAGCTTTAGGATACAGTTATTAGACATCGTTACTCCAAACCGCTTCTTGCTCGAAATTATATGTATCTTGAAAAAACTGGTTCTTTCGAGCAGCAAGTTAGATATTTAAGATGTAGTTTTTGTTTAAATATACTTGACTAGTGAAATTTCCGAAGTTTGGAATAAGCCAAGGACGAGGGAAAAATCGTACCAGTCGGCTCATCCTACTCCTGCTGGTGGTTATTGCGGTGCGTAAATGGACGTAACCGAAAAGTTTAGCAGATGGGATTCTGGTTAGGCTGATCCGTCTAAGTCCACCAAGGGGGCCTCGCGTGGAAAGTCCTGTAATTGATAGCGAGCACACTGTGCTCGATGAGCTGTAGGAAAATAATAAGCCGTCGTAGTAGCCTGATAGTACGTAGTATTATTGGCTCTTGGGGGTGTTACCGGGGCGTCGTAGCGAGGAGGGGTGGCCCGACACAATGTATGCACCCTCGCATGCACCGTCGTGCTCAGATATCTCGGTCTTAGGGTGTGTCGGATGTCTATATTCGCGCTGGTACAGCATCTCGGTTCGATAAACACGCACCTCCATCCTCGCACTATTTCTCTCGCAATAAGCGCACGACCGGCTAGAAATTATCGTCCCGATAATAAACCGATGGCGCCACGTATCGTACCGTAATTTCCACGTGCAAATCGTGTGACCGTCCTTCTGACAAAAGTACCTTGACGTGGATCCTTCGTGGGAGATCGAAGCTTAGATTTTATCGATAAACAATACTGCTGGTATCGTAGGATTCTGCAACGAATTCCTGGATTTTTGTTCGCGCATCACGCAGAGCCGATCGTCGAGGACTCCTGGAGAGAAAGCAGGTTTACATACAAAGTATTTAACGGGTTAATTGGTAAAGAAACGTCTATGCACATTTGGCGTATAAACTCGTTGACGAGAGGGCAATTCAAAGCCTATTAAGCAGTCTCGCTCGCCCGTACGTGGCGGTTTGTGCCGTTAGGAGCACGAGGCTCCGAAACCAGGATAGATCCGGAGGCTCTGGGGAGATGCCTTCCACAACTGGAATCAGGAGTAAATTGCATGACCACGCGTGATTTAATAATACGACTATATAGCACCGGAGCCTATCTCGCGTATCTTGGTGCGTCTGTAGAACGCTCATTGATGGCCCATATAAGCTTACCGTGGAAGAGAACGTTCCACCTTTTCCACGTTTCATTACATTCCGGTTTATAGTGAGTTCTGAGACTAAGAATCTACGATACGTGCAGAAATCGTCCCGAGAATTCCACTCATAAATTTTCTATGCAATCCTGTTTTAAACCGTAGATCGTAAAGTAAGTGCGCGCTCGGTACCAAAAATCGGGCGGACAAGTCGACGAACGCGGTGCGATCGTTCCCGGTTGAAATAGGACGAATATAGACTTGTGCGGCGCAAGATCTACAACGTTCGAGGATTTGATACTGTCCAACTTAGAATCGTCGTGCATCAAGTACGAACGAGTCGTCGCAGCGATGCAATAGGAAACCGGTTTGGCGTAGCGCATTATTTTTTCGCTCCACCCGTCATGGATATCTCTCGTCACTAGGATTGACTGATTGCTCGCAGGGCCAGCCTTTTACGCTTCTCTGCTTCTGAACCTTCGGCTATCGCGCGCAGCTTCTACGGTGCTTCGGTCAAGTGGGGTTCGAATGCTCTTGGAAAAGAAAGCTTAGTCCTTCCGCGTCTCGAATTATACCGATACATACTAATCGACATTGACATAGACTGGTAAACGAACACGCTAGACTCGCTGGTCGATATTCTTGCAATACAGGCCTCGTCATAAGTGTGTCAAGCTCGATATAAAAATCGTATCCCTCCCGCAAATTGCTATTACTATCCGAACTACCCAAATCCGTATTAGCATATATAGCCAATTTGGTAGAAAAAAGAAAGTACTCGATATACCGCAGCGAAAATGTCGAGATTTTTGTGGGCCAGAACTTACAGTACGGAAAACTCGGTATAAGAATTCCTCCCGATACAGCACCCTATGGCGAGGCGATCGTAAGATTGCTCCTTGTAATCGAATCCTGACTGGTCCGAGCGACAACGCAGGAGAGGTTCAGTCGGCTGCAGAGCCGGGAACGTTCGATTAGATTAGGGTGGATTAGCCAATCAAAAACTACAATACTGCAACCCCTCCGCAACTAGCAGTGACATTCGATGCTGCAGGCGCTCTATTAGATTTGCGCCGTCGCTAACGCGATACGGAATCGAATGATCCCTGTTCTCTCGGAACGATTGCCGGTGCGAATGTCCCGGCATTGCTATGCGTACCCTTGATCCACGCAATTTCACTATACGTTTGCACAAGCAAATAATCGCGCGTCGCCTTGAGTATCCTCATAAATCGCATACTCGCTCCAGATACCAAATCGATATAATCCACGGAGTTCTTCCAAAAAATTAGGAATACATCTGGCTCTCGATTGTCCTCGAGTATAATAGTTTTACGTAATCGTGTCTGCATTATTTCTCGCAACTCATAGAATTTTCTCCGAACCCATTGTCATTCCTTGTCCTCCTTCAGCGCATTTCCTCTAATATGACCCTAGCGTAACACGTCGCAAAAAATTCTCGTACAAAATCAAACGCGCCTGGGAATCAATTTGCGGCGCGACAACCTATTATTATACACCCATCCCTCTTTCGTTTCGCGGTACGGAAAAGCGCCGAGGTAATCCTAATTTTACTCACCTACGTGCAGCTCGCGGACGTGGACGTCGTGCCGATATCAAAAGGCCGGTGCGTGAAAGCGCGGGAGTCACGCGAGGTTTGCACGTTCGTTTGCACGGGTGTGGCGAGAATGAGTGGTCGCGTGCAATTAGCTTCTTATCTCTTTCGAGCTGCTCCACGGGGGCGAGGTGAGGGCACGAGCCGACGGGTGCCGCGAGACTCCTCTTCGTTTTCTCTCTCTCTCTCTCTCTCTCTCTCTCTCTCTGTTCCTTTTTTCTTTTTTCTTTTTTTTTTCAACGGAGATCCATGGCGCAGCCGAACAGCCGAAACTTCGGATGGTTTCACGATTAGCATGCTAATCGGCGCGGCAACCCTTTAAAGGGCCGCTTAAAAAATTAGGGGACGCCCACGCTGGATTCGGGCTCGCGCGAGACAAACCTGCGCGGCTTCACAGCTCGTTGCGGATAGAATTTTAGTGCTGCGCCACTAAACGTGGGCCACGATTCGAAAAGGTGGCGAATAAGCCTCTCGTTTATGCTTAATGACCTTTGCGTTTATGAGGAAGGGAGAGTGGGAATTTGATTTATAAAAATTGGGATGGAGATCAGGAGAATTTGTCGTTTATGTGTAAAGGCAATCTAAATCGCATTATATTTGAACAGCACGAACTTTGTAATAAGGGTTGAGAAAAAATTGTGATGCGTAGTTGGAGAATATTTTACAAATCTAATTTGGTTCGAACAACGGTTAGAACGAATAGTATTTTCTTAGTACGTAACGGGGTTATACGAGCATCGTTCAACGGTATCTTTTACTTAAACAAATTTGCAATGAAAAAGAAAATGTATGCCATCTGCTAGCCGAACGAGGGATGCTTCGTTGTCACTTATCTCCATCATTCCCTGGCACCACATGTAGAGGGAAACTCAATCTTGGAACAGGATATCTAACACCAATTCCCCACCGGCGATTTGGCGGATAACAAAAGGACAAAAAGTGGGCACGTCCCTATTCCCCTTTCTGCGAGTCCATCTCCTTCCGCGAGGGGAACAATTAACCGAATTTGCATTAGATCTCTATCGAATTACCAGATCCGTATTATCGATAAAATTGGCAATTTAGAATGGAACGAAAGCGGAACCCTGGTATTAGGTGTCCTACGCTTCCTAGTTTTTTTTTTCAGATCCATATTTAAGGCTCTGCCTTAAATAGAGCGTCGCAAATAATCGAGTACCGAGCCTTTATTTTGCAATGCAACGAAGGACAGCCTTTTAATGTAAGATATATCACAATCATGGAACAATTCTCGCAACGACACCGTGTATCAACGACCACGGATTTTTCTCGACGGGTCGAGGAAGAATCGAGAGCAACGTATGGGTGGTCTTGGGTATACATATTGCCTGTCGAGAATCGAACATCGCGGAGATTGAGTCGACGCCAATTAACGCAAGTTACCCCGTATGGCGAAAGAAACGTCCTCGTTGATGCACCTCGTACCACTTTGTTAACGAGTCCTGCTATTAGATCGGCATGTGTGTTTTTTTTTTTTTTAATGTACCTGCGGAAGGTTGCAGAGATACCACTGCTCGAGAATCGAACCTTGGGATTAACCGTTGCGCCTCATTTTTCGAATACCAAGTACCCGACCCTCCCATATCGCATCTAACTATTTTCCAGAAATACCTCCGCATCCAAAACATTTCCGAAACGACCATTACACAATCCATTATCCGCGTACGAGCCACTTTTTTCTCGCGCATCTCCTATCAACGAAGATCGTGCCACCGAAGCCCTCATCTCCTTGAGTGAGTTTTTCTCAACGTCGTCGCACCAGCGGATTATCAATCGCTTAGGCCATTCGAGCGATCCATATTTTTTATGCCCCGCCGCTTCTTCACGCACTTCGTACCACTTCGTTAACGATCTCATGCGAGTCGTCGTGCCATTAGATCGAACGGTGCTTTTTTTCCAACGACCAGAGGGGAGCAGTGGGTTTCTAATAGCGACTGCCAACGGGCCCTGACGGACAGGGGGGAGGGGGGAGGCAGCAGCGGGGGGTGACAGGACGATTGTAGCGTCGCATAGCTGCGATCGTGTAGTGGTGTAACCTGATACACGGGGTATACGCCCCTCTCGCACACGAGGAGCGCGGCGCTATCGCTGCCAGACGAGCCACGGCGGTCAGGCGGCGGTATATACCGTCTATCTGCGCGCTACGAATTAGTCATGGACAGGCCATTGCCGATAATAAAATAAGAGGACGAGCGTAACCGATTATCGCGGTAACGAGCGTCGTGGAATTATCGTAACGGGTTGGCCCGCGACTATCGGCCGGCTCGATCGTCCGCGATTCTTCGTACGGCCTATTGTTTTCCCTCCCCGCGATGCCGATCGATATCGCCGGAAAGGGCGGTTAATTAGTCACGATCGGTGTCCACCTAAGTTACGACGTGACGCCGTCGAGATACCGATCGCGGATAGCGACGCAAACGGTGAGTTTTTGTCGGCGGTCATTAAGCGCCGTGACTGGGAATCGTGAATGGACGCCCTCGGAAGTGCGGACCGCGCGACCGAATTTTCACGGCCCGGCCTGGCCCTCGACTTCGGGAGGAATCAACCTCTCAGCCGCGGTTCGTGGCTATAGTTGCTTGTGCGCATGGCTCGCTCGAACCGTACAGCATTATAGTACCTTGGAAACGTAGAAGTACTTTCGTTTGAAATATATCGTGTACACTAGAGTTATTAATCAATAAAGTGTACATGTTCGTATTGTTTTATGTACCTTTTACACTCGTTATATGGAAGTATATAAAGACGTTATCATAATTGGGCCGTTTATTTTGAAATTGGTGTAAGTCCATTTTCCCTTGTTTGGAGAAAATTAAAGGTTAGTATATTTGTCGATCAAAAAATATCGTTTAATATTACCGAGCGTGGCAATGATTCTACTTGTATATTGTACAAATGTAAAAAGCAGTAGCCACTGATCTTACCGCCTGTCTATCGAACTTGAACTTCCACCACTTTCAAAATAAACGGTTCATATATTCGTCTGTAATACCACTCTAATGTAACTTCATAACGCAGAGCATCGGTCAGACGAGGATCGCAGTCTCATTTCGTCTAGGAATGAAATCAAAGTGATACGGAGCGTCGTGCAGAGAGGGAAAGGACGGTAATACCGCCAGTAATACCGGTATTGGGCGATGGAGAATCGGGCATAACGCTAAATGGCCGTTTAATATGCGCCCCGATCGTCGACGATGCGTCAGCCGGTCGATCCGAAACACGAGCGTAAATCTCCCATCCCCGGGTCCGGCCTCGGTTTCTCGGTTTGGCCGCACTAGGTTACCGTCTTCCTTCTCTCGCATCTTATTGCCGGGAGCGTCGCGTACATCAGCCAGGCCGACACATTAACGATAATGTATGCACCTAGCTGCAACAAATGCCGCATAAACGATAGCGCGATCCACGTGGCGGCATAGGCGCAAAAGGGCACAGATGGTCGCCCCAGGCACTTACCAGTTACCACCCCGCGCACTGCCCCCTCCGGTCAAAGGGATCTAAGGGGTCTTGGCTGGCCACTAACCGTATTTATTCACGGGGGTGGTTGAATTTACCGAACTACCGAGAGGATAAGTCCTGCTCGGAGTACCAGCGGCATCTTAACACCGGCGACCCTCTTACGTTTCGAACGGCACCCCTGCTGCTCGGAATTTTCAAAGTCCACGAATCCCTTTTTTTTTTTCTTGCAAGCTCATCGAACATTCCCACTAACCTTGCTAAAGTCAGAGTACCAAAGTGTACATTTCTGTAATAATACACCCATCGATGACAACCTATAACCATCGTTCTTTATTAAACGAGAATATCGCCTTGTCACTCGATTCTATAACAAAGCATTGATCCACGCGAGTTTTGGAGAGCTTTGAATTCCTTCGATCATTCATCCAGAGTAATGCGAAACTAAACAACCGTGGCCGCGGTTCAAGTTAATTCCTGCTCCAGTTTCAAGCGCGCGGTGGGTAAGGCGAAGTTCCGCCTCGCGAGGACGGAGACATTCGACTCGGAGGGAAGATTGAGTTACGCTCTGCGCAAGCACCGCGCGTACGCGCTTTACGCTCTCCGCCAGGAGGCCGTTGATGCCCTCGCTCCGCGAACGATCTCTTTCGGCTCCGAAGCGAGCATCGATGGCCTGCGCGTTGGCCGTTATTTAATAACGGTAGGACAGCTATGACGGATGCCAATGGATATATATATACATCCGCGCAACCGCGCGTTCTATCGGCCGCTCTTTAGCCTCCCAGAGGCGCGCCCGCGCACACGAGCGTGGAGAAGCACGTAGCAGATCAGCGGCAAGTAGCCGGAGCAACAGATAAGTTTGATTTATTTTAATTTCTCAGGGGCAGCGCGGGAGCCCATTGGCGAGGATCCCCGGGCACGGCTATGAATTATTGCGAAGTTATTTTCTAGTTGGTATTGATTTATGGCCGGGTTTTCGGGGCATCGCCGGCAGTTTATCGTCGTTACAGGTGGGTAAACAGGTGTGCCGGGGGGAGGGAAGGGTTATCGCGGTGCCGAGATTAAAATTACCCCCAAAAATTTTTCCAACGCGCCACGGTGATTTACGGAGGATGAAACCTATCGACGGGAAACGGGTAACCCTTTGACTTATATCGGCCGTACATAACCGCTCGATATTTACTCGACTCTTCGAACATCCGTAAACGCGTCTTTCTCCTCGTTATTCGTATTCTCCGCTGACACGGCTTATCTTGCGTAATGCGTCCTGTCATTGATTTGCGCGCGATAACGATAAACGAGCAGATTAAATCGAAGTAAAATGTATCTGACAAAAGAGCAGATTCGGCTTGAAAGGAAAATATCGACTAGGCTCGATCGAAGAGCGTGCCAATGCTCGGCGATCGTCGATTTTAATTTATACACGCCGCTCGATGCGACTGTTATCGGCCCTCGGATCGGAAAAAATAAAGATCGCATCGTTCGTGAACGTAAGAGCGGTATGCAAATTTGGCGAATGTATCGTACGCGTCGTTGCAAAGTTGTTGCGGTCGGCATGCCGGCACGAGTAACGCGCCGGAGTTAGTCAAGTCGGGCGAACTGAGAACGAGCAGTTCTCGAGGCGGGCGGTGTGTTAGTTGTGTCGTTGTTTGTAGCATTAATCATGGAATCGCCCCTTGCCCTCCATCCAGGAGTTCGGCCGACGAAGGAGATTACGTTGCTACCGCTTACTGGTTTAGCCCCTGGCACTGCCCGTAACTAAACTCGCCGAGAGGCCGCACGATACTTTCTTTCTCGGCGAGAAAAATCAAGATCGAAGCCATCGATCGTTCGCTACACCAATGTCCAGAGGACCAGCATATTTCCAAAGGATAAAAACGATTCGTTTCGCGCAGCAGTGAGAAACTCGTCGATCCTTGTGCTCCAAAATCCAAAGCCCTCGTCACTTCGAGGGAATCGCCTTTAAATTTTCTCCTCGTGGTTCTCGAGGGTGATCAAGCACCACGTTATTCCGCGTTATTCCGCTTAACGTCGTTGAGATCATTTCGAAGGCAATCGCCGCTCTTGCGTACGAGGCTCGGCGAGACAATTCGGTCGTCTCCACGAGGGCAATCGTCTCCGGCACGTGAGAGCAAATACGGAATCTCAGACTGGAACGGGAATATTACTGCGGCTCAATGACTTGGTTATGTGCCTCGCGTACGGGCGACGATCCCATCGGAATATGATTAATGTCCCAACAGGTTCTCAGCCTCCCCCAAGGCGCGCAGGCCGATCGCCGATCGGCGGGGCTTCTTTCGAGTCTGCGACCTCGATTTTCCTCCCTGCAGCCGACTCGTGCCGCGCCATTTGGCAGGCAAAGTAAGCGGGGAATTAATCGGGACTTAATTACCGGGTTAGGCGGGTACTTGTTGCAGAGAAGCAAAAGGCGCCCGCCGTAGGAGGCGCGTTAGGGCGCCGTAGCGTAATAAGATTCCGTTTAATGGCGTTACACGCCTCATTGGGACTTGCCAAGTCCGAAGTTTCGGAGACTTTGCGCCGTGTTTGACTTAACCGGAAGTTACCGCCTCCTCTCGCCTCTGGAGGACCGCCGGGCGGCCGAGCGGAGTCGGCGGAGGGGGGATTAAGTCCCTCGGAGGAATACGAGTTATCGGGAAAATAAGCCTCCCCGCCATAATACTTTCGCCCTGCCTTCTTTCCCCGGCATCCTTAATTTTACGCCCGTTAATTTCCTCCCCCGTCACTTAAAACCGGCCGCGGCGCGAATAAATATCGCGGACGTCTCCATCCCTCTGGCGCGCCCGTGAAATACTTTTTGCGGGCCGCGGATGTAGCCGAAGCGCAGAGCGGTGCCAGCGGCGGCCACTGCGGAGGAACAGCTTCGAAGAACGCGTAATACAGGCGACACGTCGTGGGCGCTTTTTGCCCCGAGCCAAAGTCGTACCTAATACGGTCCCATCGAGCGGCCGGGTAGTGTCTATCGAATTCAGCGAGGAAACCAATAAGAAAATCGCTTTTGGACAATCGCGGCCGAAAAACGGACGGGGTCCCGCTGATTAATTATACGCTGGAAGCGTGGTAGGGGCCCCGGGAGGACGTAAGAAAGAGGCACGGACGTCCCTCGATCCGCCAATTAATTAAAGCATCACTTGAATTTCCAACGACGGACGGCCGGTGCCCACCAACGAAGACGATCAAACGCTCATCTCGACGTTACGATCTGGCAGGCGGCTGTCGGCAGGCGCGAAGAGGCCGCGCAGGACGTCGATCCTGGCTTTGGGCCGCAAAAAGGGGATCACGGTGGAAATCCAGGTGTCGAATCGGCCGAGATCCGATCGTCCCAAGGCTCTGACCCAGGAGACGGTCCGGCCGTTGGTCCGCGGGACGACCATAAGCGGCCCTTATCTGGATTCAGAGGCCGTCTCAGAAATCTCCGTAGGAAGCCCGGCGGGCCGGCGCAAGAAGCGTCCAACACACTTTTAATAGCTTAATTTATAATTCTCACTACAAGAAGGAGCTGGAGGGCTGAGAGGTGGGAGGAGCGTGCGGGCTATCGGCCGATGAAACGAGCGAGAGGGAAGATCGGAAGGGAGGATCGAAGGGAGAAGGATGCGACGGCGTCTGGCGGGCGAGGAGGGCGAGGGCGAGGGAGAGAGATAGAGAGAGCGAGAGAGACGCGTATAGGGAGACTCGGAAAAACGCGGAGGAGGGAAGGAGAGGAGGATACGGAGATCGTACGCCTCGGAGGAAGAAGAAGCGGGTGGAAAGAAGTTAAGACGGAAGGAATGCCGACGCCGCCGCTTGCACCGATGAAAACGGTTCGACAATGCGGTGCGCCGATCGCGGACGCTTTATATGGAGCGTCGTCCCCGTGGGTGGTCCCCCGCAGGACGTCTTGCCAGGCGTCATCCCGGATTCGTCGGGACGTCGGTCGCCGCGTTGAGAACCTCCGATGGCTAACCTAGAAGGCAGCGGAGAGTGAGATCGGGCCGCGACGCGCACTGAATCACTCATCGTGCCCGGTTGTCGTCCGTCGTTTGGCGTTCGTCGTACGACGAGTCCTCCAGAGGCCAACTATTAACTCCCGAGCACTGGTATTCCCTAGCATTCTACAAGGCTACATTATTTACTACACCGCCTCCCGTTCACCTTAAGTTATTATCGGAGCCCCGCTCGGATATATTTATTGCCCCTCGCTCTCCCTCTGCCCGATGCCGAACAGATTGTTACGATCAGGAATGCGAGACTCGTTAAATCGCCCGCGCTTTTTTTCAGCCCGTCCTACGACAGGTGTCGATCTCGATTTCCGGCCGATCAGCCGCGTTCCAGGCCTTTCCTCCCTCGTTTCGCGCGCCACGAGGCCGCCTTTTCCAGCCTCTCCGATGCGGAATGCGCCCTTTGCGCGAGGAAGCATTAGCTTCCTACGCGGGCGGGGCCAATGACCGACGCTCCTTGGACGACCGACCACTGACTTTCCGGTGCTGCCACGCTCTTTGCCACTCCAACAATGATATCCACCATTGATACTGTTGCGCCAAAGCTGAATGTCTCGCCTCTGTATTTGCCCATCGCTGGGATCATAATAATGCACTGTATCGGAATCGCGAGGGTAGAGCGCACCGGTAACGACTCTCCTCTTTCCCTCCAGCTGCTTCTGGATGCGAAGCTGTGTCACGAGGAGGACGAGAAGCACCAAGAAACGATCCGTGGGAGAGAGAGAGAAATAGAGAGAAAGGAGAGAGAGAGAAAGACCGTTCGTAAGAGGAGAAAACCAAGGAGCTGGCCGAAGCTATTCTCTGAAATCCGGCGATTCTTTCGGGCGTCTTCGGAGATGATATTTGCTCGGATCAATCCATATGGTCGCCATGGTAACCGGTCAGCCTCGGCTTGTCCACCCCCGACGGCCAAAGTCTGGAAAGCCGGTCGGCCCAACGAATGGACGAATGGGCTCGGGGGTGCGCGGTGCCCATGGCTCCTGCTTCGAGGGACCTCCAAAAGGGCGGCTGGCCGGTCCTTTCCTTTTTCCTCGAAGGATCGCCCTGTTTGCGGTTGAAATCGCGCCTGAAATCGGGGAACCTGTCGTGGATGGAATCGTCAGCGGAGGGGGAGCCTTTGTTTATAGCGCTGTTGCTGGATATACAGTGGTCTGGCGGATGAAAGCTCGTATTTATACTCGAAAATCCTGGTTTAAATATTGCTGGTTTGAATTAATACACGCGTCGCATACTTCGCGCTTTCAAGATCTTAATGTGGATTGATTGAGCAAAGCGGATAATGCGTTTGTATATATTGCGTTTCGTTCTCACGGTCTCATCTCTCGCGCCAGTTCTCG
Organism: Ampulex compressa; assembly: GCA_038496175.1. Classification (NCBI taxonomy): domain Eukaryota; kingdom Metazoa; phylum Arthropoda; class Insecta; order Hymenoptera; family Ampulicidae; genus Ampulex; species Ampulex compressa. Next base: position 280,223 of record JBCFXI010000106.1, on the reverse strand, counting down.
CGAGAGTCTCCGTCCCTCCAATCCTCGATCCTCAGATCGCCAGGTCTCTTAAGTCGAGTTACGATTTACCTGCCAATCAAACCATCCTCGATGCTCGAGCACGGATTCATCCCTTGCCTAGAATTTAGTCGTAGAACCACGCAAGCTCGAGAGTACTTTCCGCGAACCACTGATCTTTTCACGAACGAGAAACCGCCACTTTGCGAGCGCTTCCTCGAGTCACTTTTGCGGTTATTCCCTCGCAGAGGGAAAGCGCCTTCCTTTTTTTCTCCTCTTTCTCCTAGAGGAAAGGCGTTTTCCTTTTCCATCCCCTTCCTGCCGATGGATCAAATCGGCATATCCCAGCAGCGAGGAAAACCGTTCGCGCTTCCCTCCTGCGATCTCGGATTTCGTGTAAAGGCCGGGCCTCTGGCTTCTCTCAAAAGGAAATTAGGCGGCGCAGGCGGCTTCGGAGGGTCCGAGGTGTGCGTCCGAAGGCCGCGGAGACAGATGCCGCGTCCTCCTCTCCTTCGGCGTGAGAACCTCCTCGCGAGTATTCTACATGCAAATTTATAGAGATCCTTCGGACACCGGCGGTTCGAAGGGAGATGTATTCCCGGGAGGGCGGAGACACCAGGACTAAGAGCGCTTCCTTGTACCGTCACTCCGCTCCGTTCGAATCAATCGCATAAATCTTGACGCATCGATCGTCCCTTTTTGGTAACGCAGTCGCTCGACTACGAAAAATTCGCTCCTCCAGGCCGCCGCTCTTGCCCGAGGAGACGATGGCACCCGGCATTTTGTCATTCCACCAGAGATTCCCTACGCGCGCCGAACGAATTGCACGTCGCGGGTTACGGGTCTATAACAAACGCGATGTGCGTTGTCCAAGTAGCGGGAATACACGGTGACGCAGTGTTCTTCGCTAACCTGCTATACGTTTGGATACTTCTTTTCGTCGACTTTATGGAGACAAGTTGGGGAACGTGGGATATATTGAACATCCATGAAACGATTGGAAATCCACCAACCAAGCTCTATTTACGTTACATAATTAAAATCGAACCCATACCGCTGTTTAATAATTTATCCTTCGATCCTTATTCAGTAAAGAACGAGCGTCTATCGCTTAGCTTTTATCTCCCCAACCAAATTTCACGTTCTCAAAAAAAATCCCTAATTATCCAACACGAATAGAACCGATCTATAAATCACCAAAAAGCTCATCGCAGACTTCTCAGGATAAACTCCTCGCACGAGTCCAAGCCTACGAGCCAGCCGTAATGCAATATCTCCTTCGTGGAAACTCGGACAAACTCAACGTATTCGTCGAACGTGCGTAAAAGTAATCCTCAGCGTCCTCGGAGAACGAAGGATCCAGGGGCTAAGAATACAGCCCGGCGCCGGTTTTCGATACGTGACGGAACGGCGCACGTTCGATTCGAGGGGGTAAAAAAGCGAGGCGCACCGAGGTCGCCCGGAGGATTCCTGAGCCGCGAACCGATGAAACCGACGCGACAATCACGCTTACCATTTCGATCGATGATACCCGCGAGATAGAGCAGTGGATCATCATTAACCGGATGGCGGCAAAACCGCGGACGGCTGATTGACAGGCGCGCAAAGACTTCCCGTTTTTCCTAAACCCGCCTTTTAGTTCTCGGTACGGCGGAACCCTTCTGCGGAGCCGTCCTGCGATATACGTCGGTCCGATGATGAAGAGCGGCCAGGGAGGAGGAGGAGGAGGGGGGAAGGATAAGGGGAGAAAGGGGAGGGCCAGTTTACCGGGAGCTGATGGACGGCCAAGAGGCGCCAAGCTATGCCAGCTATTCGGCTCTTATTTTATGCTGCCCCCGGCCACGTCGACGCCGATAAATCCGCGCAAATTCCCGAATGTCGATCCCGATGCGACGCCCTGTGAAGGACTTTCGAATTCCTTCGCCCACCCTGGGAAGCCCGCTGATCGACGGGATTGACCCTTTCGATACGTCTATGACTTTCGCCAGTATGATTCCACTGTATGTACAGTGGAATCGCGAACATGGCTGTACTGGGGAAGCGACTTTACTGTATGGTGTGTGGCATTTTTGATACCTTGTTTTAGTAATGTAAATGTGGTTTATTAATGTGAATCATGGATGAAGGGTTCCTGAAGAAAGGAGAGGAGATGGGTGTTGGTGGAAGTAAAGGAGCTATGCCGTGTTTGACGAAGGTGTCGATAGTTGGAGGAAGAAGGTGCGTCGATTTTAAGGGCCTCTATCAGCGCCTTTTGCGCCTCGTCCTTAACCAAAGTTCGATTCTCTCGAAGACGTGAGAAAGGATCCTTGCCACCCCGCAGCGCGAATTCGTGGGTTTAAGAGACCAAGGCGCTTTATAATCCTGCGCCCTCGACCGTTTTCCGTGGTCAGGCTGATCGATGCTGAGGTTATCGCGCATACCCGTGGTCTCTCCTTTGGTTTAGGACGGTGCTCTGCGGTGAATCGATCTAGGCACGGCCAAATGAGGCCAAGTGACCTTAGCGGTAGGTGTCGAGAATTAATTAAAAAACAGAAGATCTAGGCACGTTCATAAGCTACGATCGAGAGACAACTGGAAATCCAATAGGTGCTAACAAAAATGCCAATAAGAAAATTTACAATCACCGTTCAACATCGCCTCCTGAAAACATCCAATCTAAAACCCATCCATGCGAGCATCGTATAAATTTATTCGGAGAGTTCTCCAGGATTTTGCGGAGAAAGCTATTCGCATTCGATTCTCGCGATGAATTTGTATATGGTAAGAATACTTTTTCGTTACCCCGATATTTACACGAGGAGCATTTCCTCGGTTAAGTGTCCGTCAACAGCGCCGTATAATCCGACGGCTTTCGAAATTGCTCAAACACTCCAGGCCAAATCCCGATCGCGCGGAATGGGGCTCGCAATAAGACGAGGCGCCGGTTGCGCTACATTGGGCGGGCATTAATGCGCGCCCGATGTTTAGAGGCCTTAGAAAGTAATCGAGTTGGCCACGCGACTCTTCAAGTGGCTCCCTACCAACGCCGCGCGGTTGGGGTCCCTCACGGCTCTTCTTCTCGTTGGTAACCACCTGTTTTGAGTGGAACCCACCGATCCTCGTCCCTCCTGCGTCGCTCTCCGTTCGACGGGCGCGTGTCGGGAGAAAACGCACGGTGTAACGCACAAACCACTCGAAATCCGTTCCTTTGTGCCTGGGGAGGTTTGACATACGGCCGATGGGCGCCTCCGCTTTCGAATCTCCCCACTCTACATCTCCCTCTCTCCCTCTCTCTCTCTCATAAAAAAAAAGAAGCCACCAGCGCAGTTGTCATTCCACCCCATCCTTTATTGAGATAAACCGGTACTTTCGTCCGCTCGTGTACCTCCACTCGCATCCGATTAACGAGGACGCCGCGATATTCCTATCATCGACGGATCCTTAATCTGCTCCACGAACCTTTATCATAGAAGCTCGCACTCAAAAATAATCCAAAGGTCGTGGGACTCCGGGATATTCTTGGATAGTAATTTCGAGAATACGCTAAATGTCGAGGAAGCGTTGGGAATTAAAGTAGAATCGATTGCTTCACCTAATAGGTATAGTGATGATATTAAAAGAGGTTGTTGGCGATCGTCTTCGGAGCGAAAGTGAATTTCCCTCCGAGACGATGGCAGGGCTACGTTACGAGGTCCTGTCGAGGTAATGGAAGATAGGATGGATTAGAGAAAGAGATCGATTTTCCTAAGAGGAAGGAGGAGAGAGGCGGCGTAGAGGACCGAATGCCATTTAGAGTCATCCACCGTGTCTCAATCTAGAGGCACCCTTCCAGCCATCGGCGAGCCGTGACGGTTGGCATCTGTTCTGCGGGCCGGGACCCCAACGAGGCTGGCAGAAGTGGTGGCGGAGTATAACGCCACCTTTGGTGCCGCTACAAAATGCCAAGGGTTTCGTCGAGTTGCGACGTAGGAGCAACGCCGAGAATTGCTTGTGCGCCAGAGACTTTACGCCCTGGTGCTCCTTTCCGAGCGATTTGGCCCGACGATTGGCGACACGTTGAATTTGATTTGATCGCCGATACGGAATATCCTGGACGCCGCCGCCTCGCGAAGTAGGGTTCGCCGTGGTTGTTGCCTTTGGTACATTTACATTGCCATCCGGAGTTATGTCGCTCGGAGGTAATCGTTTAACCTGGATTCCGGGGCATCGAAATTTAAAGCTGGCTTTTTCATTCCCTCCTACACCAAGCTACGACCTGGGATACATTAAATGATTTTCGAATAGAAATTCGAGGATCTTGAAGAAGAAGCCTAACGAGATATTCGAGGGCGATGTTTTGTATACTCGCATTCTCCACTCTTGGATTTATAGTCAATATAGTTTAGGATAATTATAAACAAGAACGCGAGAAGGACGTCCAAAATTAGAGTCTACATATATCCTCTGTCCTGATCGAAATACCTGGATTTCCCGTTAGACCAGGAAATAAACGGACGTCCGCCAGGAGGTTTTCCTTCTCTCAGAGCCTAGACAAAGCACCGCGACTGAATCAGGCATGAAGCTGTAATACGTATACGTTCTTGGCTGCAATCGTAGGAAAAACTCGAAATAGCTCCGGTTTCGTCGGCGACGAGAGGGAAAACGAGCGGGTAGAGAAAGGGAATAGCTCCGGCTTCCAGGAAGGTAGATCGATGGCGATTTTTCACTCACTTAGCCCGGCGCGCATCAATATGCATTAAGCTGATCGGTTCTCCCTATTGGCTTCCACTCCTCGAGAGTGAGAGAGAGTGAAGGAGGAAGGGATGGAGAGATGGAGAGATGGAGAGAGATGGGGAGGGAGGAGGAGGACCGAGTCGTGGAGGAAGAGAAGTATCCTCGCTCTTTCTACCCCTTTCTCGGGACAGGCCAGGGGAGGAGGAGAGAAGGGTGGCGGAGGCACTGTGCGGGAAGCTGTTAAGATATTCTTCGAAAATAAGGATACCGTATCAGGGTAATTCTCGGCAGGCGGAATAACCGTAAGGGAATCGAGCCGAAGTCTGGAGTACGCCTAAGATTCCGCGACTCTACGAGGCTCCTGGGTGCGTTTCGGTATCTGGCCAGGCCCGGGTATAATCGCGGCGAGGAATACGCTTACAGGTTTTCGTACAGGGCCGCGGCCAATCGAGGAGGACTTCTGGGAAGTCCTGAGTTTTCCAAATGGCACGTCGAGATTCCCTCCTCCCCTCGAGTGTCCTCATCCGCGACACCGGACGAGCGTATAACGCTTAGTTCCCCTTTCTCGCGCCGTGGTTTTAAGAAATTCGACGGCTCACTCGAGTTGGCTAGGACTTTCCGCGTAAACCTCGAATTGGAAAGGATCCTCTTTCAGGCCAAATCGCTCCTTGCTTCTCTAATTCGGGGTGTGATTCGTTACGAGATACTTCGTGGTTTTGTTCCTCTTTTCTTTAAACATTATAAATATGGAAAACCATGGATAATATTGAATTTGAAGAAGCTTCATTATTTTATCAAAGAGACACTTTCGACATCTAGAGAGAAATCGAGATGTCAATGACGCGTTAAAGCGATTCGAAAGCTCGATCGGTAGTCGATCCTTTTCTCCTCGTTGCGCAGGACGACGTGCGTCATTTCCGCGGTTAACGAGGACGGAGGAGAGCGGCACCCCGTTAGGCGGGGTGCATACGCACCTTCCCGCGGGGAACGTGCCAAAAAACGTAGCAAATGGTACGCCGAGCAATCCCAGGGCCGATTCCTCTGATACATAATGGATCGGCGGGGGTTAGCTTAGCATAAGTTTTCCATTAGCAGGCTGAATAGATCGAGATATCGATAATATCCAATATAGATTCCAGACGTATTTCGCGAGTGAACCGAGTGTTTTGGCCGCCTTCTTTCCGCAGAGACTCGCCGGGAGGCCCCCTGCATTTGTCGGCGGAGGGATATGCCGCAGACTTTTTGGCGACGCGGCTAATTGGACGAATTTACGAGGGAATCCGTCCATCCCGGAATATCTGCGACTCCCCTCGGCCCCACGATCGGCTGGTCCTCCCGAGCCGGCCAGAATGTCTGAAATCCGCGAGAAAGAAGGCGAGCGGGCCGCGGAGATTTAAGTTCGATCCTCTCGAACCGACAGACGAATAACGCGCAGGGCGCGGCCCTGGGCGAAATTTCCGACGGGATTTTCGGGGCTCACTTTGGGTAAATTCATCAAGCCCCCGCGCGCGCTTTTCCGATTTTTCAAATAGTCATGATCGTTGCGCAGCCGGTGGCCGGCCCGTTAAATCGCGGTAATCCATTATTCTCGGTGTAATCGGCGCTCTTCGCCGTTTTTGACCCCAGCCCGCGATGTTTCCTTCATCATTTTATCGGACTCAATTTCCTGATTGGCGAAACCAAAAAATAATTAGCCGGGCAAATACGGCATTATTTATCCGGGGATTTTTCGCCCGGCCGATTGGTCGTACACGCTTCTGTGCGGGGAACGTGCACGCGCAGCTCCCGTCCATTTATTTTAGGGGTACGCCGAGGACGGAGGGTGTGATACCCCAGCCGTGGGGTCCCATATGCTTCCCATACGAGAGCCTGGGCCACTACTGAGCGTGTTTTGATTTCCCTAATAGACGTGTCGAAAAATAGTGCTTCTGCGATCGGTGAAGCCGAAAAATGCTGACTAATGTACCTCGGTCCGTTTCTTGTGCACCGACGGAGATTTGGGGAGGCGAGGGACGGTGTCGCGTTATTCCAAGCTCCTCCCACGGCATAAGGCGACGCCGCGATGTTTCTCGCGAAGGGAGTCAAGGGGTTCGAGATTGAAAAGTATAGCGGACAGGAGCACGGGAATATCTATGATCGGGCGGGATACAAAAAATCTAGGGAAAAAGGTAAGCGGGAGACTGTTTAACAATGGTGGCGAGAGAGAGATTTCCCACAGGATCGCGGTGGTCGGCCGATGAATGGCCAACCCATTTCGGTATGCATCGCGCACGTCGTTCGCTTAATAAGTTTCCCTTATCGATCTGTGTCATCTACGAGCGGCCAGCGGAGGCCCGTCATTATCGTCCCTATCTTGGTCGATCGTTTCGATCATTTTCATCCAAAGTACCGCCTTCCTACGCGCGCACGCTGCGCGTACTTGCTCAGCGGAGTGACGTTAACGCACCGTGGTCTAACATGTGTCGTTGATTGCACGCACTTTCTCCTGATTAGCTCGTATCGCGGCGAGGAACCACGCTTCCGGCTTCGGCCTTCACTCCCCGTCCACGACTCGCCGCTTTTTGACCCGAGCGTCATTTCGGATATTGAAAAGGGGACCAGGAGCCGATCATCGTGTCGATCGTGGATCATGATTTTGGAAGCGATAAAGACGCTTCGAAGGAGAACGAGGATAAAGAAACAACATAGTTTATCGGCATAAAGACTGGTTTATACGAGATTTAAAAAATCATGAGTATAAATATCGTCGTGTTTAAGCGGATTAATGGAAAATAGTAAGAAGGGATGAAATTTGTCAGATATTTATAATGTCCACGTTCGTCGCGCCGAAATTTCCATCCTTGGTCAACGCGCAGAAACAATTTTCAGCGGGCGCGCCAGGCATGCTCTGGCCGTTCTTGATATCGAATCCATATTGATGGAGATGCACGGCAAGGGTGCCAGACAACGTGGCACGATTCGGTCAGATTTGCATGCATTAACGCCACAAGCGCGGCTGATTGACAATCCGTATGTCATTGTGACGTCAGTCAAATCGTCCGAGCATGCTCGACCAATCGCAATCAATTAAGGTAACGATTGATTGTTACGCGTTTGGGCCGACGAAGGGAATATCGCGGTCCGGTATTTATACGGACCATAAACGCACCATTGAGCGTCACAATATCGCGGAATCACGGGAGTGCATGAAAATATTTAACGCTCGTAATCCTTCATCGTGAACTAGTTTTTCCAAGCCATTGTTTACCGCGATTTTCAACGCGACATCGATCCACGCTCATGAAGCGCGTGGGAGATTTAAACAAACAGCGCCGCGAAAAACTCGATGCCCTCAACGTCATCGACCATCCTATCCGAAGAACCGCTTACTCCAATAAACAGCTTATTCATTTCCCCTTGGCATCGCTCACAAGAGGTACCACGGAGCGGCTGGAATTTACGGTAGAATTATTTCCCCGCAATTCCCAAATGAGTTAGTATTAGCAGAAGTATCTGTACCACGAATTATTTCGTAATCATTCACCGGATTATTCCTCAAGCCATGCAAGCATAAACATCGTCAATATTCTACGCGCAAACCACGCGCCGATACCTTCGACCTTCCACCGTTTTCCCAGCGCCAAAGTTCGCCCACTTCCTCGCGACAAATCGAGTGGTGCCTCAGTTCAAGCGATCCCCGGGAACTCGAGTCCAGCCGAAGGTGCATCAATCGACTCGGTGCCATTTTCCTCCGCGAAAAATCCAGGCATCCCCTCGAGGAGAGCCCCCTACGTCGGCTCGGCCAAAACGATCGTCGTCGTGCGGGACCCGAAATGGAATCCGTCAAATTGACGAAGGCTACGTGGAGGGCACGCGAGGCGAGGGTCGTGGGAGGAGGAGGAGGAGGAGGAGGAGGAGGAGGAGGAGGAGGAGGCTGGGCTCCGGTTGCAGCGGCGTAGGGCTATGATCGATGCCCAGAAATTAAGGGCTCGCCCGCTGAGCGAAATAAAGTTAACCAATCGCGCCGTTATTGGCGGGCCGACGACCCGATGCCCGATTTTTTTTCACGCCGGACCTTGTTTTCGGCCGGACAGGCCGGAGAAAGAGGGCCAGGACGAGGGGGAGAGGCACCGGACAGGGGAGAGGATTTTCGTAATTATGGAACGCCGTCACTCCCGTGGGATTCGTCAGTCGACGGGAGAGCCGCCGCTCGGCCACGACAATGCCATTTTAATTATGCATGTTAATTGGTTCCCGAGTCCGGCGTAATACCGGCTTCTCTAGGACCGTCCTCTCTTCCCCGCTGATCGAGGTCGCCTCCCTGCGTCCTCTCGAGGATCGCGAGCTCGATCGCGGCGCTGGGCGAAAACCTCGATCCTACACTGTCGGCGATATCGCGTGTTCGGTGCGATATCGAGACGCTGTAACTCGAGGAGGTTTTTGTTCGATGGCCGTGACAGCGAAATGGCGCGTGTCGAGCGAGGATAGCGGTCTCTCGAAGTAATACACGCGTTTATTATTTTACACAAACGCGCCCAGCGCTTGGCGAGTGTGAGGCGCGTGGAGGAAGCGGTCTTGATAAATTGGAAAATTGATCTCCGGGCGGGGAGGACAGGCGGGACGGGATAATGCGCGGGGACTTAAATAACGATCCATATTCGAGTGCGCGCTGGGCAAGCGGATGGGCGAAGCGTTGAAGTCGTTCCATCAGCGTTCGAGTCGAGAGCAGAGTTGGAGGATGACGTGGACGACGTTGAGAATAGACACTTTGGGGAGCCACGTTATTTTATACCTTTTTCATCGCGCTGGGCTATTGGAAAGGTCGCGATGCTGTTATCCGAGAACGCGCATTCTCTTGGGAAGAGATATTTTTGAATGCTGATCAGTTTTTAATAAAGGACGATTTTTATTTACCATCGAAATCGATATGATTGGACACACCGTTTATCCATCCAGTCGCATTATGCCAATGGTATATCACGGGTTGTTATTCGTTGGAGTATCGCTGGTGGATCGGTTTGTTTATCGAGCTACCACCTTTGCTCTTATAAAATATCTCCCGCGGCGATGCGCAGCGGGACGCCGCGATGGGATAAAAAAAAATGGTCACGCTTAGGTATAGAGAGGCTTTTGTTTTTTTTTTTTTAGTCAGATATACCCGATTGATGGGGGTTGCGCTGTACTTTCTGCACAGCTGAGTGAGCATGTCACAATCGACCAGGGCCGCCTCAATCAAAGTGGCATTGATACCCTTCGCCCACACTCTCGATCGGAACCTCGCGCCCTCCATTGTGGTTTTGTGCGAGACCGAAAATCTATTAGCCTCTCGATATATGTATATATATATCTATATCTATATATATATACATATATATATGTATATCGTGAGTGATGCCTACATCGTTCGTATGCGCCAAGAGGAAATGGAGAAAAATCCTACACACTTTGAGGACGACAAAAATGAAAATCCGCGTTAAGCCAGAGCTCGACGATCTTACGCTTGCACCTAGCGCCACGATAAATGCTATACAACTTACTTTTCTAAATAATAAAAGTAATATTCTTGGAATTATGCTATCGTCGAGCTATAAATCACGATTTCCTCGATCGTAATAATTCTGGAACAGCAGTGGTCCGTTATCACAGCTTATTCCTCGCTTAGAAAAACGATCGATACTTCAATAAAACCGTCTATTTTCGTCGAACGTGACCATTTTAGAGAAATGGCGTGTGCGCTTTTTCGTTGATTTTTCAGGTTGATCGACCAGGAATCTGCCTAAGAGCCAAACTCAGGGGTGGCGCTCGAAATGGCACGCGACCGCAGCAGGGCTGCATTTACGCTACATCCCGCTCGTCAGAATGTCAGCCTCGTGCGTGTCGAGTGGCGGGCGAACATTTTCGAGATTAATTTTTCTATCCGCTCCCCGATCGGCTAATCTTCGTTAATACGAAGGTTCGTTATACCGCGTGTAAGCGCGTCTTCGAGCGTTAGGCTAATTCGGTACCGGGAAACAACGTTCGTAAGATCCGATAGCAATTACGATTCCTGGAAGGGCGAAGCTCCGAAAGCTCCCAAAGACCGATAAGAAGAACGATCCGCGGCTCGGGACTGGGCGAAAGGCATTTTTAACGCTTCATACGTCTCACTATCCGTTTACACGTTTTATACCCTCCCGCTTTTATTCCCTGCCTCCCTATAAAGGTGATAAAAGAATTACGGGCCGCGCGGGGTCAAGTTTCTCGTAGTTTACGAAGCAGCCGTCGAAGCAGCCGTAAATCAAAGGCCGATCGGAAGACTTAAATCCGGCTTGTCTGGTGGCACAAGGAGGTCCCGCGGTGCGGAAAAATAGTTACGCGTGAGCCTGCCAGGCTTTTCCCGTCAGCCGCACGTAACACATATCCTCCGGATGAGCAGGAAAGCCCCGAGACGGTGGCGTATCGAGGACCGGGGGTTGAGCACCCCTGAGCACAAGATGTCCTCCTGAAGACTATCTCGGCCTGGGTCCCGCGGGAAACCTCTTCCTTCCTGCCGTTCCTATCTCAGGACACTCTATAGCCTATTCAGATACCGGGCTCACCCTACTACACCCCTCTCCCCCCTCCTCGTGTTAGCCAGGCGACGAGAGAAAGAGAGCCGGGGCCAGAGAGGGCGAGAGAAGGTGAGTGCCAGTCTGTGTTTCCATGGACAGCGCCGTGCGCAAGGTGGAGGTGGTATAAGTGCGCCTGAGTATTCGAGTACTCTTATACCCTCTAGCCTCGCCGCACCTCGTAGGAAGCGTATTTTGCAAGCCTAAATATCAGGGGATCCTAGACCCGATGGTACGCGGCGCTATCTCGCAGGTGTGCGTCTTCGAGGAGAGGCCATCCACGACCGTTATTTCGCGGCTCGTTGGGAAGGACGATGCGTGCTACCCGATTGTTGTGCCCTAGGATATCACCGACCGCGGCTTTAGCCCTTGCCATATTATGGGGCTGCTCGAAAAACGGGAGGGCGAGTTATAGATTTGTCGATGCTGCCGAACCTGAGTTTGAACCTTCCATCGAGAGTATGCTGGGTTTTAACTAGGATAACGTGTTTACGTGATGTAGGCGATTGAAGATGAAAGAGAGGGAAGGATGATCACTCACCGGTCGATGATAACTGGATCGCTCGGTGTCTCGTTTCGGTTTCCACAGCTCTTTTTGTCGCAACACCGACTGGAAAAATACAGAGGTGTTTGGTGAATTAGCATGCGCGGGTTTTGAAGGAAGGTTTTTTTTTTGTTGAAGGGACGAGAGGGGTATTTTCTTGGTTGTGATTCGATCAGCGGATCCGGGAGGGTCAGAAGTTTCGAGGCTGGCTAAAAACTATGGTAACCCTTGGGACTTTGGGGGCCGAGGGGGGTGGGAAGTAGCGAGCCCAAAGTCCCATGGGCCAATGAGTCAGCCACCCCCGGAGAACGACTGCACCCCCGTGTGTCTCGTTACGTTTATGGTTTGCCACCGCAAGGGCGGTGCTCGCGCTCCGAGTAGATACTCTTCTTCGCGTGAATAGACAAATTCGTGGGCACACCGAGGACACGAGCACTGTACATCTCCCATTGTGAGTTTGCGGTCCGATCAAAATACCACTTCCGTCGATGTTGTATCTTGATACACGAAAAAGTTGGAGCGGTGTATAGATATTTTGTACGTGCAGCCACGTTTGAACAAATTTTTCAAAGACGCGTCTATATTCCTCCGATTAAATTATTCTTTACAAAATTTCAAGGAGAGTAGCTGCTTTCTATAGGATCACTTTTGGTGATCGTTACCTCGTTTGTGATATTCGAATTATCCCCGAATATTTCACGTCGATATTTTAAATGGAGTTTTGAAAGAAAGCTCGTCCCCGCATTAAATTTCCATACGTCGTTGCAGGATTCTTGGTGAACGTCGCGGAATTCGATACACGATCGGGAATAGCTTCGGATAAAATTGTCATCGTAATCGGAAGAATGCAGGAGGTAGGGAAAAACGAATAAAATCCGAGAGGTGGAGAGAATAAGAAGCGAACTCACCTGCACATCACCTCGTGGGTCAGTAGGACTCTGCACATCTCAGGGTTCTTGTCCTGTCCCTCGTACATGATTGCCTGAAGTGGAAAGTATCCGGTTAATAAATGCATTCCGCGCATTAGTCATTATATTATAATATATCCCGTTATAATGCGCAAACGTTGACGATCGAATACCATTTTTTGCATTACATTCACGGTCCTTGTATAAAAGCAGTTCTACTAATATAATCTTATACGTATAATAAAAGCTCCAGTAAAATAACCTTGTAACAAATATAATCGCCTCATACTTCGCAAAGTGCGTTGGACTTGTTTTCGATAAAATTACATTTCACGTCGTATAGCCGCTTTCCGTATTGAGACAGACAATGTAGTCATAGGCAGGGTGGCACCGTTTCAAAGAACTTTATACCCGTTGGTCGAGGAGGGGCCACTTTTCCCGCAAGACTACTAAGCCATGGGCGGTGCAAGCAAATCCGTTAAGCCTCCTTCACGACCTTCTGATTGATTTTTATTTAATGACAACACGTCGTTACCCGGTATTCTTGCACTCGGGGATAGGGGACGATGCACGGATTACCCGTGGAATAATAAAACCCGGGCAGATACATCGCCTTTGATCTTGTCGAAGCGGTTGTACAACAGCTACTATACTGTACAGCTATATCTCACTTTACATTATGAATAAACGCAATGCCGTGTTTTTAATAAATTTTCATAACCGAGAATGTTGTATCTAGGTATATCCAGACGTGCAGAATACGATAGGATTAAATTAGAGGACGTTTATTTCAACTTAGAAAAGCGACCTGTCCTTCTCGCGATGTAGAATCACATCTTATAAAAATTAAAATAAATCGCGAGATATGATAAAATTCTAGTTCCCCGGTGGAAAAACTTCTTCGACAAAATCGAGCGGCGCGAACCAACTCCGTAATCTCTCGTCGACGCGTGACGCAAAAACATCGAGCGCACAAATCCCGGAAAATACGACGCGACGAACGAGCGGCCGCCTCCCGATATACGCGTCACGGTCATGTTAATCGTATCACTTTTGCCCGCGATTTATAAGCGCGCCTTCGTTCTAAACGGTATAGGCAACCGCCTAAATTACCGGAGTTCGCGCAAGGAGCGATAAAATGTAAATACGCTGAAATACAGTGTCCCTGGGAATTCGTCGAGTCGATGTAACGATATCAACTGCACTCCGGGACGGGAGGCAAGCGCGACTTTCGGTCGCGGCATCGCATATTTATGCGAATGAAATAACCGAATTGCAACGTAAACGAACCGCCTCGCTGGGGGATAACCGGGGGGCGAGATGCGGCGTCAAAACGAAGACGCGGGGGCGGAAAATGTAGCGACGTTCCGTCGGCGCGGAGGAAAAGTACGGGTTCTTGGTAAAAGGAAAGGGAAGGAGGCGGAAAACATTACGTGCCGCCCAGCCGTAAGGGCCGCCTAATAGTTAAGAGACACGCGAACGTATTTGTACCACGAATAATTAACATAAGTGTCTACCTTGTACGTATTAACCCTTGTCTCCGGATAAGGGTGGCAGCGCTTACTTACACTCGGTCAATTAAGATCTTTTCCCGCTAACCTCCTCCAGAGTCTACGACACCGGAGTGCATGGGATGTAATTCTCCTTAAATTTTCTTCGGGAGAAGGAAAGGGACTTTTGCAGGGATATCAGAATGGTGGATAAACCCTCGAATTTTTGTATGTTTAATATATAAAGTAACGCCAAAGACGTGAAGGAGAAAAAATAAAACGACTAATAGTCTAGAATAACTTCTGGACTTCAATGTTTTTTAGCAATGGACATTGTCGTAAGCGCATCAGGATGCACGAGAGAAGCAAATAAGAATATTTATATGTAATTTCTATAAATCTTGCTCGATCCTCTCCTTCGTACGTCATCCGGTGTCCGTTGAACCGCCTTTATAGTATCCTTTCGATTCGAAGAAAAAATTCCCGTCATACTGATAATTGGCAGTATGCAAAGGTACGATACGTAATAATCATTGGCCAAACATTGGGCAGGTCATGTAGAGTCCACGGCCTGACATGCGATATTATTTGCTCGGCGACCATTACCCGCGCTATGACGCGCTGTGTTGATTCTGCGTACCTGTTATACTTACGAACAATTTCGAGCAATTACTTTTACCCTGTCATCCTCGGGTCGCTAAGCTCTTATTTGTTTTTTCCCACTATCAGAAATACAGTTTACCCCTCCCGGTGCGCCTACGTAACACGAATTTAAACCGCTACCCCGTATCGTTATCGGCGATTTCTATCCCGCATCTTTCGTGCACCGCGATGCAAACGGCCACTTCGTCAAACTTCATGCAAATGCCGATTAAAACGTACGTCGTAACCGACGAATAACGCGTTGTATATAATATTCTCAGATTTATGTGCAATCTTCATCGAACACATATTTACACGCGAAAATTTGGCAATCGATGTGGCCCAAGCTCGCGTGCAATTTAATCCAGCGTGCCCAGAAGAGATTCAAAGACAGTCACAGCCAATTTTTTTTTTAATTAATTTTTAACACCGACCGCCAAGGTCATTTGGCCTAGGGCACCTACTCTTTAAGCTGGATTCTATATAAGTCTATATATCACTATATATGTCACATGGAAAAACCAGAAAGATTGGAACTCCTGTCTCCCGCGTGAATGTCCAAGCCTCTATCCACTACAGCATCGCAGCTCTGCAACGAGGAATTCGCGCCTATGATCAATCGGCGTAGTCTCGAAGGAGCCGTGTTTTTCGCCCATTCGCAGAATATCGCGAGGATGCGCGCTGGAACGTCTCAAGGGGTAGCAGCGGGCCAAAGTGGGAGAAGGGAGATCCGAAGCAACGACGTCAGACGGTGCGTCCTGCGGGCGCGACCAGTCAGCATCAACCCCTCGGGGGCCTTTCTTCCACCGCCTCTCGGCTTCATCAACGATGTTTGGGGCCCCGCTGTCGCCCAATTCCCACGGGAATTACTCGCGAAGGACTAATAGCGTCGGTATGCGATCGCTGTCCTTTGGAAACATTCAAACCGATTCGATACTCCCCGCTTTTCCTTCGAGTTACCATATCACCATATCTGGACAACGTATAAGGATACAACCTTCGAATAAAGGACTTTAGATGAATTATAATAGAGGATAAGAATGAAATTCGCCCTTATATCCGCATACCTATCATTCGCAACTGCCAAGAATATATTCGTTTAATTTTCAAAAATCATCAATTCTACGAAGTCTTGTCACCTTATCTCGAACCTTTATCGAATTTTATATCCATCATATTCACAACCACGAGCGCGCCGCGTTAATACCTGGCCAAATCTCGACGAAGGACCCTACAGGCGTTTCCCCAAGTCGCGGAATAGCGCGAAGTCGTGCGAAAATGGCGAAGGCTATCTCTGCAAGGTAGAGTCCTCGACAATAAAACCGAAACATTCCGCTCTCTGTACCCTCCAAGATGCCAGGGTAGCGGGTAGGAAGAGAGGCGCCGTTGGATGCAGATAAATTCAAAGATAGTCATTCAAATCTGCCGTAATGATTTCCATCCCGAATCGATTCCAAAAGTCCCCTGGGAATCGCCCTCTATATCTACTCTGCGACCCCCCCTTTGGCCCCCCTTCTGCAAGCCCCGCCATGCGAGGCCCTCGAACAACGCGCGCACAAAGTTACCCTCGTCCCCTGGAAGGATGTCCATCGCCGTAGGGAAAGCGGTCCTTTCTTTCTCTCCTTATCTACCGGGGATTAACTTATCTCGAACTTATTATTTCCTTAATCTATGGTTAAATACTCATATTTCAGTATTAGCCACGGGTACTTTCAGACCGGCGCACCGATAGCGGCCTCGACCTCGGCGATATTTGGGGATTATCGCGAGCGCGCCATCAATCCTCCTTCCGTTCGAGCTTCCTCCTCTTTTTTTTTGTGCCCAACGTCGTGAATGACGAAACACTTGATTTATGACGATTAAGTGTGCGGACACTGTCGTATGCCGCTTATGCACCTGCTTATTCGATTGATTCATATATATATGTTTTATAGATACTTTAAAGGAAGACAATACTAAAGCAATCGTGACAGTCTTTAATGACTCGAAATTTAGAAAAAAAGGGTAGTACGTTTCAAGCTATAAGCAGTGTGCGTCCAAAAATCAAAGGAACTAGCTGAGGGACGAGACAGATTTTCCCGCAGCATGGAGAATAAGCGAGACATCGAGTCCCAGGGAAGAGGCGCGGCCAAAAATCGGTTGAACCGGCGGCAACAAACAGCTCCGCTCCGAGGATCGATCCAAAGAGTATGCAGGTTGGATAATAAAATATCCGTGCCCGCCCGATATATCCGCGATTCCTTTCTGAATTCCCGCGAGTCGACGTTTCGACGGGCCGGAGGAGGAGGCGGGAGGCGGAGGAAAAAAGGCAACGACTGCTGACCATCTCCAGCGGCGGATGGAAGTTGGGGCTTAAAAGGGTTAGGTACAATTTCCTGTTGTTCATTCATTTAGAATAACGGCGCTACGCGGTTCCCTGCTTCCTCCTGCGCCCACGTCCTGCAAATGCTTTTTTATCCCCGGAACTAATTACCATTTAGCATTTTTAATCCCGCGAAAAAGCGCATTCGGGGCCCCCATCTCCCCCCCTCCTCCATGGCCGGAAGTTCGTCCTCGGGCGCTTAAAAGCGTGCGTTGTTAGCGCCATTCGGCCGCGCCGCCAGCCGCTCGTTCCTTTCGCGGTAAAGCGACTCGTATTTTTTCTCGAAATTTTGCACCGCAATGTGCTCCTCGACGTACTCCCTCCTTTACCTTTACTCGTCTCTTTAGCCTAGCCTACAGCGTGTATATCAGAGCTGAATGGTAACTCCACTTTCTGCCGTGCCAAGCATATCGTTATACTTACAGGGATGCTGGCTTTAGGGCGATTGATTATTTAGAAATTATCCGTAATGTCATACTTTATTTTACAGGGTTCGACTTGCAAGACGCTGCTTTACTTTATTGCCGCGCAATTCTGATACAGTCAGAGACGCGACTACTTGAATTTAATAGTGTATTTATACATTAAATGGAGAAGAATTGAGGTACGAAGGTACGACGGCGCTGAGTTAGGACGCAACGATTCTAGGAAGTGTCTGTACTCTTCGAGATATTAATATTAAAACCGAATTCAGCTGCAATGTCCAGCGGTATCGCATGCCCGAAGCGGGTTTCCACGAGCGTGGAGATAAATTTCGTTTGATTTCCAGGATATAATTTGATATAAAAACGAGGATACTTTTCGGTCAGGCTAATAGGTATCCGAGCGGGAGAGAGGAAATTGAAGAAAAGCTTAAGGGTCGGAGGGTTTTGCCGCGAGCTCAGCCGCCGGCTCGCTGTAGCCAATTATTGCGGATTTATAACCGACCGCCCGATTCGGTCTCGGGGAAGCAGGCCGCATATCCGAATCGCAATTTGCAAGCCGTAACTCGGCTCCGTTCCACGAAAGTTCGCCGCAAAGTGGAGAACGGGCTTCGATGATTTCTCTCGTGCTTCGAAAAGGGAAGTTATCGCGGTGATCTCGCCTATCCTATCACTCGCGGGCTGATCCCGAGAGGAGCGAGTTAAGGTGGCGTATGATAATGAAGTCGGGCTGGCTAATATAAGGCAGTCGTTAAATTTCACCTTTGCGTTCCTTTCGATCGAACGGCCCGAGCTGGCAACTGGCCTCTACCGCGAGCAGAGCCCGCGCATAAAGGTATTCCAGGCTCCTACGTGGCATTTTAACGATTTAATCGAGGATCGAGACTAATAGACGTGATTACCCGGAGAAAATTCCACACCCGTTATGGATAAGCCCGAGATATTGGCGGATGAGAGGAAAATTCGATTCTGGCATCGTACGGAACTGTAAACCCCCAGAGTTCTGTGTATGTTACTGCTCGAGAGTGAACGAAACATTTATAGTGTGTAGAGAATTAAGATCCAATACAATGGGTAAACACCGCGATTTCTTATACGCTCCGATGGGATACGGATGTTTCAGTGTCGAGCTCGGGAGAAAATTCGCGTCCTTAATTAGCTCTGTGAATCGTCAAACTCGGTACATGTATCAGGATATTCAGGAATACGGTAAACCGGTTGCGTTTAACCACACTCGAGGCTCGTGCGTTTGTCAATTTTGCAAAGCACGGTGAACAAGAGAAATGCGCCGACCTGGATTTGCTAAACACTTCGCACGAGTTGTTACGCGAGGACCCACGCATAGAGGCGGTAAGGATATATCGATTCCCGTGTCTGTATGTCTTCTTCTCCTCCAACCCCCTCCCCCCTCCCTCCTCCTCCTTTGGCAGAATGGAGGAGACGCGTTCAATCGAGGCTTTGATGTATAAATTGCAGCTTTCTCGTTTTCGATCCCACCGCCCCATCCAACTTTTCTACTCCCTTTAGTGGCACGATTCCTCCATAGGAGACGCGGAGGATGTCGCGGCATCTGCCTATCACTTCCGCTTTCCTTTTCCTCCTGGACAATCGATCTTGAGAACTATCGAGTCGTTTATTTCGCTCCGAGGCTCTCTCGCCGTTTTATAAAACGCTCTTACCGAATCGAGGTATTTCCGTTTCGCGATATCCCTGGGAAAATGAAACGCGACGATCCTGGATTTCGAAGGGGGAATTAAACGCGAATATCGCAAACGTGCCAAATAATTTATACCGTATCGTGTACTTTAAGCGTGTACCTTGAGAGTATACAAAAAGAAAGAGGAGAATTCGGTTACATCGGTTATTCTGTTTTTCAATTTCACGATTGTGTTACGTCCTTTTTTGCGATTTTTTTTTGTCGAAAGCAAACTTTGCAGTCCGCCCGATACTCCGCGGGGCGCGCCATCGGCCGACGCGTGGATCGATTTTCCTTTTGGTTAAATATTCAGCTCCATGACAACTCGGATCCGATTAATAAAAGGAATGGATCGCGGATTGAGGACCGGCCTCTGCCGGCGCAAGGCCACCGCGGCTTAGTAATTTAATCAGCTAAAACTAACATCAGCTCTGTTTCCCCAACCCTTTTCGTCTCTCCATCGCCTCCTTCTTCTCCCTACCGCTCTTCTTACCTCCGTAACCGACCAACCCCAAGATGATTTAATCTGCTAAAATGGTGCAGGTACCTATAGGCACTTAGAAGCTAGGGTCGCGACACGAAACAAAATAATTCAAGAAAGTAGGTATAACTCCGGCACAACAGACACCTAACTCCGCGCCGCGAAATCCCTTTTCCGCGATGCTGACGTTTATCCAGGCGATTACTCAACATTATGCACCGCCGGTATTTGCATTTGGCTTTAAGTTTCTTTAAGAGGAACTCGAAGGACCGCCTCGATTATTGGAAGGCACGTAGGCTGAACGCATTGCGATACTTCCCCTGAGTGTATATTATAAACATTAAATCTTCGAGTGAATGTATTAGAGCAGGAATTTCTAAAATCACGAATTAGACACTGAGCAAAGTATTTTTGATGGACGAGAAATCGAATCGATGAAATTAGCGAATAAAAGGATTTCTTAGCTCGTGTGGAGAGTAAATCGATAGCTAAAGATGTTAGTAGCTTGCCTAATTTAAACGCATAAAGTAGAAGAAACCGTACACGTGGATAACGGATATCAGAACTCTGGTAATACATTGATCCTCACCGAGTTTTGCTATAGAAGACACTACATCTCAGCTTCCGACGCTCGAGATAAGAACGATACGAGGACAGCTCTGTGAAACAACTCCCACCTCTCGTGCCGTCGAGTGTGGCATCGATAATCCTTAGTACTTTCTCAAAAGTCCATATCGCGAATTCTACGAGTTTCGCCTAACGTTTACGATGTCGTTAAAGCCACCCTCGCGTCCTAGGTGCGTCGGTTGCGCGCAGGTAGCCTAAAGAACGCTCTCGAAAGCATAAAGGACTTCTCGTAAGTCGTAAATGACCGTTGCCAGCATCGTCAACCTGAAGTACCAAAACAAATGCTTTGCGAGTTGTGTAATTTGCGGATATAATTCGTTCCGTAAAGAGTTAATTCAGCAGACCAGCTATACGCGTATCGCGGGAAAAATTCTCTTTTGGATTTCAGCCAGGATCTTCCGCGCAAAAGCCTCTATCCGCCACACCACCGTAGTTCTCCCAACAAAGGACTTATCCTCCTCGCGATCGACCGGCGTGTTTGCGTTTGCACGAAGGTTACGAGCCTTCTTTGCGCACCCCTATCGAGCCTGCAGGATCTACGGCCCTGTCTACGGGGTCACAACACGTGGTTCGCGGGCCGTGCGCAGGGTTCGCCACGTGGCGCAGATAACGGGACGGGACAGACGCGCGGTGCCTGCTTTTCCGGAGGGGTAGGAATCAACCCCCCGGAAAATTAAGTGCTTGTAGCTCAGATGATAGCGCTCTCGTTGCCCAGAGCGCGTCACTCCGACGATTTTCTAGGAGCTCCACCTTATGGAGCCTGCGAGGGGATCGAGGATCGTCGATTCGTCCTTGAATTACGTCTTAGTTTGCTTTTAAAGCAGCTCTTTACGGAGGATTCTCAATAATCAGGGCCGAGGAGTAGCGAGAACATCGATTTTGTATTTTTTATATCAGTCCGTTAAATATGCACAACGAGTGTACGCGTTATGAAGAAGTAAAATCCCTTTGAGAAGGTGGTTTGAGTATACGCGGAAGAATGCAAAATTTGCTAGTAATAAATACGCTTGATCATACGCGATTCAAAGATCCAACCTTCTTACCTGCTTTGTAGCCGAGTCAATGAGCCTCACGAAGATATCCTGAACTTGCCGGACACCTGCAACGCAAGAGAACATATGTATCAATATAACGAAGAATTGCATCATCATTCACGCTATATTAAAATCCAACTCTTACGATAAGGACTTTCCAGCTTATAACCCATCGTAGATTCTCCCTCTCTCTCACTTATTCTAATCGAACGCGCGCCGTCTTTCATTTGTTCCCACCAGTGCATTAATACGAAAGCTCCCACCGTCCTTCTTGGTCCGTTTCGGCCGGCAAGAAGATCCATTAGGACCGTCGCATTCAGGCATTTGCGAGCGATGCGCGCGGAATACGACGGATACGGAAATGTGTCCAAATTCTGACAGGTTCGGCGCCGCAGAAAGGGCCGCCCGGAGAAAAAGCCACATATTAAGGAGCATTTAAGGAGGGCGACGGGACGAGAGGCCCCTTCGGTCTCCCCGGGGATGTATGCACAATCTGTCGCCGTTTTTGCATCGCTCCAGTCCGTACTTCGAACCGCCAACTACCGACTTTGCCGATGAAACTGCTTGCGCGACAAACCGCGGTGGAAACGCTCGTACGTGTAGTGAGTTCATTATTATTACGCGTTTAGCTCTGGGAGGAGGCGGTCTCCTACCGATTCGTGGAATCGACGTTTTCGAAGAAGCGTCCCATGCTAATCGAGCACCTGCAAGAATGGGTTCCTCGTTCTCGGTTTCTGGTGTATCTTCTGCCCATGGGAACGTGTCTAACGTTGGCAGCTTATCGGCCGCTCTTGCGTAAGGTTCATCGCGGTGGGACTCGTAATGGCCGGCTTATTCGCCACGGAAGTGGGTTATTTAAATATACGCATTTATTCTACAGGTATTTATATATTCTATGTGTACCATGTGATATACGTTATATACGTATTTGCATCTGGTTATTCGTATATACTCTCTGGATATTCAGAACGGTTTTTCGAAAAGCGCGTGTTTAGCAGTATTTCGATAAGTCCTCCTTTTTTTTTTTTTTAAGATATATGTGGTATTCCGAATATATCCCAATAGTGGCTCGATAGTTCTAACGTCGAAGAATAATCGTCCTCCGCGATCAGTTATCGAGGTACCTTCTGCCTGTATATTTTGGCGTTGCCAGTTTTCGGGACAGTTTCTTCCTTCCTGGGGGAGTAACGGGTAATCCCACGGTGGATTTCGGACAGACACCCCCGTGGCTTCCGGCCTCGCACGACCGGTAAGCCAAGTAATCCCGACATAAGACTCCTAGACCCGGCTGTTACTGCGAGCCAGACTCACGCCGCATAACGTTACTGCGGATTACGATACTCCACTCGAAACTAGCTCACAAATTACCTCGAGAAACTGTCGCGGCTTTAACGGAAGTTACCTGCGCGCCCCGGTAGCTTACCGTGGCGGAGCGCACGCTAACGATGTCAGGATTTGAGGAGGCGCTCGCTGCCAAACTCATTATTGATTTACACCTATGCCCCGAAAAGCAGATTTGGCGGAATACCAGGCCGATCCGAGCAGATTTGAGCACGATCGCAAAGTGGCGGTATTAATAACATCGAGGACGGATTTCGTGAAATTACACGCCGCTTTGGCTGCTCCGAAAGCCATTTTCGCGTCTCTGAAGGAGGGACAGGGGAATTTTCGTGGCTTCCGGAAGGGCGACCCGACGAGTGACAGCTTAAACCCGAGATGCGAAATGTATTATAGCTTCGCGAATAAATATGCCGCCAAGGGCAGGAGATGAGGAATCATGGTTTTCGACGCGTTCCTCGAAGGGAGTATTTGTTGTAAGCGTACGCGATAACATTGTATCCAAGCTACGCGGGGTACGTATATCTTCTCTCTCAGCACCGCTGTCGCGAACCGTGACTGTAAATGCGGAAGATCGGGAAGAAGCGGTATAAAAAGCGGAACATCGCGCCAAGTCCCGCTGCGAGAAGGTGCGTAGGTCTAGATCCCTCAGCGATCAGCATAACTAGGCGATCGAGTCGGTCGCCTGCAAGAAGGCCTCGAAAAAGGACCGCTTGGAGAGAGCTCATTAATCAGCGGCGCTTTTATCTCACGCCAGCATTGTATCCGCCTTTCTCTCAGGCGGACCTTCGCTCTTCTATATTTTTATATCTCTCACCGCATAACCATCGATAGCACAACCAGCAAGAACTCCCGCAAATCGTCGGTTTGGAAGATTAAATCAGTGAAGTTATTACCGGCTGCTATCTATAAAGCAACCCTTCCTAAGCTGACCTTCATTCTTATATCAAATTCCACTATACGGTGTTTCGTCTCGGTCTTCCAAATCTCGATCTTCGCATCCTCTCTTCATTCATATCTCTCACAATCGATATCTCCATAGCGCTCGATTCCAATCAATATTCCTCGATATATCAAGTCATTCAATATCGATATATCCAATCGATATTCTCTACAGCCTTTAATCCGAAACGTAGGAAAAACTCTGAATCACTTAAAGACCACCTTTAATCGACTCTTACTTCACGAACCGCCCAATTTCACTTATCCTTCCGGTTCCACCTTTCCGCAGCAATCCTCCTCTCTCTCTCTCTCCATCTTCGTCCCTTTCATTCCTCCTCATTCTCCTCGCCGCATCCCAAGCACCGTGCACGCTCCTCCTCGAGGGAGAAAACCTGGATGAGAAGGACGCGGCTCGAAGAAGTCGGACCTGGGGAGGAGGAGGCGCAGCGCGAGGGGGGACAGGGAGGGCAAAAAGGAGTTGGGCCCGATATGGAGCGGCTCCGCCGTCACTTGGAAGCCCGGCGCGGCGCTCCTTATTTATTATTTAATTATAGATTTATCGTCCGCCGGGCGACGCCACGTCGCGCGACGGCCACCTGACGTGGATCGGCGGCGCGAGCCTCGAGAAACCGGCGCCTCAATTTGTCCGCGGAACACAAAGAGCCGCCCTCGCGAGGCCCTTCGTGCGTGGCACTTTTACAAAGTGCGCGCAACTTGAGGAAGATCCAGGAATAAATCGGAGCCGATTTGAGCGGCTGGAAAAGGGCGTACAACCGGTACCTAACGTCCCGTTACCTCGACGCATTTGGCCGCGCCTTTTTGAACTTCCCTCGCCTGCGGCTTTCTGTCCTTATCGGCTTCCGGGGGAGTGGCTCGTCGCGTATCTCGTTACCGTGATTCCACGGTTTATTCGGCGATTTCTCGTTTATCAGGCGAGTCGTTAAAGGAACGCTGCAACCTGGCCTGGAGATCTACGTCTTTCGCAACGGTTCTTCGCCGCTTTTGCTTGACCCTACGAGACCGGAGACCCTACCGGGCGCTCTTCGCTTTCCTGTGGAAGCTCTTGGTTCATCAATTCCTCGTTTCATTGTGAACTTTCAGAATTATTTTACGTTTAACCACACAAAGTCGATATAAACGCATGGGGGCTGGATAAACGCATTTGCAGTGGATAACCGTGAGCTTCGACAGCGATTGGTTGGTTGTTTTTGAATTTTTTTCTTGCATTTTTTTCACGTGCTATATATAGTACTGGAAATAAGGTACAGTTGTATAGCGGTGGATTTGGAAATTAGCGAAAGTTAGGTACAGTCTGGTAGGATTAATGAAGCTCTGTGGTTTATACAGTGCAGAGCGTTTTGCTTTGGTTATCTTTATTTTCTCGATTAGGCTTCCGCCCAGTTTTCATATTTAAGATCGAGGAAGGCGTAGGAAGTGCGCGTAAAATCGTGCAAGAACCGTAAGAATTAGGAGAAGAGCGCCGGGATCAGCCGCGAGTAGGTAAGACTCAGGAGTCTCGCGTGGATAACCGCGCGCTACGCGGTTGGCCGGTGCTTCGCGCATATATTTGCGAGTCACGCGTGTAAACAGCATCGGCGCTGGTTACCGTATAAACGAAGAGCCAGCCGGAGTGCCTCGCAGGTTCATCTCCCGGTCCGTAAAAACACGTCTCCCGCTTATCGGCCCGATCGTCTTTCACCGCTGAACGCAGCTTCATGAATTTGCTGCGTACAGGCATTTCACCGGCGTTTCACTTCGCGTTTCGTTCGGGGAACCCTACGCGTCCGTGCCGATCTGCTCCCGATAGGAAAAGCGAAACGACGATCGGCAGAGATTCAAGAGATCCACGGATCTCCCGAAGATCCTCGAGAAAGCACGAATGCAAGGATTGAACCAGGAGACTCGACGAAGAGAGTAGAACTCGATCTTTCACCATAGATCCTCGAATGTGCTTTGCACAGGTTTTATTGTTCAATAAGAATTCGAATAAAAAGCTAGGGTGTTTTGTTCAGAGTTCCGGTGGTTCGAAATCCAGCTTAAACAGTAAATCCAAAACCAAATAACCTCAGCGATCAGTATCAAAAATTAATATAAAAAAGGGACTCTAATAATAATCAAGTACGATCTCTCTTAGAAGCTTCCATCAGAGTCTATCCTACCCCCAGTTGTTCTTCATCGCTCCGATTTTCCGCGCTCGAGCGATTCAAAGAAGCGACCGTCGAAAAATGGCCTACGACACGCGGGGATCGTTTAGAAAAATCCAAGCAGAGCGGGACGTGACTCGAAACCTTATCAACCCCGTGTGCGAGTCCAGGGCCCCGGCGGTTAGAGCCACCGTGGAAGAAGCTGGCCGCGTTCTTAAAGGTGGCCCTCGGTATTCCTTAGTTTGCAACAGTTAGTTATTTCTTGTTCGCGATGTTGGCAACACGTTTTAGTGCCCATAGATGGCAGGGGCGGCCCCTCAGTCAGGCCTGCCAACGCAAAAATCCCGCATTGATTGATCGGCTCCCAGCGACGGGTACAAGAAGGGCCCTCGGCCTGGAGAGGGAGAGGGAAAAGAAACGTCGAGCGAGCAGGGGGCCGTGGCGGGCAAGAAAGGGGGATAAAGAGAGGTCCACGATGGTCGACATTGCTCCTGGCGTATATGGAATGAAAAACCGACGAGCCGGGGCCCCGCGGATAGCGCCTTGCGGCTTTTTAATATGTTCATAATGCGACCGCGTATTTGGGGGGTCTGCCGGGTCGGACCACCTCCTCGTACGTCGGCCTCTTCCTCCGACCTTTCCCCGCGTTTCCCCGATCGGCTCCATCGGCATGGAAGACGCGCGGGAGGCTCTACGGGACGGAAGCTGGCTCCTTTTTGCTTGGCCCCATCGGCCGATGTTAAATATGTCTCTGTTGCGCCCGGGCCACGAAAGTTCCTGGGCTTTTTAGCGGCCCTGAGAGACCGGGTGTCTGCGCGGAATGTTGATGGCCCGTCATCGTCGCTTCGGATGGGGCTATTATCCGGTCAACCCTCCGGCGAGTATACGCGTTTACACGTCGATTCGAGAGGCCTCCGCTGCGTCGCGGAGAAAAAGGCCCGCGTGGATTTCGCGCGACGTGTTTTATCCGGGGCCGATGCCGTTTTCGAATGCCTTGGGAAATGCGCTTACGCGATCGAGTGTTCGCCTTTGTAGAGGCGCGGTCGAGAGATGTTTGTATATAGTGTATAAGTGGTGAGTATGCTGGGTCGATGGAGGCGACCCCTATGAAGATCTCCTATCCATCGAGAACGTGTAGTTAAACGTGTAATTCCCGATGTTGTGTATATTGTTGTTTAAAGCCTTGCTGCAGTGAAGTTGAGCAAGTAGATGCAAATATTCAATGGGTGTTTTGACGGTTTATCGGGGAAAATCAAGTCAGGGTCGTAAATATCGGCTTGTGCGTTTTGCGATGCGGCTCGATGCTCATTCACTGACCCGTGATGCATCATAATTATCGTGCGTGTTTGATTACTCACCGTTGGAGTAGAGCAGATGCAGACTGTACTGGATGCCATTGTTCGTCTTCTGTCCCTCGGACTCCTGCGAACAAGGATGATACGTGTAAAGAATATCTTACTGTAATGACGTGCAGGATATTTAATTATAAAATTGCGGATATATTTATACGAACTATTTCTCTTATCGTATTCCATATTATCATCTAAGGTTTTGAACACATAAATAGATAAGAATAAGTTCGAGTATGTCTTTAAACCAAACCGTATACGTCTAACGAAATAAAGGAGGATTAAGGAATGTCACGAAGGAAGGACTAGTACTTGCAGTATCGCTTTGATTCTCTCCGATCCAAAAACCTTAATCACCCGCGCTGATCGAGGAGATCGCGAGACAACGCGCAGAAAGGTACGGTAATGAAACTCATCGATCCTCGCTTGATATTCGGCTCGTGTCAGCTTTAAATCAGTAATACGAGTAAGAGCGCAGAAAGCTCGAGGTCCGACGCGACCTCGTCTCCTCTTCGTGCCCCGTTTTATTTTAATTAAGTGCACCGTGAGGCTAGGGCCGCTCCACCTCACGCTAATTATTAATTTCTTGATGCGCCGGTAAGAGCCGCGCCATTACGTATGGCGTGCGATGCATAATTATCATCTTGCCCGGTTGACGAGTCATGCGTGCATCGCGCCATATGCCGCGACCGCGGTAATGCATTTTCAACTGCCTACCCCCGCAATGCCCACGACAGCCCCCGTTTCATGGCCAGGACTTTTAGTCGGGCGTACGACCTTTCGACTCGGGGACAAACATTAGGTGTCGAATCGATTTTGCGTCAAATTAACGTAATTACGTGGATCGATGTACCGCTGCACACCCCTGGCTCGGCACCGCGATCGCGCTCTCCATAAATATTCCTCATAATTATACCTCATTTGGTTAGAGCGAACCGAGGGATGGCCTCGTGGAAAACGCGTATTCGTTTAGTGGACTCGCGAAGAGCTTCGATCAGCGTAAACCTAATATCATTAATTACAGGAACGAAAGACTGAAGCACCTTTAAAATTGTTAAGAAACCTACCCAAACATGACGATGCGCCTATACATGCCTGCCACCTCGATGTATATAAGAAACGTAATTTTCGTGGGCCATTTAAAAGATTGTTTTTAAAAACGCTATAAAATGAGTCTACGTCAATGTTCCAACCAAATTTTTTTTTATCACGAAGGTCGGAGTCTCCGATTTAAGAATGAAATACCAGAACGATTTAGAGAGAGATTCAAGTTAGAGAACGATTTTAGATTAAATCACAGACTTAAGAGAAACAAACCAGTAGATGGCCCGCCCTATAAAAGGACATATCCGCCGAGTCTTCCTCGTTAGACATAATAAAATAGCTTTTTATCCAGGCACTCGATAAGAGGGCCTGACCGCCGCTCGAAGCCGGATGGAAGCAGCGCCGTAACGGTAAGTCGCGGGGGTAAGAAGTAACCGTACTTCGGCCGTGCGGTTATGACTTCCAAAGTGACTCCTCGGC
The DNA here is from genome assembly GCA_038496175.1 of Ampulex compressa. Taxonomy (NCBI): domain Eukaryota; kingdom Metazoa; phylum Arthropoda; class Insecta; order Hymenoptera; family Ampulicidae; genus Ampulex; species Ampulex compressa. The sequence continues at coordinate 251,465 of JBCFXI010000106.1, read as the reverse complement.
GCAGGATCAAACGGACGCCCGAGCTGATAAACTTGGAAATAAGTCTGGATTAAGAAAACCGGACGGGCCCACGGTATCGATTTCTCCGCAGGAGTGGAAAGCACCGATCATTTCTCTAACGAACTTCGACTGGCCGCGGTGACGTCGTCCGATCCTCCTTACTTCGGCGTCTTTCTTCCCCCTTTTTTCCCGCGGCAGGCGCACGCATTAGAACTCTTTCCTGTCGGCGGCGTACGTCGCGGCCATTAATCTCGAAATTCGCCAGCGCTGGATGGACGTTAATCAGGTACGTGCGCGGGTCGGCCGATCCGCTCTCTCGTCGACTACTTTTTAATTAAACGCCGATAAAAAGCGGACGGAAAGGAGACACTGTATTTACGTAGGGTGTCCAGCTCCGGGAACAGGCCGGCATCCAAGCTCCGTTTACGGCCCATTGCGCCAGGATCCGATGGGCGACGATGGGCCGTCTTCCTCTTGGAAGGTTCGACGCCGAAAACGCGAGTGAGGCGACAAGTCGAGGGAAGAGAAGCCGCGCAATACGTTCGCGAAGGATAATGCTGGAGCATTTATCTTCATGGTCGCGCGATATAACGCGATATAGCGCAGATATACGACTTTCGTCAAAGGGGATGACGCTTTATTAGATTTTATTCGATGATCATCAGTCCCATTATCTTTATTATTTTTTTGTTTTTTAAATTCATTTTTGGGCACCGACTGCCAAGGTTATTTGGCCTAGGACCTACTGTTTAAGGTGGGTTTCGAACCACCAGAGCTACGACATACGCATCACATAGAAAAACCAGAGGTGATGGGCGGGCATTATTTTTATTACGTGACGTTATTATTATAATCCTTACCAACTATATAAATCAATTATAATTTAATCATCTAGAACTCCGTTTGATGCGATTATCACGATGAAAAGCGACATTGGAGGGACATCGAGGTGTTACATTGTCTACGCTTAGTTCGTGTCGAACACCGCAGTGTGGAGATACAGCGCCGCGGAAAGTCCAGTCGTAGCTAAGAGGTTAACCGGCGCCTAGCGCGGGGCTTGATGTATGTCCGCGGTGCATGACCCTAATTAATAGGGAGGCCACGCGATGCAACTGTCCTGGCCGCGTGAATTATGCACGTGCAAGGGGAGGGGGAGGGGGGACTGCGAGGAATACAGGGAGAGAAGCACGGGGAGGCGGCGGATACGGCGAAAACTTCGAAGGGATCGCACCGTGGCGACTCTAATGAACAGCGCTGAGCGTGTTCGATCACGGGGATGGATCTGAGAGGTGGACGAATTTAATCACCCTTCCGTTGCAACCCTGGAAAGTTCTCAAAGGACGGATTGGTAACCGCTTTTACGACCTAACACTATGAGATGCATTCTTAAAGGACATTGCACGACTAAGTAGACAGCCAAACCTTTAATCTTCCTCGAAAGTACGCAACCAACTTTCCTCCTCTTCCTTTACACTTAATATATCACGAACCAGAACACAATTACATAAGTGAAAATAATCACCCTTACCTCATATAAAAAAAAGGAAGGGAATTAAATTTACCTCCAAACCTTTAAACATCCCTATACACCAAATTTCACACTACTAGCCATTAAAATCAAAATTCTAGCATCACTCCTCAACGGATCCAAAATCTACCAAACCAACGCTCCTCTCGCGCATCGCGCATCTCCCAACCAGCATTATCCTCAGCCCACGTCCTCGCCTACACGAAAATCCGCTCGAGGCGCTTAAAAATCCGGAGAATCCACCGATCGAGAAGTCGGAACTCGCGACGTGGAGGGGATCTTACGTCGTTCCCGCAACGCTGCCGAATTAGCCGGCGATTTATGTCGGGCAGATTTATTAGGGGGTGCACCTCGTTACCCCGAGGCGCTCGGTTGGCGCGGAGGGTGGGGAGGGGGAGGGGAGGGGGCGAGCCTGGCCAGAGGAAGACGGGGACTTCCGACGGGGCATACGCCGATGTATACCTGCAGGGCCGTCGAGGATTCCGGAGGTTACGCTCGGGATTACGTTTCGATAATTTATACGCGCGCGGACCTTGGCTCGTCCTCGTGCCGTGCATCTGGATTTCTGCCCGGAGTATCCACCGTATCGAGTGTCCCCCGGTATCGATGCGTGCGTCAGATCGATGCCCGACGTACGGACATAAACCATGTACTGGTTCTTCTAGGCGGGGACGCGGGAGATGCGTACACGCTCGTGCAAATCCGTGCGTACGGCCTACCGCGGTAACGATTTCTCTTGCGCAAGAGTAGAGGCTGCGCCTGCCAGGCGGTTAACTTCTCCTTAAACAGCCGTACTAATTGACCAATAGAAAGTGGAGCTTTAACGATGACCGCGCGCTGACAATCGTCTCGAGTCGCCTTTCGGGGTCGCGATAATTCGAGGAGCGAGCCTCCTCGATATGGTTCCTGCCAAATCACGATGACGAACGATCGAGATGTATTTTCGTTGATTCCGGTTAATGCAAAAAATCGAGTTCCACTCTCAAAAGTGTTTCTTTCGGGTGTATCTATATGTGTGGTGTGGGACGATGATTTGGAATCGTCGAAGTCCCCGAGTGTGATTGCCTTCGCGAGTACACTTGATATAACGAGTACGCTTGATTATTATTATTTAATCGTACCAGTGTTATCGAATGAATACGACGACTGTGATTAAAATGGGGGGGGGGGGGGGGAGCGTGTAATCGTATCGACGATAATTTTCCCTCTCGCCGAGGATAAGTTACGGAGATGTTTTAATTTCGGTTCCAATGCGCGGTTTTCGACGCTTGCGATATTTCCCGTTAATCGCCGTTTTAATAAGTGATTATGCCGCTCGACGAGCCCGCCGATACACGGCCTCTTCGCATTGATTGAATGATTAATTGATCGGCGTAAAATTGGATCCGGCCACGGGGATAAATAGCCTATCGCCGAGCCGCGGGACTTATGTGTACGTACGCCCGGAAATATTTAGTAGGAAACAAAAAGTGGGATCGAAAGAACGAAGAGTCTATGCCCTCGATTAGTTCATCGACCAAATCTGAAGCAATTAGATTTCTTGTCCTCTCCGGTGAGGCAGAATAAATTGCGCCGCGAGTCGTGGAGGCCGGGATAAAACCAAAGGATACGTTATATGCGTAGGGGTGATAAAAATCGCGAATGGCCAGGGATCATGTCAAACATATTGTCATCCTCGTTTCTTCCCGCGGCTCTGTTTGCAAATTGTACACGAGGATACATTACGTCGGCCGGTGGGTTTCCACTTTTTGCGTAAGAACGATCGAACGGTACACACTCGACAAGATACGATCTTCGATCGGTCGGATATGTGGACAAAAGAAAGTGGATGGGCTCTTCATTACCCGTATTGCGTGACCGCGTCGGTACTCGTCCTTCCATTTCTCACACGGCCAATAGATTTTCTTCTGTCCAGCTAATTGCTGGAAAAGCTATAGATGTATCCTAGTGACTATCGATATGTATACGCACAGGCGGAGCCGTTTAATATTTGACGTCATCCCCGATGGAAACGGCAATTATCGAGATAAGCGCCCGCCCGCACGATATTCCCCGATGTCATAAAGGTCCACCTCTCCTTTTTCCACCTGTCCCGCGGAGGGGGAGGGGAGAAAGCCGGGGTTAACGCGGGCATTGAAATTCCAAAGTTGTCACTCGGCATTGTCGCTTATTTTCAACCGCAAACCTCGAACTCCTCGGCGAGCGGCATCGCGGAAGTTTACGCTCCGAGCGCCGATAGGATAACCCGGCCATTTAATTTCACCGCAACAGACCGTTCTCGTTCATACTTCGCTCGTAAAACAGCGATTTTGCAATCTCGCACCGATTGGAGGGGAGGATATCTAATGATAGGTATTACGTATACACGAGGGACGACGCCGCTTGGCGGAAGGTGGATGGGGGCATAGTGAAAAATAAATACCTGATCCTTCTCGACGAAACCCATGAACGATGTCCTCTCTATCTCGATCGGCTGATCGTGCCGGTCGTAAAGGGCGATTACGAAGTGGAAGAAATTACTTTTCCTCAGGTTGCTCGGCGGTTGCTTCTCGAAGTGCGCCCTGACGACCCCGACTCTGTAATCAGCGAAGAGGGAGGCGAATGTTAACGACGCTCGCTTTGGTATCCTGGCCTCACGGAGGCGGCTTACGCGCTATCGAGGGCATCGAATAAATCCTCGACTCGCGATTGGAGGATCCGTCCAAGTCTCGAGTACCTCGGCGCACGAGGTTCTTAAGCGACACTGCGGGGATGTCGATATCGAATGGAAGGAGGGCGAGATTTTCGGGCGTGGGGTCAGCTAGGTACTTCCCACGCGGCCTTGAATGCAATAAGAATGCCGAAACCGGCAGAGAGGAAAGACAAACGAGGTCGGGCGTGGGGGAGCGCGCAGGTGGCCCCAACGCCTTAAAATCCCATTAAGGTCTCATGTGCCGAGATTAGGCCACCGGACTCCAATGCCATCTTTGAGTAATGGCACGGAACGACCCCCTTTTCGGCTACGTCGCTCCGCGTACACCCGCGTACTTTCGACCCTGGACGGCGCACCGTGACATTTCGCGCCTCTTTGTCCACTGATTTCCCTAATAGATAGACCGAGGAAAGTATTGGAAAGGGATTAAACTTCTGGAGCATCGATTATCTTAAGGCGCGAGTCCTGGGGAAGGATGAGAAGAGCTTTTAATTCGAGATCCCGGATTTAGCGATGCGATCGAATGTAGGACCGAGGGGTTCTTCGTCGAGCTTCTCGTTTTGAAGGTTAATAATCGATGTTCGTTGGGTCCAAGAGCAAGAAATGTCCCAGTCGCTTCTTTTCTTGCTCTTGAAGGGAGTAAGCTTCGGTTAATGATCGAATATACTCGAGGCTGACTTTGGCTCCCGATCGGACAACTCTCTCAACTATCTTATATCGTACGGAAATTATTATATCCAAGGAAAGAACCTACAATCCTTCTCTAAAGACCAATCAATCCCCCATTTCCTACACATAATTGGCATACCTAAAATCCCCAGAGCAATATAACCGTAACTTTCACTATTTCCACGTACACCCGATCCCATCGGCCGCTCGCGCTACGCGAGCAAAGGGTCGTTGCGTCGAATCCACGTACCACGATCCGCGCCGATTTTTATTTTACACCCTATTCCGATATTCAGAAAACGAGTATCCTCATTTTAGAATCCCGCTCGCGAGCTCAGCGAATTACACCTCGATCCATACGCTCATGAGCCACCTTCGAGAATCCAAAAACGGATATACCCCTCGATCTCCCATCGCGAATTCCATCCCGTAAACCATCATTTCCGTACTATTAATATCCTCGAAAGATCGAACGAAACTCCTTAACGAGCTCTCCCAACACAAGCCCGAAACATCCTACGATCGCAGCCAAGGTACTTAATTCACGCACAATCCCCAAACCCTCCCCGCCAAAGGGCAGATCTCCTCCAAAGCCACCCAGCATTCCACTCACAAGCATACCCTTCCAACAAACTCGAAGCGAGCGCCCAACAAACGAATCCACATTCACCCCACAATCCGCCTCGCTCTTTCACGTCGGCATCGGGGCCGTGCCGAGGAGGGGGGGGGGGGGGGGTAGCGGAAGCGGAAAAAAAGGGCGGGCAAAAACAAGGAAAACAAGGAAAAACATCGAAAAAGCCCAAAATCCTCGCGGAAAACGGTGGTTAAAAAGCGGCATGGAGAAATCGCATTATCGTAGGTAGGTGGCCAGGGGTGCCCCGAGGTGGGCGGCCGCGGCGAAACGATAAAACCGGCGCGCGGATGCGCAGTGCGCGCGCGGGCCCATCGGGGCGGACTCTCTCGGAGCGGAAAACTGAATCGACTGGACCGAAAATGAATAGCGGCAGTTTTGCAGCACATTTGCGAAATAAATGATGGTATCGGCGGTGCGTTTGTCACGGCGGGCGGTGGGACGCGTCGGGCCGACGGGTTAAAGGGGCGGAGGAGGGCGGAAAGGGCTGCGAGGGGTTAGGGAGTTGGGGGTCGGAGGGAGGGCGCGGGGGCCTCTGCGCGCCGGAACGACGGTGGAGAGCCATCGGCGGAGGGCGGGGGAGGGCAACACGGGGCTGAGAGGGGAGTGATGTACTGCCCGTGTCGATAATTATCGGTGGCTGATTAACCGGCCGCCGGTTCGCGCCCCATAACTCTCGACGTCCGATTATTTTGCCCCGTTTGCCATGCACCAATTCCTATATAACGTGTAGGCACGTCCTGCCGCACCGTTATATTATCACCCGCGGTGCTATGCGGCCGCACCTTTTTGGAAACTATTGCGGACTGCGGCCCACCGCGGCCGCGCGGTCGCAAGATTGTGTCGTTAAAATAACAATGATGTCACGCCGGGCGAGGCGCGCTTTTATTCCGATAGGCGGATGGATTCTGACGCGGCTATCGGGGATAGCGGCCGGAGGGCTAAGGGCCAAGTCGTGTGCGATTATCGGCGCTTTTTGGGATTCCTCCGATAGAGAGGTTGTAATGGAAATTATTCTAGTACCGCTGAATAGGGATGGACTTTTTGGGAGATGGTGGGAATGATTTATGGCAGGTCGACTATCGCGGTTGACCATCGTGGTACTAAAAGGACGGATTCGGATTATCTTCGATATTTCTGCTGGATATTCGATCACTCGCGCGCAAGCACAGGCTTGATAAGCAAGAGTTATTTTAGACGAATATCCATCGCGTATGGATTGGTATGTGCGAGGTTTATCCGAGAAATTGTAGAATCTAGGAATAGTCGTTGTGAGAAATCAAGCGAACGGACCTCGCGAGGATTTAAACGAAGAAGAGAACGAGGATATCCGATGGTGCCAGGACGATGCGGCATATGGGTATAATTATAATCGCGCGGCGCGAGAGCGCTTTGCGCCAATATTCCTCTATTAAGCGGCTATTTTTCGCGTCATTTCGTTCTTTCACGGGCCGCAAGCGGTGCGCAGAGCGGTCCGCACGGGCGCAAGTGCGCGTGTCGGCCGTCGTACCGGGTGGACATCGAGGTGATAATTACAAGCCCGATTTGCGCGCACTCCCTGTACGTGGGCACAATTTGCCACGCGCGCGCTTCCTGCTCGCAGATAACGCAACGTGTCGCCGCACCTGCGTATGGCCCGACGACCCTCCGGCGTTGCAATCCCGGTTCGCACGAATTTTCCTTCGCGAATTTCGACGTTTTAACCCATAATGACGGACGTGCTTTTTTACAACCTAATCACAGACACGCGGATAGCGATGCTTGGGACTTATTGCGAAATATATACGATTTAGATTTTTTAGTTACTTATATCGTAGCGTTGGAGAGGGTAGGTCTTCTTAAAAATTGGACCCCGAAAACTCTCGATAGCCGCAGGATACTGAGATTCGAATCTTTACCGCGGGATCGCGCACTCGACTCCAATAGTCTCGATCCCAAAATGAACGCGCTTCTTCCACGAATGTTTATAGAACACGAATTCCGCAGCAACGAGTCCGTACAGATTACGCGTTATATACGATGGCCGCGATCTGTGCTATTTGCGCACAATGCATTATGGACGATATATGCGGATAATACCATCCCACGGATATGGTTACGAATTCGTGGATAAAGCAATCGCGGAGAATTACAATAAATCCGCAGTTAATGCATACCGCCGGGCGTTAGTTATTACGAGTTACCCGAAGCACACTCTATTTACGCTCGCAACCCAACATGATTCATAATGCGCGGGGAGATAATGAGCAATTTGTAATATATCCGAATGTAATTCGCCACCGAGAGCCCGTTGCCGCGGACATTGCCCGATTTATCGCCCCGTTTTAACGCGTCCTCTTACGGCAAATATCTATTTACTTTTGTAACGAGACCTCCGGCGTTCGAGCACACTTTTTAAATATTCACCGGCCGGGGATGAAACGAAAAATGCGCTTTTAGTCCTTTTTGCTTTTAGCAGGGGCACAATTTTCAACGGGCCGCGAATTAATTTTTAACGAGAAAGTATATAGATATCGCGCTCCATTTTTCAGGATCGTAATTCGTTTCCCGTAATTCGACACGATGCGCTTTTTCCCGCTATCTCTCTCTCTCTTTCTTTCTCCATCTCCTCCTCTCGCCTCTGCTTTTTGCCCTTTCCTCTTTAACCGACGCATCTCGCGACTCCCAAAATTATTTCGCGAACGACGGAATTACCCTCCGCCCCTCACCTTCCGCCCCCTTTTTTTCCTCTCCTCCATCTCCTTTTACTTTCATCCCCGGGCGCCGGTAGACAAAGTCATCGTTTTTCCGCGGACGACACCTCGTCCCTTCCGCCGTGCGCGCCGGTGGTTTACTGCTTCATTAGGTGGCTAACTTTTTTAGGGGTTTTTAAAAAGCGTGAGAGTTTATGTCTGTTTGCCGGGAGTTTAAAACAGTTTCGCGGAGCTCTCTCGCACCCTCTTTGCGAGCCGTGCCCCGCAACCGCTCCTCGTGAACGAAACGAAACTTTCCACCGTAAATTTCTGGGAAGACGATGCTGACGTTTACCGTTTTGTCTAAGCCACTTGTCCAAACTGCCGAAGCACCGTTTCAATTAAATCCTCGCCCTTCCACGGACGAGAGCAGGCTCGATTTTTACGGTTCTCGGTCAAACGAGCGCATCGATTAGTGCATTATCGTATATACCAAAAGGTGTATTAAACAAACGGAAAGTTTCAAGATTTTTTTGAAAAATCCATCAATTCAAAAATATACCATCTAAGGATTTCTACATTTCGTCGGAGACTAGCTGAATGTTTAATTTATTCCTCCTAGGGTTTTCAAAACCATTCATACATAAATCTACGATGTATACTTAAGTCGTGAACAGTGTTAATTCTGTGCCAAACTTTTTCTCAATCTCTCCAAAATCATTGATAATCGCGAGTACTAATCGAATGCTCCTTATTCAATGCACTTTACTGGCAATCTTATCGATCACGCTATCTTCGGCTAGAGTGGCTCGAGTAAGCACGGATGAAAATTCCCTTAAAATAATCCGGCAGCCGGTTGGGAATTAATCTTCGCCGTGGCTCAATTCGGTACGCGCGACCTTTTGTTTCCTCTCGGCTCGGAGGGGCAGCCGCGGTAGCCCGAAGGAAGAACAATCGGGCGGAAGAGGGAGGGAAAAAAGGGAGAAGCGCAAAAGGCGCTAAAATTCTCAATTACATTAACTCGATTCCGGTCGGTTCCCGTGTCACGGCACTTGGAAGGGGTTAGTTAAGAGAACCGCTATTGGATTAGCGAGGCCCCAACCCGGCCGGTTTACCTTCTCGGCTCCTCGTATCTGTACCTTCGTCGTTTGCACGTCGTACAAATCCCTTAAGCGAGGCTGCAATAAAGCACGGTTTATCGTTCGCCAAATGCAAGTACGTGTGAACCACTTTGAAACGGTGCGCTCGCGAAGATAAAACGGGTATTTGTTTTCGTGGCACGGAATACACGTAGGCAGGAGCGAGTTGTCGCCGGTTATACTGCCGCTGCTAGTCATACCGCGGACGTGCGCCAGAGCCTAATGACCGGAAGGACGAATCTAAAACAATTTTTTCGATCCCGCCAGCCGCCAGGAGGAAATCGGCCCCTCCCCCTCCCCCTCGTGGGAAGAGCGAGAGACTCGGTGCACGGCTCGGGGTGCGCGCCTTCCTCTCTTCGACCTAGCGACTTTATTCTAAACCGCGAGCGGAATACCGATCGGTCGCGATGGACGCTCATCGCGAAGCCAGGTTCGCGTATTTACGGGCGTATCATTCCGATTAGACGCTCGGGGAGACAGATCACATGCGTGGCGCGATCCGTCGGCACGTGACGCTCCGCGAATACGTGCGGATTATAGGAACGTTTGCGATCTTCTCACGGCCGTTTTGCTCCTTTCGATCGCCTTACAGAGTGTATCAGGGAGCGTGGGATGAGCCTCGGGAAGGAATCGATATCGATCTTTAGGACAAAGTTTCTGGATTTTTGTAGAATATATATACAGCCGTAGAATCGATTAACCCTTCGTTTTACATCGGACGAGTCCACTAGTTTTCATATAAATGCGATTCCCCACGGAGCAATACGAATACACGAGCAGCTTCGCTTGCCGTCGCTTCGCGGAGCTCGGAGTTTCGCGCGCTTTTCAGACACATTCCCAGTGATCCCCACGATGACGTTACTAACGCTACTATAGCCCGACAGTGGACAACATTTTACACCTGTATAGCATTAAATTGAGGAACACCATACCCCGCGTTACGCGAAACACGGGCCTCCGAGCCATCAAAGTCGATCCCTCGAACCCAACGTAACCTCCTCACGCTCACGATACCATACCAAACACTCTCCTACCCTTATCTACACAACAACCACGAACCCCCGACGCGCAGCAATAATAGCGCCACGCGCCTTCCCCCTCGCAAAAAAGCGCGCGGCAAAATAAACGTCCCAAGCATCGCGATAGGTTATCATCGCCCAGAGACATTCCAAAGGGCCCTCCTCGCGAGCAGTTTCCACGATCGATTCCCCCCTGACGCACCGCGAAAGGACAAGCTACTCACGTTCCGTTGTCGGCGAGAGCGGGCTGCGGCCAGACACGTGGCACCGGTTCCTCCTTCAGGATCTGCCTCATGTCCTGGGCCGCGAAGACCAGCGGCGCCCGCGGATGATGCGGCGGCGGTGGCGGCGGGGCGACGCTCGCACCGTAGAGCTTACGTCCCCAGTGGCCCTCCAGCTCGACGGGGCTTCCGCCCCCGGTGGTGGCCCCCGCGCCGCCCCCGGCGCCGAGGCCGAGCCATGGCGACCCCCCAGCACCCACGATCGTGGAGCTGGGCAGGAGACCGCTCCACTCGTCGGACCGCGTGGTGAGGCCGTAGGGATTCTCCTGGGGCAACAGGCTTCCTCCTTCTCGTAGCCACCCTTCGCGAGAACCTTCTTCGGCCCCTTGGAGGCCGGCTCGCGGCCGAGGTTGAGGGACTGCCGCCTCTCGGTCAGAGCGGAGCCAGCCGCTTCGCCCCACGCTCAGGCATGGAAGGCCATGAAAGGTGTACCGGCTCGGTTCCTCGACACCGCCTCGTGGCCTCTCTACCCGGATGCCTCGTCACACCATCGGCCCACCGCGTGTGCCCGCGCACATGCGTAAGTCTACCCGCCGCCACGAGGAGTTTCCCGATTGATCGCACAACCACCCGACGTCTCGCGCGCCTCACTGAACACTATTTTCTCACTGACTCTACCTCGTACCTCGCGCTCCTCCTTGCCTCGATCACTCCCGTGGAGTCTCCATCGGCGCGCTTTCCCTCCTGCGGACTCTCGATCATCGACCTTGCTTAGGCCCTCTCTCTCTCTCTCTTTCTCTTTCTCTATCTCTATCTCTATATCTCTCTCTCTATCTCTCTCTCTCTCTCTCTCTCTCTGGCTATCCTCTCGTGCCCTTCAAGGTCCTCCTAGGGTCCACCGGGGGCTGGTGCTGAGGGGCGCAAACGCGCCAGGACCGCGATAATCTAAGTGCGTATATCGCCGGCACGAGAGCCGAGCCGTAGGGTGTCTCGTGGCCAGGAGGAGAGGTCCTTTTCGAGGTCCCCAGCCGCGCGTTGCTTCCCGTTACGGCGCCGCTTGTCGAATGTGTCAGGGCCGGCACGAGCGGCGTGCCAGCGGGTCCCAACGGGGTTGGGCCTCGAGCCCGATGGTGGGTGTGGTTGCCGGTCACACGGCGCAACGCCCGGCCCGTCGGCTTCGCCTTGCCCATCCTCGGCTCTGCTCCAATCCACCGCCGGTCTCCCGACCAATGGAAAATCCGCCGTCTCATGGGCAACGACGCCCATCGATGATACCAGGGACGGTGGCGCCGTTGCGGCGACGCCTCGAGGCTGTCATTCCGGCGGGCGCCGTAACAGGATCGACGTCGGCGTCGCGACGCTCCTGCTTCGGGCAGAACGTAGCATCCGTGGTTCTTTGAGATGCCAGGCTGGGAGGTGGATTTTTTCAAGGTCCTCTGGTTCATTTGGGCGTTGGAAAGAGAAAAAGGGGTTGGGAAGGATGATTTTGGGATTTTTGAATCTTCTTTTCTCCGCTGGGGTCGAGATAGAGGGTGTGGGAGTCTCGATGATGGATCGTGGTGGAGGTGTGTAATGATTTTGTTTGAAGCGTGGATTCTTCTTCTTTTGGTTTGGAGATCGTGAAGAGTTGGAAATAGCTTTTCCTTATACTTTTTAGTTATTTGTTCTTTAATCCCGCTATTCTGCACGTTTTATATGAAGAGATTTGGATATGTTTCATGACATTGATATATATATATATGCCCAAAATGCGGTATGGGCTTATATCTTTCTTGGTAGCAGAGATTTTTTATTGTATTAATTATAGTTTATGTACCTAATTTCGAATAGAGCTTTTTATCGTAGCGAGCAAGATCAAACATTAAGCATACGTTGTGCCTAAGATGTGGGAATGTACATCTCTATTAATTGCCAAGGCACAAAAATCTCCTGTTTAGTAACGCAAAATATAGCTCTGTACTTTTCACGCGAATAGATTAAGTCGTAGTTCGACGATAAACTGCTTTTGAATCTAAGCGTCGATGTTAAATAGCAACCTTGCGTTTACGCGCAGAACGTTTAATGGCAAGTGCGTCACGTATCGCGAAGAAACACCTAGTACTACTGTGGAAGCTGTTGTCTCGAACTCGCGCCTAGCCTGCCCCAGTTTTTACCAAGGCGTAATCAAGTACGAGGAAATCCGCGGTCTCTCCCCCAGGAGTCCATCGACGGTTTAGCACCAACTGGTGGTACTTGCTTTGTGTCCTGTCGAGTTCGTCGTTCCTGGTAATTTTCTACACCCGGTTATCACCTGTTTTCAGAGAAGCGCGTGTTCGCAGAAGCGGGGTACTAATTGGTTTTTACGCCTGCACGAGAGTATCGGATGTCTAACATTCTGAGGCATGTCCAAAGCGTGTCGGTTGGTCTAAACAGTTTTAAGCGCATTCATCGTTCGCCTCCGAGTGCAAAGGTAATTGCGCGAGTCCAATATCGAAGCTGATAAAGCGTCGCATAAATCTTACGTCCAGGGATGGCGAGAGCTGCAAAGGTAATTATAGAATTTGTTTGAACGAATTTACGATCCTGAAGTTCAGGAGCGTGGCGATCGTTAATTTAGCGGGGAATGAAAAAGCAAGAGGCTTGTAGCGCTTCTCAATCTTGTTATTGTACCGAGGAAGACGCGCCAAACCTGATTTCTGCCTTGGCAAAGACCACCGCTGAGAGTCACTGTCATCGGAGAGACAGAGAGACAGTGAGACACGGGGTGGAAGAAAGAGAGTACCGAGTCTATCAAGTAGAGATAATGTGTTCTGTGCCGGGTAATTTGGCGCTCCTCCCTTCTTTCTGCTCAAACTTTCTCGAATACACTTCTTCGGCCTTTTAAAATTCACGAACATTCGCAATGCTCGCGATGGAACCGTTGGACGCCCCGAGTTATAATCACGAAGAAGAAACCGACCGAATCAAGCTACTCTCATAAAAATAAGATCTGCGAATAAAGATATGTATAACAAACACTTTGGTAATTTAACTTTACTCGTATTAATACGATCGCGTTTAAAATTGCAAATTCTAAATTGTAATCTATTCTTCCTTTATAGCATTTCAGACGCGGCTGTCAAACGATCGTACATCAAGTTTTCTAAAATGACACAATAATGTTGTCAATTGTCGATGTTGGAGAAGAGTATCGCGAAGCGCGTACCCGTCGATTGCGTAATGCGTGTGCGGTTTGACAAGATCCAGAGATTAATGTTTATCACATGGTAGGATAATGAAGTTTAATGAGGGTCTGCAGGCGCCATTATGAAGCGTTCGAGATGCGCGCGTGCCAAACCGGTTTCACTCTCTTTTTTTAAAGCTCTCCTCTTTCTTTCAGAGCCGTGATTCATGGGATCCCTCTCGGCTGCCCAACGGCCTGTAACATTGCCACCTTATGGCAATGACGCGGGCCTGGAGTATGAGAGCCCATTTAGAAGTGGAGCCGCCGCTTTTTGCTCCTTGATTCCTTGATCCGCAACAAAAACTCCTTCTTTGTCTGCAAAAAAATTTAGCGCTGGGCGTATATCTCGTCGCCAGAACATATGCCTAAATCGACCATAAATATCTATGCCCTTAAATAGATAACCGCTAAAATGTCTTCTCTTCGCGCCTCGTTCCAACTCTGAGCAATACGATTTTTAAATCACGCTCAAATATTCTTGTATATAAAGACTAGAATATCGTAACGTATCTGTAGATTCTTCTCACTGCTGCAAAATGAATTCCTATCGCAAGGCGTTGTAAACGCAGCACTGTCGCGACATTTCAAGCCCGAAAGCCGCGATTGAGCGCCTACCCGAGTGCGTATCGCCCCGTAGAATCCGTAAACGCCATTTAAATATTCCGATAATCCAATAGCAAACGGTGTCGGCAAACCTAAATATCTCAATGATGTCAAATGAACATCAGCGAACCAACCAAATCCAATTAGAGTTGGGAAGGGTCGTACAACTCGGCATTGCTGCGGCTTGAACCGTCAATGCACCCCGCCTCGTCCAGCATAGAAACTCTCTAAGCCTATTATTGGGCTATGATAATATTTCGATTCTGGTTTCCGTGTTTGTCCTACCGTCCATCGAATTCGCCCTTGCATATGTCGACTTAAGCTGTGGGCTTGCCGCTAAAACCGTCCACAGGACGCTCCTCGTGGACGTTATTGCGACTAAATCGAGACATTTGCATATCTTCCTGCCACGTAATATAGACGACGAGTAAACAAATCCGAAATCCCCGGTATACACAACCCTTAGTGTATAAATAATAAAATCCCTCACATATCACAACGATCTCCGAAAATCAGTTTTCCTTCCTCGATCGACGATGCGCTATCCATAGATCCTCACGAACCTCGCTTCGAGGTCTCATAACCGTATTCAAGATTCCTCGAAACCGTATTCAAGAAGGTCGATGGAGCCAAAAGCGTCGTGGTTCGCCAAAAGCCACGACGAGGGCCACTTCGGCGTTCCAGCGGTTCGAATCAAAACGCGAATATCACCGGCGAGAATAGCACTGGTTGCTGTTCAATCGAAAGCTGCGAAATGCTATCGGCGCACGCCCCGATAGTGACGCCGCGAATACCCGTGTGTGATGTGGGACGGTTCTTTGAAATCCAACATGAGCGGGCGTGTCTCCGCAGAGAGCCGCACTTGCCCCACCGTAATACTATCCGTAGGTGAACCCCACGGTCGGCACGGAGCCGACACGCTGGCTGGTGCACAGTGCCACTGTTGGAAGGGTCCGTCGAAGAGCTCCCGACATATGCGATGCTTATACGAGCTGGCATTCCCCTCCGGGCCCGCGAATTCGGAACATGTGCGTGGAATAGAAGTGTCCAGAATTCTATGACGCGGTTTATTTGCACTTGCAGGCACGAATCCTGAAGTGGACGCACGATTATTTTCGTCTTCGCCATATTAGCGCGAATCTCCGACCCGTCAGGCCTCCGGGACACTTATGGGACAGGATGTCGGGGTACGAATACTCGACGATCCTCGATTATAGGACGGATACGAGCTTTCGACGCTCTTTAGAATTTTTTTTTAATATAAGCGATAATCGATGGAGGTGTAATTTTCTTTTAGTCATTTTTAGTAATCACATTTATCACATTTGAATAGTGTACATCAAGGAATTACGTGCTAAGAGTTAGTTCTAACCGAATATCGGATTGGTAAGAAAGTAATTTCGTTTTTTTATACGAAGAATAAAAATAACACTCTTGTAATTATCAGCAAAAATTCGAACCAAGCGCGATTTCGAGACCCCAAATACTTTATCACCGACCCGATACAACAGGTTAACGATATACGTTTGCGAACAGCGGGTTGTTGCCTAAAATCCAGCCGAGGCGTAAAGATCGAGGTTTTATACTGGAGGAAAAACGATACCCGAGGCCAGACGGTGGCACACGAGACGGCACTCTTTTTCGGTCCTCGGCATTTGGTAGGACAATACGGCTGATCAGCGCATCGGTGAACGATTATAATGATAATACCAGCCTCCGTTTCGGGGTGAGCGAACGCGGGGGCGCGCAATGCCCCCTAAGGGGTGCTCAAGTTTTTCGGGCAAGGTTTTTCCTACGCAGATGCGCCCCGGACGGGGCCATTTATTAGCACAGCTATCCTGTACGCGCGCTCCCATTCAAAAGGGCCGGACAACAGGTTGCCGCGTCAACGTCATTAGCCGTTGCGTTTTTGTTCTCGGCCCTTTGGGGTTTACCTCGTATGCCGATAAGAGCCGCAAACCTTGCTCGTTAATCCTTCCTTCCCGGAGATAATCTACGAGGCGTGATTTTGCGCGTAAAAAGCTTCTTTTGTCGACGCGCAGACCCGTGCCAGGATCATCGGCGGCTTAAACTCTCCCAACTTTTGTTCGGCGAGAAGACGAGTACGAGTAACGCATCGAGCCGTGATTATTAAGCAGGGACGTGCTTTACTTGTACTACCTTCATGAACTTAGATCGCGCTCGTGATAAATTCGAAGAAGCAATCTCGCAGAAGTAGGATTTAATTCCAGTCCTGGCAGAAGTGCCCTCTGAGATACTGCGGTCCTCGGTGAGATCTCCCATTCGCTCTTTACTCGATGATAATATTGGGGATGCGTAAATAATACGGCGAAGCCTGCGTATATCGTAATGGAATAGAACCGGCGGGTCGACATTATGCTCGAAGTCGTGGAGCCGAACGAAATTCTTATACATTTCGAGAAAGTTCGGGAAGGCATTTCATGATTTATTCCTGGGATCCCCACGAACGTAGAACCGCAACCAGGAGTAACTCCTCCTACCGGCATCGAGGACGCGTCTGTTTCCATAAACCAAATTATTTTTATATCCAGGGATCTACGTTCCCGTGAATTAGTGATAAGCTAGAATGGTCACTCGATACGCCGCTGACCGGCTGCGCGATCCCTATGACATATATAAGTGGATAGAACTCGTCGGGCCGCACTTGCGCTTTTTCCATTTCTATCCAATACCCGTAATACCAGAGATTTGTTTCACTCGGCCTCCCGCATGACTACGCATTTTTCACGTATATCCGAACGCTCAGCCTTGTCCGTCATTCTCAACAATCAGAGGCGCTTTACTAATAATACATCCGAGCACCAGCATCGATATATAAGAAACCCACATTCACGAGAACAATATTCCTTATTCATCGTCTTTATCGTACTTAGCTCCCTTCAATTCTCATTCCAATCCTAGACCATTATCAAAACGACTATACATTTTCGATCAATGAAACTTCTTCGAATAATCCGGAACATCAAAGATAAATAACTTCGATGTCACGAAGTGAATATTTCATTTTAATACAGCGAAATATTCCAAGTTGAGGCCAGCGTGTACACCGTATTAGCGATGAGATGAGCAAGTCGATAACCAGAACGCGGATGTTATTGCTCGTCGAAAGAAGTCCCATCAGACGGTGCGTTCATTCAATGAACGTGGCCACGTACGTACGTCCCACCGCAGGTTCTACGAGATAGTAATCGACATCGCCGCTAAGTACTACGAATTACCACTGACCCTGTACATCGGCAATTTCATTGGAGATTCGCGGAGGGTCGCCAATGTTCGTGCGCAGGGTCGTTAGCCGATCGTTTTGGGGATGGACACGGTGAATTCGGCCAGTTAGCCAAAGCGTAACGATGCATCCAGGTCGAGAAATCGTTCCGGGGAGAGGCGATAGGACGATTCGTGGCGGAGGGTGGGTCGGTCAAAGATAGGACACCCTCGAGGGCCGTAGGGGCACACGACTTCGACAACCCTGCGTTCGCCAAGGGTTACCGAAAATGTAACTTATTTTGTGAAAACTACCCTCTGAGATGCCGTGGGAAGCACGCTCGCTTCTATTCCGAGAGCAGCCTCGACCTCCGTCCCCTTCGAGGGAGGAGGCCTGGCTGATGAGTTCTTATTGCCGAAACGGAATATGATAATGTCGAAGCAGCCATCGGGGTTATATCTATAAATCTCTGTATAACCGTAAGTGCGTTAGAACGAACTTTCGCCGAGTTCAATTTTTTATACCATTGTCGAGGGTTGTAGATTTTTGATATATTCCATAATGCGCGGTGTCTAGTATAGATGTAATTGACAAGGCAAAGCGTGGAAAGGAAATTGGGATTTCGCGGAACAATTTCGATTTTGTTCGAATCTTCGACGGACTACGGAATTTATCGGTGTTCGAATCGGATAATTTATTATATTCAATCGCGATCGCCCTTCTCGAGCGTGCAGAATAACGATCGCGGTTAAATATACATCCATTCCTGGAAAAGGAAATACTTAATTGCGTGGAAATTGCCTCGGTAATATTTAATGCGGGATCGCGCACGCGTCCTGATCGGCTGCTAATGACTTAACTGGATTAGAGTGCTGTATCCCCGGACCAGTGGTTCTTAATCTTCTTGGTCGTTGGTGATAGAAGTTCAGGATGCAATGTTCATATCCAAGGGCACTTTATTTAACCAGTTCATTCTCAGAACATCTAACCAGACAGTTGGCATCTTTAACAACACTGCTCGATACTATCTGTTCAGAATCATCCTTAGAAACAAAAAATTAAAAAGCAACCATTTCTTATCGATTACAAAAATCTTAAGATATACATTAGCATCAAATCGTAATAGTATAGCAAGATACACCCCGCATGGCTCGAACGAAAAGCAAAAATATGCCCACAATAATCGAAAAATCGGTTGTGTAAATCTATCTTCTCTTACCTCACAAGAATATTTATAAAAGCAGCTATGTTTTAAGCCAAGTTCCTAACTGTAAGGGCAAAGGGTTACGAACCACTGTCCGAGACGAACAGCGACCAGCAGATCCACAAGAAGGGCTCGCGTGCAGAGAACTTTTGGCGTTCGTAGGTTGGAAGGAAAGCTGGGGAGAGACACGCCGACAAACGTGGCCGTGCCACGCACGAAGTCGAAGAAGAGGACAGGAAGGATCCGCAGCCGGGGGAGGCGGAAAAACCGGGAGGACAGGGGAGGGAGGTTTCCAACGCTGTCGACGGGACGTGTATCCGCTGGATTGCGGCCTCGTTCGAGAATCCTCATGGGAGGACGCCATCTTGTACTCCTATGTAGGTATCCACTGCCCGCCAACCCGATGTCCTGCCACCCCTTTGCATAAACTTACGGACGGACGATGACGTCAAGCAACAAAGGCGTTCAACTCTTGTTGGGATATCGATTTGGTATTTGTAACGCGGAGACAGGGGCTAAGAGGATGTCAGGTTGCTCGCGAAATTTCGTGCCCACTGGCAGGGTACTTTTAAGGTGGCGATCGTGTTTAATCCTCTACGAGTCTTTCGACAAAGCTAAAGCAAAGGTTTTGTCGAAGAAGAACGTCTTGTTGCGTATAAAATCGCGTTAATGGTAGCAAATCTATTTTCGCTCGCCGATCGTAAATCTCGATCGGAGTATTTGCGAAGGGTAATAGCAATAATACCGGGGAGTGATAATGGCGCGATCATAGCGGGGAAGGATATTTAGACAAAGTACCTCATTATCATTCGACATTTTAGAAATACGCATTCACGATTCCCCCTGGGAAAAATATCCGCGATAAGTATAAACATATGGGGGCCGCAAATAATATTTTATTTATTAAATGATACGCGCAAAAAGGTAGTTCCCGTTACGCGCGCCGTCCGGCATGCACATTTTATCGGCTTTAATTGGGCGCCACCGCGTATTCCCGGTTAATTAATACGAAAAATTGCCAATGTTAATAACGCATGCATTACGTATTTCGAACGGTCTGTTGCATCGCAACACGGGCCGATGCACCGCGGAAGGGTCACCCGAGCCGAGGTTCATACAGGGAGGGCGATATTAGCGTATTTTGTTGTAATTACCGGCCAGTCATTCGTGGTAACTGTGCCGCGATTCTCATTCAAACGCTCTACATTATTCGCGCGCATTCTCACCGGCGATTTTCGATCGGCCAGTAAATACACGCCGGGCGGGATCCGGTTAAACGCGAAATATCGCGACTCTGCCAAAAACCGAGCGGCGTTTTTCGGCTTGGGCCGCAGAGCGACGTGGCCAGGGCCGAATTGCGGGGGCAACGGTTTGCGAAGCATCGATCGCATCTTTACGGTCAATTGGCCGGGTATCCGGCACGGCGACTCGATTAAACCGCGCAAAATCACTTCTTCCATTTGAGAACCCCACCGGGGGTGGGTAAATAACGAATTGAAAATCAATGGTATTATGAGATTATGCGTTTATTGGCGGAGAGCTAGCGGAGTTACCGATGCCCAGAGCAGTAATATCGAGTAATTGCGTAAACGCACCCGCATCCCACTGCGTGGCTCCACCACTAACAAAATCCCCCGAACGTGACCGGCCGCCCGTGGAGCTTCGCGAATTTGTACAAACATCCGCGATGTTTCGAACAATTATTAGTACATTTTTCCCGACACGACGCCGACCGACCGGTTGCCCTTTAGTGAATCATCCACACGGAGAAAAATATTCGATACCTTCGCGATGTACCCAGCGATGTACGCGGATGTACGGATGGAAATGAAGCGGTGCTGCGTTGCCGAGAGATCGCGCGAGAATGAGCAGAGATCATTGTAAAAATTATACTCTATCCCTATATCGCTATGGACACTAATCGTTCTTGGATTCACCAAGAGTACACCTTATCTTGGAGCATCTGCTCGATAAGATCACTAACACAGCATATGGCTTGCATCGTATCTAAAAAGACAAGAGTAATCATGTCTTATTACTTATAAAGCCATGGTATAAGCGTACCAGATTATACTGACTTTTGTACATAGAAATTTCTTGACTCTGTATAACCAACTTCAACCTTCCCTACGATTTAACATCCAGCTCAAATCGATTGGTTAAACACTCTTGGCATGTCGCACTACAAGTCTCGCGAGCAGATCGATCCGACCTGCTTTACACAGGGTTTCGGAGAACCGAAGTGGAGTCGTCGGTTGATCCGAGTCTTGGTCTAAACGCCGTTTACGTACGGTTCATTATTCGTGCCATAAAATATCGGTGGACAGTGCCGCCGTAATATCACGGCGCGGTCCCTGTGGCAATCAAAGCACCGTTTCCTACGAAAGGACGATGCGTCAGAGCCTCGTCCAACGACGCGCTCGCAATATTAGCCACGCCGGGATGTGTGTATTTCGCACATTATCGTGTTTGAACAGGACGGATTCTGGACCCGGGCGCGACACATTGCGTGCAATATCCACTGTTTGTTCCACGGCTGGATTAAGTTAGTCGTCCAGCTTCCTTGTTTTCTCTGCAAATCCGTTAATACGCCCGACGCCGCTTCCGAAATTTCGCGTCGACGCGCTTAAAAACGATCCTCCTGCTTTAAGATTACAATTACCTCGCGTATCGTGGTTTTCGCAAAATGTTCAAATTGTTTCGTAATAACAGAGAGATGCGTTTGATGTACTTGCGACACTGGTAAGCGAGATTTCTGGTACGAGCTCTCAAAGCTGCTCGCTCGCTCTTCCAAAAGCCACGTCACAAGATACGACAATCCAAAATATAAAACAGCATCTTGCGGATCATGTTCGAAGTGCACCATAATCCCACGAGTTGCATATAAAATTGTATATCCCCATATTAGATTCGGATCCATTAGAAAAATCGATTACACAGAATATCGCGCAGAATACGCCTATTTCGTGGAATCACGATGAATCTCGCGAGCTGCGAACTGATTCGAGGCAAGTTATCCACCGTCGATCTAAAAGATCGAGGTCTCGCGCCGCTCGTCGCTCGAACGCCACGGATGGCGGCGTCCGCCGATCAGACAACGCGGAAAATCCTGAGGAGCCGATAAAAGTTTCTCGCAAAACGGCCAAAGGTTCATTACGCGCGCACTAACAAAGCCTTAACTGCGGAATCTCGGTGGAGCCGCAATTATACGCGCAGGAATAAGGGCGCTCGAGGGGTAGTCGTGGGGCGGGGGGCGGCTGGGGGTGCTCTGCGGTTCGTTGGCGGATAGTGGTAATTCCGTCACGCCGTAAAGGTTGCTTTTTATCGTCCCTAGCCCTGTACGCCCATCCAGCGAGAACCTTCGGTCTCCGGCAGACGCGAAGGTATCTTCTGCTTCCTCTTCTTACACGCGCCCCTTGATTGTTCAGGTTTTATTATCACTCGGTGGTCCCTGACTACTCGTTCATTCGGTGTACACATCCGCGCTCGCGGAAACGATCCACGCCACTGACGATATAAAAGTCGGACCTAACGCCCGACAACCTGTTATACCGTGGTGCGTACACGCCGCGGAGGTGCGGGAGGAAATATAAAGGGAAAATAATCCCGTGAAATCGATCCTGGCCTGCGAGACCTTACTTATTCCTATATCTCTCCTTTGAAAGCCGCGACCTCGTGTATATCATGATAGTACATCGACTGTTCCTCGATTAACTCCTTCGATCGGACCGTTAATCTGGCGACATTTTGAACCTCTTATCGTTCCTAAGCGTCGGCGAGAAAAGCTGCGTCACGAGGTTGAAGAGGAATGCTACGAAAGGTTGGACGAGGGGTTTTAGGTTGAAAACGCGTCGGTTTATCCGCGACGGTTGGAACGCGTCCATGGCGCGACCAGGCCGTGTTTTCGGCCGGCTGCAAATGGAATTAGCGGGCGGTTTAGTCCGGACGAGTCGCGAAATAGAGGTTGCATTTTTACGGGCGTATTAATACAGCCGGAAACATACTATGATCGGGCTTGTAATGCAGCCCTGGGGGCCCGTGTGATATGATACATTTGCTTTGCATACAGGACAACGAGGAGAGGCGGCGCCGGAAGAGGAGAGCGCGAGAGAATGGCAAAGAGAGGGAGAACGAGGGCGAAAGAGAGAGAGAGAGAGAGAGAGAGGGAGAGGGGCGTGGGAGGGCCTGCGTGAGTACAAGCGTGCTTGCATTTCATAACAAGTTACAAACACCTGGAAACGCCAACAGTGGTTATATCGAGCTTGCATCGATAGTGTTTGCGCGGTATCTATACCGGGGATACGCAACCAATTATGACTGTTTACTGTCAGACGCCTAGTTCGTGCCTAAAACAGAGGAATTCTCTGCGTAACACGCAGATAATTTTGACGCACTCCGAGGGAACCATATCGCGAAACTCTATGCGGCATGGCAACCGTCCTGGACCTTGAAGAAGCTCAGCCTGCTTTTATACCCGTACCTTTGAACTAGAAGAGCCAATGTCCTGAATCCACAGCTTCAACCTGTGCTCATCCTTTCACTAAACTCTTCCAATTCCATCACCTCTTTAATGAGAAGATCGTCTAAAACTTTAGATAAACAGAGCATCTTTGGAAAGATAAACAGCACATATACGATCCAATGAGAAAGAAGGAAATCATCAAGTATAATTTCCCGTTCCAAAGAACTTTACAAAGGAGACATCGGCCCGTTTATCCTCAAGGTACGAGTATACGAGGGATCTCAATTTCCAAGAGTCCCCGTGGCGATCACCGGGCATAATGGCTCGCGGCCGGTGTTTCCAAACAAACGAAGCGTGCGCGTTCGAGTTGGCGATCAATCCCAGAAATTGCTCAGTGAATATTCTTTCCACCAGGTGCCACTTTGGACTGCGCCTCGTCCTCGGGGCCGACACAATGGACTCCGATCGGGTTGGCCGGGACAATGGGACTTGTTACGGAGGCAACGAGATGTCACCGAGCGTGAATTAGCGCTGTGGTCGAAGTCGATCGGTCCAAGGGGCGGTCGGAGGGTCGCGCCAAAGGGGTAACTGTCCGTGGGACGAGGCGAGAGGAGGATTTCTTCTTGCGCAGACGGGTACAGATGCTCTTTATCGAAACACATGGTACCGTGCGGTAGCACGTTCAAGGTTACCGCCTCGCAGGGCCCAGGATTTATGTCCTGCCGATGCAGCGCCGCCGACCTGCGCGTGAATCATCCTCTTCGGCTCCTGCCAGCCCCGCGAGTAACCCGAGACGCTTTATGAGGGATTTGCGTCGGAATATGACGAGGCCTCTGATCCAAATGCGGCTGCGAGCGGCGCCCTCTAATTATCGGCCGCGATCGGATCATCGTCGAGACTCCTTTTCTTCCCACGTCGCGAAAGTCGGCCTCCATTACTGCCATTCCATCGAGCAAGCTTCGTGGGATGGACGTTGATTAACCTGCCATCGAGGCGGCACTCGATTCCTCTGCGATTCGAATCTTGAATATTCTAAGCGTTATATCTGAGTAATGTCTAAGCCACTAACTCCAATGTGGCGGATCTAATTAGTAGAATATTCCTGTTTTATGTATTTCTCCATGTTGAGATCGATTTAATCGAGGATGTCAAAGTTTTATTATATATGTAGGACTGATTTTACATAGGCACAATTGTTATGAATCAAAATTGGTTAACGTTTATATTAACTTCAAAGTATTACATGGATCGAGACGAGAGAAGAACGCTTATCGGGGTTGAAGTTTGTGCAAGGGAGAATCTAAAATAAGCCAATAGGAATTTGTACAAAGACTATCTTCTTTTTTTTTTCAAGACAAATTACACTGTAAAATCGCAAACTCGGTAATCGTAGGTACTTATCCGAAGGCCCGTAGGTATCTATTCGCGAGTGAACACATGGTGGATGGTTACGGTGAGTGAGTACGGCACCCTTTGTTTGGATTATGGACGTGTAGCTGCATTGGCGTCTATAAACAGAGAAGTGGGAGAGGAGACCGGATGGTACAGAGAGCTATGCTTCTGCGGCCGCTATGACAGATTGAGAGAGAGGCATCGTCCTTTGGTGACCAACGAGGCGTCTCGAAGCCTATACCCCCATATCCGCGGGACAAAGGCTCTTTACCCCATTTTGCGATGTGTGAGTCGCGGTTCACCCTCCTGCTGCCTTGTTCTCCATCACGTCCGTGCGAGGTGGATCTCTTCATCATTCGCGCAAGGTACTTCGCGATAACGAGACGCGATGGCCCACCTGTCGAATAACGAAACGCTCTTAAACATTATACCTAACGCCTTTGAATTATTCTACTCTATGGGTCTCGTAGGGTAAATGCAAGGATCGATTTTTGAAAACATTTTTTTTACTATAGAAATGTTTTAATTATACATGGATAATTACTTTGAATTTGGTGGAGATCAATGGAGTACAGATGCGTGTGAGCACAATTATTTCCATCACCCGTGTTCTTCGAATTCAAGAGCTATCACTGTACTCACATTCCTGCGACGTATATCCCATTCCGATTATGGAAAACTTAGTTTTCACAGAAGGAGATAGAAAATATTCGAGGGCATTTGCACGTCTGCGGGCGATAGCATCGTATTGCAATATCGCTCGTGGAATATTCCGCGTTGGTATAATCAAAAGCAGGTTCCGTCGAAGCGATTTCGCATGTGTATAGGTGAAAGCAGGACGTAAGGTATTCGCGATACTGTTACGGTCCGCGGTCGTTCAGATATGGGAATGACAATGCCTCGAGGCCAAAATGCACGTTAGAGGCTCCTAACTGCCGTCTCTTATTGAAACATCATCTTTGCTTACCTGCATGGGAACGGCTGTCGACATTTACCCATAAGGAGAATGACCCTGGAATACTATCCGCCCCCGATCCTTTGTTTCCGCATAACGGAGCGATGATTTCCCTCTTCCACCCTTTCTCGACTACTTCCCTTTTATTATGGACGCACCGTGAAAAAGCAGAAATTTCCTCCTCGCATTTCTATGCAATTTCCTATTATATGTACGGTTCAACTTTAAATATTTAAGTGTAATACACAATAATTCGTACTTCCACAGGTGTACGTAAGCGAATGAGCTATCAGTTTCCACGAGAGATTATTATCAAGTTTTTTTAAAGGTATCGTAACCGGCGCTTCGACTCTACTACACTCGATCCGTTTCGTTCACAAGCCCTCTCGAGGTCCACGGGGGTAAATCGGATTTTCGGTGCAATCGAACAAAGATACAACCTGCACTGCCCGATGTAAATCGTTAAACGGATAAAAGCCGGAGAATCGGGCCACTTGTTTCAATTGCAAACAGATGCGGTCATTCTATCGCCCTTTCACCCTCCTCCCGGTAACCCAGCCCTCTCGAGCTCTCTGGCCCATCGCTCAAACTCGTCGAACGCGGAGATACGGCATCCACCTCGAGGGGCCGCGGTGCCATCACCAAGGTTGCCACGAGTATTTCGAGGGGGCGTCAGATTTTAGACCGCAGGAGATCGGACAAGTGCATAGTCCCTCCATTATATACGTGCCGTCAAGCTTTACTCCGGCGGGTAACGAGCCATGAAGACCCGGTCATATGCGCATCTCCTATTACGGCCGTGATCGATGCTGCCGTCGATACGCGTACTTCTGCGATAAAGCCTTTTCCAGCGACCAGCGACCGCAATTATATCCTATTGTGTTCCCTTAACCTTGCGGTTTAGAGGCAAACCTCGCTTGGCTGGCACGCCTATCGAAGCTCATAAAGTATGGAATTTTTCCAAGCCGCCAATAGCGGTGAGGAAATTAAGTAACAAAGATCACCGCTGTGTCCTAAGAGCACCGAAAGATCGTCGACATTCAGCGTATATCTTAACTCTGAAACCATCGTCCGTAAACTCGGTTCAGGATAGTATACAATAATCATCCGTACGCCTATTAGTCACTGGCCGGCTCGAGCGAAGGATCGCGGGGATGAATTTAAATCGTCAGAAATAAACGAGATCGCTTTGGCCGGGTTTTTTTTTATCGCGCACGAATCGCCAGAAAACGTCCGGGCTTTATTGCCCCCCGGCCGTCGTTTCATACTTCATTCACGAGCCGGATTACCGAGCGCGTGGTCAAAGCAAGCCGGTTCAAATTAATTGCCTCAAAGCGGCGCGGATCGGCTAATCCCCGGGAAAACCCCGCTCCTGGGCAGGGCTAAGTCTTTGTTTAACGCTCTCGCGGATAATCTCTCGCCTCCGCCGAGAGCGGAGTCAAACGGCGCGTAGAGATTCCTCGAGGAGGAAAGGGTTTCTCGGCGGCCAGGAGGAAAGGCGCGGAGGAAATGAATACAAATGACGGCCGGGTCACCTGCACCGTAATTGGATGATCCTCCATTCCGAGGATTATCCCCCGCTGAACGTCCTGGGAGTCAGGATGCCCGCCCATTCCTGCTTTTCCTTGGACCACGACAAATTTTCCCCTGACCACGAGTTCGTAAATCCTGTAACGGTATACCGACCTGGCCGCCTAAACAGGCAAGTAATGTCGCCTTGTGAGCACAATGGCCGCACATCATGCACCCTAATACCTTTATGGCCGCGCGAGTGGACGCACAAAACGTCTCTGGCGGTGCCACCGCGGATTTTACGACCGGAACGAATCCGTCGGCCGTGCGCGGCTCGACGTTGCCCTCCTACTTGGCCACCAGGAAGTCGCCTTCCTCGATTCGCAGGAATTTCGCCGGGCTTCCCTGGCCGAGCCTGCCTTCGAGGAGGACCAAATCCGTTTTGTTTTTCGCCAACCGTTTTTAAGGCGTCCCCCCTGGAGAAGGCTCTCTCTCTCTCTCTCTCTCTCTCTCTCATTAATCACAGGCCGTGGCACGACTCGTGACGGGGATTATTCCGGAAAACAGCTTTACACGTAGTTTACGTAGCTCGACGGGACGATATGGATGATTTATCGTCGCGCGAGAGGCTCTAAATGGGCGGTGGGATTGATAGGACCTTTTGCACTTCTGGCCGCTTCTTACGCAAGTCTCTGGAGGTAGGAGCGACTGGTTGTTTATCCGTCTCCTCTGACGTTTGGAATAAAGGTTCTCAAGTTCCTTGAGTTCATCCTGAATAACACGCTGTTTCTTTGAGACGATTGAATTAATAAACCACGTTTATTTGTAACTTTCGATTAAGAGATTGTACAAAATATCTTGTTACACTTTCGCATGTTTCCTCGCGGATCGACGATCTTCAATCGTCAATTTTTGCATCGCTCGTTCAGTGACAAGTTATGATAATGCTCTACAGATGTTATTATGCGCTTATTGAAATATAAATGTACTTATATTCCAATATATCCATGTTAAACGAGGAGAGGAATATCGTACGAACGCGGCTAAATAAACTAGGATATTTATCGCTTCTTCTATGCTCTTTTGTGATTCGATTAATATTGTTTGAATATTCTATTCCGCGCAGCGCTTTGAACGATTCGCCTCCTCTGCTATTTCCTCTTGGAGTAAATTTTACGGAAGGAGTGGCGGGCGATACAACGCACCGTGGGGAAGTGGAAACGGAGGTAGTTCTTGGAATGCTCTCTAGGGCTCTGATAAATTTCCAGGCACGTGGCTTTGATCGAGGGAAGAGCGAACAAATAAATCTCATCGCGATCTCGACTTTTAGCATATTTCGCCAATTAAAGTACCCGGCGACGTTTTACGAGCTCGAGTCGGACACTCCCGCGCTTCATCCGCGTTCCCAACGGTGTCCTTGTTTCTCTCTGCCCGAGGAGAATTTGCCTCGTTGCAAATGCAAATCTCGCATCGGTAGGTAAATGTAGCATGTACCCTGGCCATTGGCGACATCAACGTGACCTGCGAAGAACATTGGCTTCGCCATCGTCCCGGCCAATCCAAACCTTTGGATATCGAAGCGCATTATCACAATCTGACATCGTGGAAATAACCGCACGATCGTCGAATATCCTAATTAAGGACTGATTTTTCTACAAAAAGAATTTTTTCAGATCCTTGCAATCATCGTTGATATATAAACGCATCGATGGTGTGTATTGGATTTTACCGCTTCGCAGAGCATCGTGAGATATATCTTGAATCAAATTATCGTTATTTAACGTGTACACGCGGTTCGACAAATTTCAAGTTCGCGCAAGGTCGTCCAAGAAATTTCCCCTCGAAATACGAAAGTTCGACAGCACCCAAAATTACGTGACTGTACGGATCGGAATTAAGAGGCTGCCGGGAAGCATTGGGCATATCGTCACTGACATTAAGGGAGGAAAGGAGGGAGAGAGAAGACCGTCTTCAGAAGTCAGGTCCAAGCCACAGTGGCGGTGATGCGATCTGCTGGTGGGAGGGCGAAGAGAAGCTTCTAGAGCGTGGTTTAGGGTAGATAGGGGCGAAAGTCACTGCACAGCCCCTGTGGGGGCCACTAGCCGGCTTCGTGCCTTCGTGGCGACTTCAGGAACTCCTGTTGCCGACTCTGCTGAAAGCTGTACAACCCTGGGATCAAGCGGCGGGCGGGAGGAGAACTGGGAAGTGGACACACCAGCCCGCGAAAAGGCACAACGATCGATCTTACTGCTGGAATACCGAGATTTCTTTCCCAAAGCGTCGTAAAGACTAGAATACCATGTCGATCATTAACGCTAAACCTACTAAAGCGCTTAGAAAAATTGCTGTACCTTCGTAAGAGAGTATTTCTTGAGTTTTTGCATGATTTCACTACTAATCGTGAATTATTCTATCGATCTATCAATATCTCTTTTTAATACCGGACTGCACCATCCTGATTTACTCTGTCCTATTAAAATATCATGTACAGATTAGAAAAAAAAAATTCTTCGTCTCAAATATTTCATGTCAAACCTTTCACTTTTAAAAGATTTTCCATCATAATCTGCTCATGTCTATAAAGTAATCCCATACTTCTTTCTTAACAGTGTACACATAATATGTATAAATACCAACCAAATAAAAAGTGCCTGAATAAATACCTAAATTTACGTAGTCTTCCCTCGAATTATCGCGCTTCACATCGAAATCCCGAGAAGCCGGCGTTAAATTCTTGATACCGGCATCGCGATTCGACAGCGGCCTCGAGAGAGGATAAGGATCCGTGCCGAACAGGATGGGCGATTCGAGTGTCTCCAAGGATCGCGAATTTCTCCCTCGTTCCGCGGACGCATCTATCGCTGCCTCCGCCCTCTTTGTTCTTCCTCCCCGCACTGGCAGGGCGCCGTGGGTGTTAAACTTTATTAATATCCTTATCAAAAACAGCGACGCGGCTAACTGCGGTAGTTGCAGTTCGCGGGATTCGGAAGTTCCTCTGTTCGAGGATAGTTCCTGGGGTTTCTCCCGTGGGCGCAGTGGCCAGCCGTGGGTTTGCGAGCCCTGAAGGACTCGTCCGTATCTCTGGTAAACTATCGTTCGGGACGTGTACAAGGGATGGGATAGTGGTCGAGGCAGTTACACGCTGGCTACTGTGTGCACTCTCCTCGAGTCGAAGAAAGCCTGAGACGCCCTTGGGTGACCAAGAGTCGATGAAGAATACGGTGATACCGACAGAAGACACGTTAAGTTCTTACAAAGTGTTTCGTTATAGTGGAGAGTGCTTTTATGGATTTTGCATGAAGCGTTGCTGCTGAAAAACCTTGAGCTTACTATTTAATACGTGTATTGGTGTTGATATTCATTATTTGCAAAGCTAGAAGGAAGGGAAAGGTTTGAAGGAGTTGTAAGGTGAAACGAGAAAAGGTACAGATGTTGTGTTATCCCTAGTTATTCCCAGTGCCTTTGCTAAAATGTGCGTCAAGCTAAGCGTACTTCCATTCGAGATGTGTTATACGTTATTTCGGGCCAGCAACAAAGTGTGTGGAACCGAGATTGTAGTGGACATCCCGGGTTGATACTTGATTAACAGCGGTGTCAAAGTAGAGGCACGTTAGCGTATTACGACCTTCGAGAACGCGAAGTGCTTTTAAAGCCCTTTATACGCTCATAAACCGGGCAGAATGGTTCCTTGACGTCGCTGCCGAGGGAAACTATGAATGATACGCTTTTTAAACTTTAACCCTGCATTTTAAACATTGTACCGAAGGGCTCAAGTTTTATACGAACCATTACTGCGACGGTACCGCGAGCTTACCCACTCACTTATCTCGCTTGTCAAGTATTCATACCTTCTTCGGCCCGAGACTCCCATCTTTCGGGATTCCAAGCGGTTAAGTCTCTAAGCGCTGTAAATAAAATCAAACGCTTGCTTCCCATACGAAACGGAATATCTCCTCCAAACTTTGCATTTAATTGTTGTCCTGTGCGCAAAAATTAAATTCGTGGCATTTAATCAATGAATTATCCCAAACCTTATTAATTCACAAGGTTCCGAGCTAACTCTTGTATCTGTCCAAGGGTGAAGTTGGAGGAAGAATTCATAGCCAGAAATTTGGTAAATCCTAATGACTCATTTGCGAGGAAATATTACACGTTCGCTGGGAACGTGGGGGGGAGGGGGAAGGGGCGTCGTGACCCACGCGAGTAAAGTTATGATGGTTTATGAATACCCCCGTAACGAATGCTGCGCTAGACCCATGAACCCCGCTCTGAATGGTGCGCCGTTATGCTATAACACGAAACTATAACGCGTGATTTTCTATGCTGAAAATTGTTTTACGCCTATAAACACAACCTGCTGTGCAGCGACAGTTGGCGCATAAAAATGTAATGACCGCTGGCTTTACGGGCTGCTGTATCGATTTACTGACCTCCTTTCCGACGACCGGCGATGAGACCGAACAAAATGCGGCTGATTGCAATTATAGATTGCTCTCGGTTGGATTGGCTCGCATACGATTTTTACCATTGAAACACTCTTTGCGCGTAACTCTGTGAACTTAAATGATCGATCAAAAGGCACTCTGCGTGTAAAACGTAGCTGTAAATATACGAGAAATTGCTCGAAGGAAAAATCCGGTATCAGGTGTGTGATTTATCGAGAAATCGCAGAATAGTGCTTTTTTCTCGGCTGTTTGCTTATTAATGCGGAAACTGGACGATGGGGCATCGTGGGGAGTGACGCAAGTACAGTGGCACAATGTGTACTAATATCGAATTCACCAGTAAGGCATTCAAGGAGACATGACGTATCGTTGACAAAGCTACGGGGGGGCACGATAGGTACCAATTTGTAAGAGGAACCCCTGCGGGGCGGATGGCACGGAGTCGTATTTAGCTCGGGGTGCAATATGCTGTGCCACTTGATTAAAACACTATGGTGCATTCTCCGTCGCATAAAACACTCCTAAACGACGATGCAAGGGATGGCTCCGCGGAGGTTAATTTAGCTGACGAATCGCGAAGAAAGAAAAATTATTCCCGGTCCTTCGCTATTCCTCGCCCTCTCCCTCTCTCTTTCGCCGTTCGTTTTCGTCTAACGCACCTTTACGAATAACGAACCGGGCGCGGAACGTAATTTCTCGTTCAAATGCGAGCGCTTAACGGAGAAATGAAGTTTCAAAAGTGCGGACTGCTCCTGTTAACGTACGTATAGCGTGTAATTAAAATAACGGTAGCCATCGTCTAATGAAACGAATCTATCTAATCGGCGGTAGTAGAATCCATGGCGAGCTTGGGATTTTTAATCGTGCCGAAGGTAAAATTAAACCTTCCTCCGTCGCTTTGCGCAGCGCTCGGACCTGACTTATTCCAACTCCGTGCTCCTTGTCGTTATCGACGTACTTTTTTCTTTTTATTTAACAAAGTATCCTCGTATCATCGCGGAGTAGAAGGGAACGTGTACATTTACCATAAGGCACTATGTACGATGGGGCATTGTTGTAGCACACTGGCTGCAGAGAACTCTCGCAAGATGTACCGACAGATGGAGGTGTTAATAATTGATAGTCGCGCCCCTTACCGATACTTGATGGGGCGCCCCACTAAGGGGCGACGGATATATTTTTTCACGAGAACGAATCGATGCTGACGCGCTTAATTTTTCTAACGGCATCCCTTAGCATTCTCGAAGTAGCTTCGATGGACGAAGCGTCGGGACACGCGCGAATTACTTCGAACAAAATTTTATCCTCGTTAACAAACAAGATTCCTCGATAAAGCGGCCTTATAAATTCATTTGAGGAATAGATCTCTCGGGTAATATTATACGCAGAGACATTTGCGTGCCACCAAGAAATTCGGAGCTCGCGCGCGTTATTAACGCTGAATTTCGCTCGTCGTAATCAACGGGGGTCCATTTGGACTTTGCGTTTAATGGTCCGACCCACCATTCCGCCAGGTACGTATCTATTTCTTCGCCGTGCTATTCGTAATATCAAACGAATATCCCTTAATACGACAAGTAAATCCTTGTCAATGCCATCCGGTCCGAAGATCCTCAAGCTATACGTCCTCTATACCTCCTCAGACTCCTCTATTCTTCACCACGATGCATACTAAACCTTGGTACAAATAACCAATACAAAAAATCAGACTTTCCTCCCAACTCATAAATAATCCACAATAAACGCCTCATTAATCTAGAATAATATATCTAGAAACTTGAGTAAACATACACACATCCGCACACATCCCATCAATCGATTCTTGCAATAAACACCAGAACCTATCGCCTAATTAACAACAACAGTCGCTGCCTTGTACGAAACGTATAAAGCACAGAGCCCAACCAACAGGGTAGACCCGGTAGTTTGCGATTCAGCCAGCAACGTAGGCCGGATAATCTCAGCGGTCGACGGGCGGAATAATTAAACGCTCAGGTTCGCAACTTCGCCGATTCTCGCGAGTTACTTTGTTTACGATCGATCGGTCAGTGTCAGGTCTATTACTCATGGCGGCCAACGTGGTTCCCCAGGCTGTGGCAGTACCGCCGCGAAGTACCTTCCTGTGTCGGCCGGATATGGGGATGACGTTAAGACGGCACTGGTTAACGTGCATTATGCTCAAGGTTCCAAGCGGCTTGCGGTTGGATCGGGGTCAGGGAATGAGCGAGAGGCTGCGAGGGAGCAAGAGAGGCGGAGAGAGATGGCTGGAGAGAGAGAGAGAGAGAGAGAGAGAGAGAGTGAGAGAGAGGGAGGAGGGATTCGAGGGTCCGGTTCGAAGCTGGGCCGAGGGCAGGACGACATAATGGACACATTAGTGCCTGGCCTCCAGTTTAATTAGTTTACATTACGGTGGCATCGTCACCACCGCGAAGGGGTTGGCCACGGACGAGAAGGCGAAAGCGGGAGAGGGTGGGACGGAGATGGAGGAGTGGGCGCGCGCGCGCGCGCGCGGGCCAGCGGCGCCGTGGGGGCAGGCCAGGTTGATTAATCGGGAAAGTTTGATGTGAGTTGACGGAGACGCTAATCACGCCTCGTAACCGAATAATACCGCGCACTCTAGCCTGCAATATTCATGAACCGCTCGGTGTACGCGCGGCAAACGGAATTCGTTATCGATGGCAATCGTTACTTATCGCGAACGAAGACGTCGGTGCAACGACTTTCTTCGCTTATCAGGATCGCTCGATAGCACTTTGGGAAACGCTCTCGAGCTCTCCTTGCTAAGCTGCTTTGGTAAGGAAATTCCTGCGCTCGTAAGATCGACACGAGGCTTTGTAACGCTTGATTTTTCGTCTAATTTTATTAAGTATAGCTTTATTTTATTATTAATAATTCCTTGAGATTAAATATTGTTGTCTTTATATTATATTAAATATTGATTGTCTTTATATTATTGCGCCCTGTGTAATCATTTAAACGACTTTCCGAAGACACCTAAGCACGCCTGCAATTGTCTCCTTTCTATCCCTTACAACTTCCGAAGTGGGATATCAAACCGTTCACTGTAGTTCTCTCGTGTTTAGGACGAGGACCTCCCAACCTATTGGAGCATCCCCAAGATTCATCCACGCTCTTCTCGCGTATCGCAAAAAGCAATGTGCCGAAGCACAGGGAGGTTGGCGTTGGAAAGGATAACGACGATAAGGGAAGATCCGCGAGTAGGTTGGCGCGGGTGCGCGAGGAAGCGAGAGAGAGAGAGAGGAAGAGAGAAAGAGGCGCGGCATAGCTCATTTAATTACAAATTCCATTAAAATGAATGCCAGTTCAGAAACAAACTCCACATATCTGCATTAAGCCGCGGGACGACATGTCTTAATCAGGTTAATATAAATATGAAATATGCAGCGAGCGTTAGCCCTGGGTTGCTCGCGGGTAAAGGGTGGCGTGGACGTACCCGGCATACGTGTGCCACCACCTTACGACTCCTGGGGGGCGCCTTCATATTAACCCTTGCATATTAAGCACGCGATAAGCGGATTCTCAAATATTAACGGCGTCACTCGGCGGCAGGCGAGGCGTCAGCTTGCTCGACTGGTCCTTACCAAGTGCCATTTGCCCGAAGACAGATCCATCTCGCCCTGGAAATAATGCACGAGGCCCGCATTGCTACCTACCAGATATAAAATCTTGACGCTCTTCCGGCACCGTTACGCGCCAGAAGCGTTTCCTTTTTTAGCGGGCTCCGGTTACGCATGAATCATGGAGAGGCGCCGTGATAAACTCGAACGAAGTTCGCGGAGCTGCGGAATAATTAACTCGACCGACCTCCGGTGGTCGATTAATAAAGGCTGTACAAATAAGAGGCGACATTAATGAGTAATTGATGACGCCAAGACGAGCGACGGTTCGAAGCTTGTGAAAGCGCGCTTCTCGACCTTGTCACGCGCGAAATTCCCTCCGCCTTCCCCTAGGCCCTTTCGGATGTCATCGCGTAACTCGTGGTTTAACCGAATTCTGAATCGAATTACGTGGAAACTTAAGCCGTATTAAGGACTGAAACAAAGCCAAATAACAATCGAACAATCGATTATATAACATCCTAGAGTCCGCCAAGTATCACATACATCGTATATCCTTCGATTCCACTTTAAGAAATCCACTTTAAAGATCCACAGTTCTAAATAAAGCAAGGTCGGAGCTTTACGGCGAAATGGTCAAATAAGTCTCGTTTTTAGTTTCACCAAGAGGCTAAAACGTAGCCGGCTGATTCGCAGAGAGTCGTATCGGCGCTGAGCGAAATTACTTTAAGCGACATATTTGTCAGTGCACGGAGAGTAAACTTTAATCAAAGCTCCGTCGGGTCCGTGAGCAAAAACCGGAGCGGAGAAAGAGCGCGAGGCGAAAAAAAGGCAGGGTCCGTGCAAACATTTCTACGGGCCGATATTTTTCAATATAACCGCTGCGCCGGCGGTCCGGTCACCGGGGGAAATCTGCCTAGTCTCCGAGACTGGACGATATTATAAATATTAGATCGATTAAGAATTAACAGACGGTCGCCGCCCAAGTTACCGCCCCCGCCCCCGTCTTCTCATCCCGCGAGCGCGGCAACTAACGACTTTATAAGTCACGATCGCACGTTCGCCCGTGTGAGTGTCAAATACCGCGGCACGTACGGAAGAGAGAGAGAGCTGGAGAACGGGAGGAGGATGGCGAGGGAGGAGGAGGAGGAGGGAGGGAGGGAGGGAGGGAGAAAGAGCGGGAGAGAGCACGAGGGAATGGGAAAAAGTGGGGAACGCGGAAGGAGAAAGAGGGAAAACGAGGAATGAGAGAAGGAACGCTCGTGTGTGGTCCCAAAGTCCCAGAGCCGATCCTGCCAAGTTATTTAAATTCAAATTCGAAATATCGCCGAGGGTTGCTAACATATTGTTTGTTTCGTTTGGGCCGTGGCGATAGTGAGAGAGGGTGAAGACTATCTGCCGGTCGAGAGAGCGCACCCCTCCGCGATTTCTGCTCGGCGATCGTCGAAAATTTGCCCCTGGAACAAAAACAAAAAACAAGCGGTTGGGTCAATTCTGACGGTTATCGGGATAAGATTTGCTCAGCGAAACGAGTTGCCTGGCTTCGATTCATTTTCAAAGCAGAATTATCCAGGAACATAGAGACGAATATCTAGAAAAGTCTGTATTTTTGGATCATCTGTTCAAAAAAATTCAA
This sequence comes from Ampulex compressa, assembly GCA_038496175.1. Classification (NCBI taxonomy): domain Eukaryota; kingdom Metazoa; phylum Arthropoda; class Insecta; order Hymenoptera; family Ampulicidae; genus Ampulex; species Ampulex compressa. The sequence goes on along the minus strand of JBCFXI010000106.1, from coordinate 214,682 downwards.
AATAGCGATCTTGGAAGCATCGTCGTCGAGAGCGAGGAAGCTTTACACCGTGAAACGGTGGCATCGCCGTGGAAAAATAGATGGAGGTGGATTCTCGCGAGGCGGATTTCCAAATTTTTGGATTACGTAGCCGGAGCTGCGCCCGGAGCTCTCAAGGTACACCCTGTCTATCCGGGAACTTATTTGCATACGTGAACGAACGCAATAGGTACGTACGTTCCCGGAGTTCCGGCTTGGCTCAGATGTCATGTTCGCGTACACGGTATTCCCTATCCCTTAACAATTTGCCGCTAACACGCCGAGGAAACTCACTTGCGACCGTTCTACGAGCCTGTACAACCGTACAGGCCTCTTCAAAATTGCAAATCCTCCACGTCGGAGCAACTACGAATGTAAATTGCGCCGGCGAGTACGTCGAGTTTAGTTCGACACCGATCCTCGCCTCGCCTCTCGCGAAAGGTCCAAAAGTCTCGCAGCCCGGTCCACTTTTTGCTCCCCGAGATCCTCCTGGCGGCTTTGCAGATACTAGAAGCCTCGATACGATGTCCGCGCGAGGGTCGAAAGTTCGACGGGGAGAAAAAAAGGGAATAAACGCGGCTCCCTTAATATCGTCGAGTATCGCTGGGGCAAGAGAAGATGAGATGGCCCCGTGTGCGAGATGGAGGTCGGCCGGCTTTTTAAGCTTTCGTTGCCACTTGTGCGGGTCAGTCTGCAAAAAGACTTAATTAATGACCAGCCTCTCCCCGAGGACGACCGTGGGACAGTGGGGGGGAAGGGACGAGGTGAGCGAGAAGCAGTGAGATGACGGAGTGCCCTCCGAGGAACGACCCTCGATGCAAACTCCTCGTATGAATATGTCTCTGCTAATTCAAACTTCGTCCCAGAGGTGGATGCCGCCTGTTTACGGGTAATATTAAAAACTTCAACGGTCTCCGTATTCGCTCGACCGGTTCTACCTAGGAGAAGAAGTAGCCGCCTTCGATCCCGCATCGCTGTGGAAACGAGGAAGAGCTTAAAAGCACGTTCGAGCGAGCTGTAAAATACAAGGGCGACTCGAGTGGTTTTTGGAGATTTTACTCGAGTGAACATTTCTTCCGCCTCCTCCTCTGAAAGGCCATTGGGAAATTCGCGTTTCGCGAGGATTGCGTCTCGATAACGAGCCGTGCTTTCACTCGAGGGGTGCACTCGCTCGAATGAGGAGCACGCCTCGTGGACCTTCGACGTCCGGTTTACGCGTGGACGCTTCTTTAAGCGCAAAGGGCGTTGGATTGAAGTTCTTTACCATCGGCAGGAACAGAGTTTAAGACGGTCATTCCGCACTTTTTTTCTCCCGCGTTTATTGCCACTCAGTAATTTTACGAGGAGCGCACCCGCTTTTTCTTTCCAAGACGCGATCGTATAAAGGCACCGTCGAGGCATGTACAATTCAGTTAGAGGCACCATAAGGGCGGTTTTACGTCATATCCTACCGCCCTCGGCCCTCGCCTCCGCCGACTTCTCGGCCAGATATTTTATTTAGGCGATAATTGAAAATTCCACGGGATACGACCGATGGATTTGTCACCGAGGAAGGTTTTACACCTCCCCTGAATTTCCCATAGCGTCTCCTTGCCTCTCGCGGCTAAGGTACGTTCGACAACGCGCCCCATACTCCCTCCATCCCGTGCTTGCAGCCGTAACATCGGGCGGTAAGAAAGATCGTGAAGGCAGATAGCGGTATCACGGCTTTACTGTCTACCTCGGTATGATATTTTTGAGCACCACTTTCGATAATTCCATCTAACCGTTTTGTAACAACCGCTTTGCTCGTACTCCATTTATTCTCGCAACCAAAGAAATTGAAGAAATATACGAAACTCTGTTTGTACGATAATTCACGCGGTAGTGTATAATCGAAAGCTCCTCCCATTCGTCTTCTTTTACAAGTATCCCAAAATATATCCAACTGATCAGTAACACTTGTCGGCACTACACAGTGTATACTCTAATTCCAACAATAATTCCACTATTATATTTCGTCCATCTATTCGTATTACAAAAGATACACTCATGAACAAATTAAATTAAATCGAACATATATCTTAAGATCTCCTCTTATCTCGGTATCCAATTACAAAACAGGGTTTCTAGGTATGAATCCCGAGACTCGAATGCCAGACGTTTCCAGTCCAGCGTCTTCGACGGCTTCGACGCGCCTCCACTTCGGGCCTCCCCATCGACCAGGTGGAGTCCACCTTGGAGAGTGCGAGCCGGGAGAATTAGGTAGCCGATAGGTCGGGTCTGATGCGAAGGCAAAGACGCGCGGTACTTAGGCCGGCATACGTGGGCGCGTAGGTGTGAAAACGTGTGCGAAGAAACGCACGGAGGTCGGTGCGACAGCGAGGTCAGGGGTGAGGGACGAGCGTGGATTGAGGGGACCCCATGGAGTCGTGAAATCCATCAGACCAAGCCTCGAGCCCCGTTTGCTGGCGCTACTTACGGTGGTGCGGCGAGAACGGCATCAACGGGACTGGGAAGACCTGGAGGATGTCGGAAAAAGGGGGCAGGGGCTAGAGGGCCAAGAATAAAATATCATCCACGGTATGTCCCCTTTGAGAACGCGGCTTCTCTTTCCTTTCCTCCTCCAGCTTCTTCCCAGGATCGGCCCCTCTCTCTCTTCTGCTCTCGCCAACCCGTCGCCGTGCACGTCTCCGACGCACGTCCGCACGAGAGTGCACGGTTGTCATTCAAATTTTCAATTTCGATCCCCTTTGACGCGGCGATCGCCCGACCTCGCTATACTCGCGAAGCTGTAGTGTCGCGCGGATGCGAAAAAGCACGCCTTGAATTTCGCTAGCTCGCTATAGCTGCTCGCTTTAAACTTGGCTGATCGCGTCTCGAGGAACTCTCCGGCGCGTTAAGCACCGGAGACTGCAATCTCAGTCGTTCGTTCGACGTCTGAGGAGATTCGCGAGTCTACCTAGTAACGTTTCTCAAGATAGGCTGGACCGATAACGAGAGTTCTTGGATCGCTGCGACTCGTCTCGTGAAGCCTTTCGTTTATCTCTCGATTCTTTGTGAGTATATAAGTCCTGGTGGTTCGGAACCCGCGTTAAGCAGTAGGTCTTAGCCCAAATGAATCGACAAAATTTACAAAAAAATATATATATATATATATACATCCAATACAGTTCTCGTTTAAACTCGTTCTCCATAAACGTACACCGCATAGAGCATCTACCTTGAAAGATGCACGTCTAATCGCGACTCTGATTCACTGGCCTCATTCCCCAAATTTGTCCTCGTCGAATCAAAGAACCACGAGGATACCATCCGAGCAACTGGCGACGATCAGGCGAGAATTGCGCCTGGGCGCTCGTCTTTTCGTTTACACCGTGGTCCAATTCGGCGTCCATAAAGTCGCTCGCCCGGGGAATCGCGGCGCTAAGACGCGACCAGGGGGGATGCAGAAGGGGCGGTCCTTAAATCTGAAAAATTAAATTATATCGCCGTAAAGAACGATGCCCGGGGGTTTAGCGTCTCGCGGATGGGGCGTGTATATGGCGTCGAGGCCGTTGAATAAAAACAGCATTAGTCCGTGCATAATGTATGGATGATGGCGACGTGTCTCGCGCTCCTCTTATACGGCCGCGGATCGTACGCCGGAAAGGAGGCGAGTGGCGGACGGGCTAAGGGAGCTATACGAGAATGCTGGGACTCGTAAACCAAGCGCCTCCACTACCTTCCGCCTGTTATAATAATTTCGTCCCTGAAATTCCTCCTCATGCGCGATCGACGCCGGCCAAGATTTTGCGCACCGAAGACAAAAAGTCTATGTGCCTCTGGACCTGGTACCACGCATACCAGTGGTACCTTTGGGAAGGCGAAAGGTTCTACGTACATTGAGAATTATGTAGCTTCTCGATCCTGAACATTTCAAGGTACGTTTTCTTCAGCGCTTTAATGCCTGACAACGGACCAAACATCCGATATGTCCAACGATATACAGATACTTCTCAGGCACCTTTACCAACATAACCCTGAAAAACGCGAATTGGAGTAATGCAACCTGCGAAATTACAAAATATCCCTCACCTTACCGCGCAATACCGATATCGTACTCATATCCACCATTTCTCCAATCGAATACCCTACGATACACGAACGAAAATTAAAAAGTACCCTGGACCTTTCATCGGTCCTTCCATTATGCCTCAACCTGAAAACCGCAAGGCGCGCCTTCTCCAGCAGGCATCCAGCAATTTACCAGAATTTCCCTTCGCCAATCCCCAGGAATTTCGCTCGCGACGGGCTGCGAATCGAGCGTTCTTTGAGGCAAGACCCGATGTGTCCTGAGTGTCGTCGATTATCCCGCGGCTTCGGGAGGAAGAGGATTGCGCTAACAACGGCCACAAGAATGGAACTCCCGGATTCCGGGCTCCTGGGGTGGGCAATGCGCCAGCGAGGATGGGATCAAAAACGCGAAATCGGCGGAAAGCCGTCGCCGGGGGCCGGGGGAGGGGCGGAGGGGGGAGGGGGCTAAAGGAGCGCGGTAGGCCGGGGATGAAAAAAATGTATTATTACAGCGGCGAACCGCGGGAAATGCCGATTTGATTTATCAAGCGGGAAATCCTATCATCTCCATACTACAAGACTTTTCACTCCGGGTCTTTGATTAAAATGCGAGCTTAATCATCGCTCTCTCGGGCGGCACCTGGGGACTTCGCTTCTCGCCTCCGTCCTCCTCTCTCTCCTCCCCCCCCCCCTCCCTCCTTCGCGCGGCGCGATGCCTTTTCTCTCCCTACCGGGGAGCTTCGACGAAAGCTGGAAAAACCAGAAGGATAATGCATGACGCGCTCCTTTGTTGGGCCGCGATGACGGAACGAAGGAGCGGAGAGAAAGTGCGGCCTCCCGTCCGCCTGTTTTAAGATATTAAAATGTGTCATCAGCTGATGCCTTCGTTACTGCATCGTGATGGATACACCGCGGCTCGCTCCTCGCGACGCTTTTACCTTCTCCCCCCCCCCTTCCTCCTCCCCAACCCTCCACCCCCCTGGTCGTGCCTCTTTTACGTTTCAACCTTAATTATGAGAATGCTCCTCCTCTCCTATGGCGACGACCGGGGCGACGAATTTTTCGGGCGAATGCTCGAGCCCCCGGGTTCGTTATACCCAACGTGGAGGCTCGCCTCCTCCTTTCCTCTCGATCGCGACGATCTTCGAGCAGGTACTCGTCCACGGTGCACTTTAATCAGGGGACGAATAACGTCGTTATGGATTTCGTACGCGCGATGAGATCCACGTTAACGCATTGTCGGCTCTGCTCGTCGATGGCTGGGAATAACGAGCGGAACGATTGCCTTCCTCTTATTTACACCGATAACTCTTTATCGATGGCTATAAAGGGGTTTCTTCGCTCTTCCTCGCTCGGACAGAAGTACTCTTTGTCTCGATGGTCGAGTGTCTCGTTCTTGGTATTTTCCACAAGTCGCAACTAGTTTCCATGGATCGACCCTGTCGCGCTGTGAAGGAATCGTTCGACGCGTATTTTACTCCTTCGTGGGGCGAAAAGGGCGACTCACCCCCGCGGATCTTTTCGCGGGACCAGATGTGATGCACGAGGAAGCGTTTCACGAACGGCGGGTGGAATCTCCGTCGGTCGTCCGCGAAGGGGTGAAGATCGACAATCGGCAGGTTTCCAATTTTCGATAAATCATCCCGAGACGAGGGCCGACGATAGATCCGGCGCGATACCAGGGGCGTAAGGCCTCGATGGGGCGGCGGTTGCGCCGTGAGAGGGTGGAAGAAGGCGGAAAAGGGAAGGGGTAGTTCTCCGTGGCTCGTGAGAGGATGGGAAGGCGAAGTAGTAAGGGAAGGAGATGGGGGGTGCAATTTCCGCGGCTCGTGATTGGGGCAGCCTCCTCGGGGAGCAAAAACTCCATCTACAAATGAACAGCCGTGACAAGAGCCATAATTTCTCGGGGCTGAGCCGCAGCCACCGTGGCTTCTGCCAGTCGCAACCTTCCTTTTCGCTTTTGATACGATCTTATGTATAAGAGGTGGCGGCGGCCATGTCGAAGGAATCGTGAATTCAAATCTTCGACTAGCACCTCGCTTTTGCGAGATCGTTGATCCATCGATCGAGGGTGAAAGAGAGCTCCTGGGTTGTGAATGGACCGCCGTGATTACCGTCGCGAGGTCGTTGCTCCCTCATGACGAGGCTGTCGCTCGTTTAAACGCCTTTCGCCGCGAAACGCGGATGCTCGTTGTCGTTCTTGAAATTAGCGAGCCCAGATTCGCGGCTATTTTCTACGATTTGAAATACCGTCGGAATTTGTTGATCTAATCTATAGGTTTCTAAGATATATAAAATCCAGAAATGATCCTAGTATTCTTGACCACCGAAAGAAATCAACATCATCACCGAGAGACCAAAAATCTCCTCCATGCTGACTTTTATTATACACCTTATATCGAGCAAGCGTAACAAAGCACCGCGTTAAGGATTAATAAAAGGGTCTCCATTCTGGATATACCTATCGGTTGTCGATGGTCGAGTTATCCTACGATGGCGAGATGCGAGAGTCGAAATATTGTACGACGAAGTTGCCACTGTCTCCTCCTACCGACAATACCTGTCAACCGGAATATAACGTCTAAGTGCCCGCTCCTCCTGTCCGTATACTTTCGACGCCTGAAAGTCGAGGCCGATCGAGGAGCGGCGATATCCTGACGCGAGCCGTCAACGCGGATAAAACCGAATTTCCGGCGTATCCTCGCCAGTAGCGACGCGACACGCCGGTCCTGTCGCGAGGCTTCACTTAAGTTTCAGCGCTATTCCGAGCGGTTCGTTCGCTCCCTTTAACCTTCTCGACACGAGGAGTACCGAGTAAAACAGTTTCTATAATCCTTAGCCTATGCCAAAAGCGCGATTTAAGTCTTTCGCTCTTACGGACAGAGATTCTACGTCCAACAGAAGTTATATTAGCCTACAATTAATCGTTACACCAAGACTACATAAAGGAACCTTTTACTTTCCCAACAGCGTTTGTTTGATTAAAATATCTATAAAAATAAGAAGGTTACGTCGCTTTCCAAAAAGAAGAATTTAAATGACCGCCAGCTAATAAACGAAGCGTAAACTTTCCAATTGTATCCTCATCTTTCTTTCTCTAACCTCAAGGTAGCCTCAGCTCGTAATCAATTTCAAGCATATTCAAATCGAGTTCTCGCAGCTTTTCCATTCACGCTTTTCTCAGGCACGCGCTTAATCAACGAGTAGAACATTTTAGCGACCCAATGTCGGCTCACGAGTGCGAAGGGTTATAACCGCGCGACGATACGCCTCCTGACCTTTGCAGCGCGTTTTCTCGGCCGGCTGGTTCGGTCGATCTATCAGCGGCAATTCCGGCCTGCAACCGAGAACACGGTTATTCGCGCACCGTAGGGGCGAGAAGGGGGGCTGAGGGGGGGGGGGCGGACGGGGGGTTTCCATTTTCCGGTGAATTTCTCGGTTGGTAATCCTGCCACGTCTGCGGAAGCGAGCCCGACCCTCTAGTCCTAACCGGATCACGCCTCGAGGATGATGTATGATTGTGCCCGCGAAAAAATTAAACGTACATTTGATAAATAGAGTTGGCGGCAGTGACTACGTCCGCGGCGAGGGGGGAAGTGAAAAGGTCGGTTAGACCGTGGAACGGCCACGGCGTATTTCGCGCCTGTGCCTTTCGGTTTTCCTCCGAAATTCACGCTCCCACGGGATAGCCCGCTCCTGCCGGTTCCTTCGCCAGAGATCGCGTCCGTTCGATCACACTTTCCGTAAATCATTAAAGCTCCTTAGACCGCTGCATACGTAATGCCAAGCCCCGTGCATTCCATCCTATCGCGTGATTTTGGAAAATGTGGGATTCTAGGGAAGAAAGGCGAATACCGCTGAATAGCTAGGAACAGGTGCATGGATGAACTGTATCGAAGATTGAATAGAGGTATCGGAGTTTATTTCAAGAGAGAATGCACTTTGATATTTCTCTCGATGATATACGGTTCGATACGTTATCGAAGCTTTTGGAATAGCTGACGCGTAAGACTCGATTTTCGTTTCTCGTATAGATAGTTCTTCTGAGTCGAGCAATTTTGTCGAAATCGTGGCTCGATGTAAGGTGGAAAACTTCGTCTGGTCAAAGTGACAAAGTGTATAATTTCTTTTTGGACGACCACGTAGGAGAATTGAAAAGGGGAAAACGTTCGTGGAATCATGGCTGTACTCGGGTTCGCCAATGAACGATGCTCACGACGGCCGTTAGCTCGGTCCAGGTTACTTCTTTATGACTCCGTAACTCTGCCGGGTATAAGCCGGAAAACAATTCGACGTGGGAAGTTATCGAGCAAGGAAGATTGTATCGGGAGGCGGAATGCACGCAAAAGTAAATTCCACGATCGCGATCGTATTTCTTGGAGTGCACTGCCAATATTATAGCGAAGGTGCAAACTTCGTGAGATAATACTTATTTCACGGCGGCTACCTTCGGAACAATTTAATTGCTCGAGATCGAAGAGCAGAGTGACAGTTCGCGCAGCAATAATTCCAAGTTGTTTCTGGCTCTTCCGAGGGGGTAGACCAGTTTCCAAAGTCCGAGTTTAGCCCCGAAGGAGCTGACCTCCATTATCCTGGGTTAACCGCTCAGCCTTCTCACTTCCGGCAGACTTTGATTGGTCTCGCAATCCTATTAGTCCTAGACACCGCTCCTTATGGCGTTTCGCCTTTTCCAAGAAAGAACACCACCGCGATACGCCTCTGTAGTTAATAAAATAAGCCCGCGGCTAAATAAATATATCATCGCCGACTCGATCAGTTTCTCGACAATATCCCAACTCCTCTCCTTCGATGCGACTAATCTCGTGTAAATCAACTTCAGAGTAATAATATATATAACTACGGTAGATCCAGTGAAAGGTTTCGAAAAGAATTATCCTCGTTTTCCAAGTACTCGTATATCGAGAAAGGAAGAAAGGTGTATTTCTTACGTTCGATATACGCAAGAATGGGGACGTATCTTGACTGTGGAGAGACGATCGTAGGTTACAATTTCCAGGTGAGATTTCTTTGCGCGGTGCGTCGTATCGAAGAAAGAAACGTCAAGGCTCGCCCTTTCCTTTGCACTCCGATTCTACCATTTCCCCGTTTTCCAAGCTAGAAAAGGTGTAGATCAGACCCACGTAGAATACCATCTTCTTCGCGCACTCCGTTTGAAAGCATATGCAGATGGATAGATGGAAACCTGTGACGTTGGTTCCCGCCTCGGCGCGAAGTCTCCGGAGACGGCAGGCGTCGCGACCCTAAATAATGCACGAGCATATTTTTCTATCGCACATACGGTGTCGTTGCCACCACTGGAAACTCACGATTGTCACCATTCCAATTTATTTTCCGGCCTGGCAAAAGCCGCCTCCTCGCTCCTCGCGAAATTATGAGAAAGGACCGATCGACGTGCCTGGAAGATCGCGATGTCTGGGAAACTGGCTGTCCAGCCGGCGATGCGGAAGAGACGAATATCAAGATTCGAACTCGCTGGAATTATTCTCGGTATTCGTTTCGAGCGTGGGAATGAACTTGGTGATTAAGAGTACATCGTGGATGATTCGAGGCCGTGGGAGGATGAAAACGGAGGCGTGTTGTAAGGAGTGTACGGCGCATTAGTAAATTACATTTCGCTTTGCGCGATTTCATTTTGACTTCACGATGTACGCACGATCGAGTAGCTTTACGTTGGAATTAAATATTTCACGGCATTGCACCCAGAGATTACCGCCACATCGATGAACCTTCCGCACACGTTGATTTTATGTGAAAACCAACGGTTTGTTATCGACAAAACTGCATTGGATTTATTTATTGGTACGTAGAGAACTTTAATGTCGTGGGAAGAAGATAATTTGTTCTACGTCGTTCCATTATTCTTCGCACTGGCGCGCGATGACGAGTAAAGTTTGGCTGGTGGGGTAATTTCGCGGCGAAGAAAAACTTTATGCGAAGGAACAGCAGCGCGAAACAAGAGCGGAAGAAGAGAGGAGCTCGCGTTTACGAGAAGGAGCAGTAAACGCCGCGTGGCAACGTTTTGCGGGCAATATTAAAGCGGTATGAAGATAAATATCGCCCCGGTCGAGAACTTGAAGAACCAGATATTAAGTAATGAATCATGTAGGCGAATCGGCCAATTACCGCCAGGCGGTCAGGTAAGTTCTTCCACTTGCCCATAAATCCGCGGTTTACGCATCGAAATTACTCGAGCGGATGTCAGCGTATCGCGAGACTCCCTACTTTCGAACATACAAGCCCATTTTATCGCTTCATAACGCGATAAAACGATCCCAAAACGCGTTAAACGAAAACAGGAAAAAATACGCAAAATAAACCATCGCTCATCGACCAGTGGAGCATTATCCAATACCCTGTAACCACATAGAAACACTATCGCTATATAAAATACAATCTACACCAAAACTTCGTAATAATCCAGTGATTTTCTCAGTTGTACATCTAAAACGCGCGACAAACAGTACCATGTAATACAAAAACAACCAACCTCCAGAAACCACAGGTACTAAAATACCATTATTCGCTACTTAATACAAAATTTACGTCTCGTATAAGAACTCTCGCATAAGCCTTCCCCTAATTAACAGCGATCGTAATGCGACCAAAGCGTTTTCTCTAAGCAGCACAATCTCTGTTACGAAAGCGAGATCCTACGCAAGATCCTCCGGCAAAGGTCCGATTAATCGACAAGGAGGAACGCGGCGGGAGGCCTCGGCCTCGAGAATTAATCCGAAAGCGATCAGTATTTGCAACGAGGAGGGTGGCGGCGGGGTGTCGGATGGCTGCAGCGACTGGTCGGCATCGCGCAGGTGCAGCAGCCCGGAGGAGTGCTCCGCAATTAAGAGCGAGGTTCCTGCAAATTAAGAGTTAAGGTGCATAGGTGGCCCCGCCGGGGTGGGGGTCCTGGGGGTTGGTGGATTTCACGGGGGTTGCCAGCTGCGAAGGCGGCACCGGACACGCCCCTGGTGGCCGTGCGCGCAACCACTGTGCGCCTTTCCTTGCGATATTCCACCTATATACGTCTGAAAACCTAGTACAGCCCGGCTGTCTCTCTATTCCTACGTTCTCCACCCCTTTCGTACTCGCCTGGACGAGCCGGGTATGCGAGGCTCGGCGCAAAGAGCGGTAACCTCGTTGCACCCTCCTCGGTGCGGCGCACCCTTCGACGGTTTTGTTACTCCTGCACGGCAACGCCGTCGCCATTAATCCCGCTGCGTTCGATGCCCCCGAATTTGAATAAAAGATGCACCCATATCTCCCGCTGCCGAGGGCACGAGCCCGCCCTGGGCCCTGGGCCGCTCGCGATTAAGTGAGAGTGCTCCAAGGCGTATCTGCCCCTTAGCCTCGTGACCAAGACGCGAGAGGGAGGGGGAGGGGGGGGCGAGAATCTTGGAAAGATCGTGGAAGCTAGGAAGGAGGACCTCGAAGATTCGGGGAATTTGTGACACTTGAGACTGTAAGGTCGGAAGGTGTAAAGGGTGGAAGGAAGTGCAGATGGTGATGCAGATTCTTGTGGTCATAGCGAGCGTAACTCTAGGATTATTTTGAAGTCTTCGCGTGGTCTCATGGAGCTTGTATATATGTACTCTTGTCCTGATCATGGGAATCTTTTATTCGTTATTAAATAATTTCTAGGCCAGGTTAGGAGGATGTATCGCAGAGCGCATCTGGGTTGAGGATAAATATTTTAAACGACCATCAGTGGAAGGTATAAATCGTATTTATGTGCAGTACTAGAATGAAGTATAATCGGAAATTCGTTCATAGAACTCTTCATCCGTTCGACTCGCCTTGTGTTTATCATCTTCCTCCGCGCCTTCGATCCTCCATTTATTTTCCAGAAGCGCGGAGGCTCGTTTCTTAACGGCAGCTCGAAAATCATCGCGTGTCCCGACACAAGGGTGCGTACGGCTTCCCGATACTTCTGGGACGAGTTCATGAGGGCAGGAGCCCAGAACGGTAATTACGCGAGTCGGAAAGTCGTCAGGGCCGGTCATAACTTCGCGGATTCCCTGGAGGGCGCGTGTGCAATTTGTCCGCGGCCACGGCCAGGAGAAAAGGACCAGCCCCGATTATTTGGGGTGCAGGATGCAGGATGCAAACAACGGGGTGGGACGCCGAACAAATGATGTGCGTCTGTTTGTGCATTCATTTCGTTCTGCCGATCCCGCGTCCCTGCCCACTTCGAGCCTCGGCGGTTAAACTGCGAATCGAAATAATCCTTCCCCGGGACTCGTTGGATATGATCTCAAACGCGTACCTTGTAAGTGATTATAAACGATTTACGCACCTGCATGCATCGTCATAAACGATACTCCAACGCACTTTCTAGAAATTCCTCCAGACATGGATCTCTAAGAAGAATATACGTACCGTGACACGATACTCCTAATCATCTTCCTGAGTATATTGAATACGTCGATGTCTTGAGGTCAAGATCACTGCATCGACTATTATTAAATATATACAGGAACACAGAAATAGCAATATATAAGAAGAGAGATTCCTGTGGATATAGATCTCTAAGAAAAACAATATCCTCGAAGATCACGCTGCTCTTAGAGCCCAAGAAACCACGACATAATATCCTCCCCTTTGCATTCAAAGTTTCATACGAAAGTCTTCGTATAACGAGTATTCGTTTAATTCAAGCGGTTACGCTCTCCCAGTTTCGCTCTCCTCTATCCCCCCCGCGGACTACCCAATATCCTCCTCCTCGAACCATCATCGCAATGCCCCAACCGTCTCGCAACACCGCGGCCAAATCGAGTGCCTCCGAAGATAAGCGGACAGGTGAGAAAAATCCCGGCATTCCGCCTCGCTCGCTCTTCCTCGAAGGCCGCGCCATCGGCCAGGCCGCGGTCCATCAATGATTCAAGGGGCAATCTCATTCCGTATGATAATCCGCGGACCAGGAGAAATATTCATCGTGGCGGCTTCTGGTGGCTCACGCGAAATTCCGTGGCCTTCTCTTCCGTGGCCTTAGGTTAGCCACGAGGGGCCGAGGGCTGCTTCTGCGGGCTCCTCGCGTTTCGCGGTCCGCCCTGATACATGCGGAAACATTCTTCGCGGCAACAAAGAAGCCAGGACCCGCCTGCAGGAGGGCCAGGGGGAGGGTAAGAGGGGAGGAGACGGAGGACGGGAAAAAGTTGAGTTTTTCAGGAAAGTTAGGCGGAGATACGGGAGGCCGCCGGATTACACGCCGCTGGGAGATGATACTTTCGTGAGTCGGACATGGGTAAATGATGGATCGTCCTCGTCGTGCCGCGGAATGTAAAACTCGCGTAAATCTCGACCTCCTGCGCCACTCCGACGCGAGTCCTCTCCGGCGTACTTTGCACTTCGCCCCGCGGCCGGGCCTTCGCGGATTCTCACCCCGTGTTTTTCGGCGCGCGCCTTGATAGAGCGTGTATCGCGTGTACCGTGTATTGCTTACGGCTGTCATTATTCTTGGTATACTCCCTGAGAATTTAGCGGTTCAATGGATATTAACAAGAGTATCTTTTGGCACGCGTACTATTTTCACAGGTAATTATAATATTTGATATAAGTTGAAGGGGTTTTAGGTACTTCTGCTCTTTCGAGCACCGCTCTTGGAAGATCAGGAGTATTTAATACTAGAACTACCAAACCAGCCAAAATGCGTTCTATAACGGTGTGTTTTTTGAGATTTTCCATAATTTTCATGCAGTATTTAGATCTCTCCCCTTTTTTTAAAAGATGTACGTGGTGTTCTAAATATGCCCAGAAAGCGGCTGGTAGTTCTACTGTTAATATCATAACTAGCAACGAGCGGGAAGTCAAACCGTACGTATATATAAATCGAATAACCTTGACAGTCGAGAAAAACATGCAATCTACAGTAACTAAATCCTCTCATTAATCTTCCTATCAATCCGTACGAGTTACGCAGCGTAACACGATTTCCGCGCAAGATACCCTTCCTTTACATACGCAAACCTCATTCTCCCGGAATACTTACCCAATCACCGCCAAGAAGGAGTTGCCTCGTCGAGAGGTCGCGCCAAAAGATCGAGAAAGCGCGATGATCGGCCGCCCCCTCGGGGATTGCAATGAACGCCAAGCGTGTAACCTGCGAATCCAGGAGGCAAGTCTGCGGTCTCCTTCGGGGAGTTACGGAAGTCAAATATTTGGACGGATCGCCGAGTCATCGCGGCGCGGCACGCACGGTTTTTCCGCCGGTTTTTCGCGCGATTCATCGTTGCGCCCCGGCGAAGGAAAGAAAGGAAACATTGTGCGAGTCCCGCCGCATCCTCTGGGACGCGCACTCCTCCGCCTCGCCAACAGCTGATTAATCGTCCCGGGGCCGATCCCCCGGGAGCCGCGGAGACGCATCGAGCGGCTTCTTTGTCGTGGAAAATGGCGTTTCGTGCCGACGATTTTTCGTTTACCGTTAGGAGGAACAGACCGCCCAGTCCTGCCGAACGCGGCGTTTCTCATAACACGTCTCCGCCCCAGCGCTCGAGCACCGCCAGGCTTCTTCCTGAGCCGATCGGAGCCGATCCACCCATTCGCCATTGTGCCCTTTCTGTGGTCTCGACCTAGCCCAGACAGTACTTCGAGGATCGTTTTGCTTAAATAAGGTGCGAAAACTACCTTTTGGAATATTACCCAAGCGCTCGTTTGGACTGAGGAATACGTCCTCATCTTGCTCGATATTATTTAATGACGAGTAATGATCCTTGTGAGTTATATGGGATTATGAAGAATGGTGTGGAAAAAACAGACACTTGGATAACTGGAATTTTCAATCTTTAGGAGATAAATGTGTATATACGCTTGTTAAGACGAGAAGAATCTTCACTTGCCTTGTTTTAACTTCGAGATACTGATTAAAATAGATTTCTGCTCGACTAATTGGGAATAGGAGTCGTTTATTTTTTCTTCAGGATACGCGGGCAAAATAATTTGAATATTAACGCTTCAGAGCAGAATTACGATGAAAGAGGGATCGTTATTTTTAAGGTTGATAATATTTTTCCAGGTGGTTAACGTAGGAGAAGCCAACTTGGAGGTGGTCGAGGGTTAAATGAAAGCGTTGGTAGGAGGGGAGGGGCGACAGTTTGTTAAGCGTCGAAGTCGCCCCTGCAGTGCGGCACATTCGCTGCAGCTTAATTTGTTTATTTGCAGGAGCGAGCTGCGGGAGGCGTCCGAGCAGCGGGCGAATTGCAGCGCGATACGATGTTTTATTTAAATACGTCGCTGCGATCTCGCCCGTGCCCCATGGGTGTCCTGGACCGTAGCTGCCTACACTTAATATGGGAAGCGACAGACTCATTTTTATTTCTCAGTCCCATAGAAACTGACGCGGTGGCCCTTCCGCCGATTCTGACCCCTCGCGATTTTTTCGAATCCCCACGCGCTCGAATTCGCACTGGAATATCATCCCGAGAATCGATCTTCCCGCTATTCCCTCATCCTTACAAACTTCTCGACTATTAATTACTCCATCGAAGCACGTTCTTTTTTCTCGAATAAATGTAAAACCACTTCGTCCCTCGCATCATACCTGATTCGATTTTAATTCATTTAAGCACTTCAATTCATTTTTTAGTTAGTTCTCTTTATTATCAACCCTACTAGGCGTCACCATTGAGATATATTATTGAATCCTCCAGTCATCGAGATATAAAATCTCTTATTCCATTACTCCATTCACATCCGTTTACCTGGAATTACTCACGACGCTTCTTGAAAGACCGATAGATCCCTAAGAGCCCGTAGCCTCAAGCTGGTCTTCCGCGAAAATGACCGGATCGAGAGTTCGAGGCCATCCAGAAGGAGATGCGGCCACTCGCATCGCAGAGCGGTATTCAGAGTTCCGCGAGAGGGACAATTAGATGGAAACAAGAGGCCGCTTTTCCACCGACGCGTGATCACGTCGTACTCGTTATCAAGCGGTGCCCTTATGTCAGGAACAATGGAGATTTTGAAAAGACTGCATGAATTCTAAATCCACGCTGGGAGCATGGCCCTGCGCGGTATAATTCGAGTTAATTCCGCTGCAGGGAACCGGAGACTTGATTAAAAATCTTGGCTCATTGTCTCCTGTTTGCTCTGGGTGCATGCTCGGCTCGGGCCAATTTCCTCGAACGGCGCCGGGGAAGGTCCTCGTTAAAATTCATAAAAATACACGTATATATATATATATATATATATACATATACCCGTATACGGTTACACGGTGACCAGCTCCTCGCGGCTAACCCCAACCACCCCGCGCTCCAGCCAATCGTCATCTTTTCCTTCCATTCCAGGAGCCGCCAGGGGATCGTCCGTAACTTCGGTTAGCGGGAGCCGTTCAAAGCGCGTCCGCGGCCATCGAAGATGATCGGCGAGGATAATTATAAATTCTCTTTCGAGATTACGTCCGAAGCCCCTCGTGGGCGGGCAGAGTCAATGAAAGACGGACCGAACTTAACCCCGGAATTACGATCGACGTGACTCCGGGAACAGAAAGTTTTGTCCGGCCGGGATGGAAGCTTCGATGCTCCTCGGATAATTAAATTCGCCCGATCGCGTCGAGGACTCGAGGCGAGGAGCGCTGCGCCCCGCGGATCTGAGGGGACTTGGGGGCGCGGCTGCGGGATAAAGCGGTGGTTAAAAGTTTAGCGTCTTTGGACGAACGGGCGGAGACATTAGATCGGCGAGGACATAAGCAAATACGGTTAACGCTGTTTGCTCTGGTTTGAATAGGAGTCACATGTGCGCCAACTCGAGCACCACGGGCCCTCCCGCTCTGCGACCTTCTCCGCCTCGGTGCGCACCACCGGTCCCTCAAGTTAAATAGTATAATGGCCAATTTAAAATCTCCCGGAGTATCTAAGATCCGTATTTGCCCGTGGCCGAGATGTGTTTGAACGACGCTTCCTTCCTGAAAACTGAGAATGGAGGTAGAAGATGGTTACGCCGATGACAAACCCCATGGGCTCTCGATCCGGGAGTATCTTTAACTTCTGGAACCGTGCTGCACGGGTTTATGTATACCCGAGGAGCGATGCGAGCGCCGAATATGGACCCTGGACTTCGATCGAGCACATCCTGGACTCGCTTCTACTGCGGATAATCTCACGGAAGAAGAATCAAGTGAATTGTATTATACTTATCCCAGACTAGCGGGAGCCGAGGAGTGAAGACTCGCTATATAAGTTACATCTATTTCTTACGATCAAATCTTCGGAGTATATCTTCGCAGGACTCGATGCTCCTATCGAGCAAAGCGTATCTCCACTTATTACGTCATTCAAACCTTCTCGACCCTGGGTTAGGTAATAGAGATGCGCTTAGCTCGATAAGACCATCGACTCCCATCGCTGTGTAGAGCCACGAGCCAAGTTAGACTCTCATAAGCACCTCGAGGCATCGATCGGCTCGAATTTAAACGCCGAAAGGCGCATCCTGCCGAGAGTTCCAGAACGTTTCGACATCTCGAAGCCGAACTTATTACCGCCCTTCCAGGCGCCCCGGCCCCAGGGGCCGTGGGCACCTAGAGCGCCTATTTTTCACGTGTCCATCGCGCCGCGCGTTTATTGCATTGTCCAGTTTGATAGAATCCCAAAATCCTTCAAGAGCCGCGACGGGGCAACGCGAGGTGCCTAGCAATGCGCCCTGCGACCGCCCTCCCCAGGGCACGTGGTAACCCATCAAACTTTTAGCCGGACATCCCCCGCCCTCTAGCCCGCCCCCGCCTCTCGCCCTCCTCCGCGCTGTTCTTCTTCTTTGCTGGAACGTGCTAGGCGCGTTGGGGGGGTTTACCGTGATGAATATTGCAGGGGGCGCTTATTGTTTCCACTCACAAATCATCCGCCGATGTCTCGCGGGGGGCGCGCCGCAATGTTTTATTCCAGTTCGCTCGACAGCCTCGAGACACGACGCCTTCCTCTGCTGGGAGCAGCCGTTGACCAATCTCGGGACTTATCGGTTATAGGCCGAGCTTTGGCCCTGCGCGAAAATTTCCCGGAGTACCGCCATGAATCACGGCGGCACGCAAATCGCGAGGCCGCGACGTCCAAGAGTTTCGTCCGGCCATCGGGTTTTATCGATGCCCCCGGGTAACGAGGGTACTTCGAACTTGTCCGGCATAAATCTAACCGGGGGATAAACAGCGGTCGAGGAGCGGACCGTGTTTCGTATTGTGGAAACGGTAAGCGCGTGTTTTATATAGGATGTATTTGGTGGATATTATGTCGAATAGATGTGTTTGTAGTTTTATTCTTCTTTCAGTGGAATCTTGAGGTGATTGATTTTTAGAATTATCCGTTTATTAATATCCTA
Organism: Ampulex compressa; assembly: GCA_038496175.1. Lineage (NCBI taxonomy): Eukaryota > Metazoa > Arthropoda > Insecta > Hymenoptera > Ampulicidae > Ampulex > Ampulex compressa. Next base: position 196,313 of record JBCFXI010000106.1, on the reverse strand, counting down.
TAGGAAGGAAGGAAGCTTAGTTCACCTTCGCGACGAGAAGAGCGATGCAGTACTTCTTCTTTCCTCATTCGAATATCGAGGTATCGAAGTATGAATATATGGAAGTATCGAGATATTCGAGAGCGTTGGTAAAAGCGTACCTTTAAATCTATACCCTCAAAGTCGGAGGGCCAATTGTTTCGGAAGTTACTTCGAAATTTCTTCGTTTTACGGATATTCCTGCTTCCAAGCCACGGGAATATACTTAGCGGTAGGTTTGCGTACAGTTTTCGAAGGTACGATCGGTAATGGGAGAAGGTGAGGGTAAATCGGCGATACTCCGAGGTGTTATCTTTCCTGGCAACCGTTTCGGAATACAAAGTTCTCGAGAAACAATTGCATGTTGCTACAAGTATACGTTCCCGTTCTTTACGAGGGAAGCTAAATGGAGGTCGGGAAAGGAACGTGTACTCGTTTCTCCGGCAGGGCCGAATGCCGCCCTCGTCCCAATTCCGTAACAATAATTTTGCAAATAGCCGACGGAAGCCGCTGGTAAATAATGAAGCATCCTGTCGTCCTGGAGATTCAATTTGCGGCACCGACGCACGGGATGAGCCGAGGTATATTCCGGTGAAAAAGAAGACGCACAATAAACTAACTCCGCCCCGGGGTGAAATATCTCCGTGTCCTTTCCTCTATTCCTCGCGTCCGCCCAGGAATCCCGAGGAAGGAGGGACGCGTGCGTTTTTACGCCCCGTTTACTTTACAGCCGCGACGCACCGCGAGGAGTTGCCGGAAAGTTTCCCTGAAATACAGCGCGACAAGCTCGCGAATAACGAGGACCGTTTAACCGGCGATAGGCGCTCGCGAAGCGTCGCTCCAGAAGAGGCCGACAGCGCGAACGAGATGCGAGTACGCGATATTCAAATGCCGACCGCGAGCCTCGAGCTTGCTTTTCCACGTGTATGAATCAACCTACGTGAAATACCTTTGATCGCGTCTCAGCGGAGATGGGAGGAGTCGGCTTTGGGGCTCGGACTGGAAATCGTGGAAAATACACGATCTACAAGTGTAAACTATACGTACACGAGATTCTTAACAAAATACAGACACGTGGATGATGTTTTTATGTAAGTTAATACTTTATACAAGGTTGTAGCTGGGTCGGTGATGACACCTGAAATTTATCACGATCGCCACTAGTCAATAGAAACGTTTAAAACCTCGAAAGCTGAAGTATCTAAACAATATTTCATTCCTACTAAATACAAACGCAGAGATCATAGATGTCCCTTCCATATTATTACAAGATACCACATATAAAATTCCCCTAACGTTTCCAAAGATACAAAGTACAATAGCCGAATAATTTACAATAAAACAAACGAAAACGCGCATTATCGATAAACCGATTACGCGGACACTTACGATGAGATACAGAAGGTCACTCGTCCCAGGGTCAGAGTATTATTCCAAAAGGGTCGAAGTTCCGCTCACCGAAGGGCCTGAGCCGAGTATCACGCTCGCTGGGAGATCAGCGCGAAAATTTGCAGATTTCTACGCGGCCGCGAGGGTCGGCCTCGCCGGAACGTGTTTACTCTCGGCGAAACTAATTGCGCGTGCACGATTTTATTAAATTTGTCCACAACGTTACCTCGTTTGCATTCGTTAATGAGTTTTCGGTCTGGCGGTCCGAGCCAGGGAGGTAACGAGGTTGGGCTCCGGCAGAAAGGGGCGGGCTGCTAGAACAGCCGGATGGACGGCTGGATAGGCGGAGTGTGTCGGTTCGGTTTTTGCACGAATTTGCATACTTTTCGCGGTGGGTTAATTTCCGGGGACTGCTGGAATCGTCCCGCGCACCGTCCTTTTTCCCTCTTTTTTTCCCACTCCCACCTCGCGAGCCTCTCCGCCGATACGGCGTAAGTACACGAAGGATGCGATAGGCAGCGGTAGATCACTCTGCGGTCTGGCATCTCAAGGGTCGCATTATCCCCACCCTCAAGGGCAGCCAACCCTTTTTGTCGGGCTTTCTTCCACAAATTACGCCCCACTTCCGGCCAGCTCGACCGACAAAGAGTTTAATCGGGCGCGCGGAAAAAAAGATGGGCATCTAAGCGTTCCTCCTTCGATGGAACCTCTTCTCCGCCACGATCCTCGACGTCCCGCCGCTCCCTGACTAGTGGCTCTTCCTTCGAGCGGCCCCCATGAGGGATTCGTACCGGTTAAGAACATTCGGGGTATAAGCGTATATCGTGACCGAACCCTACGGACTTCTCTCTGAAGCGCTACTCCTTCGTATTTCTTCCACGAATTACGACTCTGCGGCTCTCGACGGTGAAGAAGCTTGATCGATCCTGGGAGAGAGAATGAGCGTTGCTGGTAGGATCGAACCTTTTTCTATGCACGACGATGAGTCGAGATTCGTTGGAGCGAGCCTCGTTCGATCTGCAGATATCAGGAGTGCCTCGATAAGCTGCCGTACCCTTCGTATAAATTCTTCCGACTTTCCTTCGGTGCGCCGCCCCGCGATATCGCTCTGGCGAAAGTTTTCGAAACTTTTTAAACGCGGCCCGCCTTTAAGCGTATCAAAATCACGAGTAATGCGTACTTCTTCCAGCGTCGGGACTTTGACAACGATACGGATTCCCGCGGGAGGGAAACCGTTTGGAATATTTGCGATAAATATGTACGCATACCACCTCTCTACCGGCGGTGTAACAAGGGGTGCGGCCCGATAAAAGACATTATTCAAATTTAGCCGAGGCATAAGACGGTGGAGTAAGAAGAAGACCGTGGTAAAAGTGGCAAACGGGCCCGGAGTTAAGTGTCCCATTATCAATGTCGAAGATGAGAATACGTCGACGAGTTTGAACTTTATATGCCTTCATCGATTTTCTGCTCCTGCAACACGTCGAGAGAAATCTCGGTTTTCCTCGTGGAAGTTTCTATGCGGGAATTCATTTTACTCTCGTCGCGAACGATGAATAAAACTTGTATTTTAGATGTGTTAAAAATACATATAAGAAGTAATAAGAAGTCCAGTTATCCAGTGTCCATTTTTTCCACACCACTTCCCTAATAGCATCTAATTCGCTACCATAAGCTTTACAATTTTTATTATCCATTTAATAAAAATTCCACGGCCATTAACGCTAATATGTATCTGTGCATTCGCGGACGTGATTATGCGAAGGAAAAACAGTTTTTGAAGAGCGTATTCCTGCGGAAAGAATACGAGCGGTATCCAGGAGCGGCGAACACGAGGACGAAGGCGTAGTCGTCGGTGTTATATCTGAGCAATATCACGGAGGCATGGTCATCTTAATGGAGTCGGCCGCCCAGCGTCAAGCCTGGAAACCGTAACGTACGCACCAATGATTTTAATGAGATTCACAAGTCGGACGCTCCGTCTGAGGCAAATGACACGCTCGTGGCGACGTACCTCGTAAGGTGGGATCCTCGTGTTCCTTTGGCTCTTCCTCGCACGAGACGATGGAGCGAGGATATTGCCAGGGTCGCTCGCAACGCTTCGATCAAACGTAATCGTAATTTCGACTCTTAATACAGCATATTCAGGCTCACTTTTGTCCACTTACCAACACACTGTCTAATAGCGAGAAAAGTAAAACTACGTTGATACAACAGTGGTTATTTAAGATGAAAGATTCTTAGTTTGCAGAGCACATATTTACACACTTTATATTTTAAACCTCCATTCATCGTACAGTTAGAATTTCAGTCGATCATACCAGCATTTCGTCTGGAGTAATAATAATTTTGCGTTTGGTTCCTATAATAAAACGTTTACTAATTTATAGTGTAAGTGCAAAAATCGTAAAGATCGTGAATTAAACCGTATTCAGATATTTAAGCTACGCACCAAAATTATTCCTGTTCTATGAAGTCTATGAATAGCGCGGACCAAGAATCAGCGATTGTTAAACCCACAAGGAGCAAGGGGGTTTGGACCCCGATACCAATAACGACACAACAATCCAACGCCCTCCTCATAAAGGCACCTGGCGCAAAATCGCCAGGCCGGAGTTTAAGGGACGAAAGAGTTCGTCCCGACGATTGGTTTCCAAACTCTCCACCCCTGGTTACAGTCGTGGCGCGCGATGAAAACGAAGTGGAAGAGGTTGAATTTCAGTTTCGCTTTACCGGACGTTCGGAGGGAGGAGAGAAGGGGGTTGGAAACGAGGAGAAGCAGGCGAGATTGCGTTCGTGTTGGTCATGAGTTTCGGACTTGGGAATTTCGGCCGGTGGCTCGTTCGCGGGGCACAAAGCGGTCTGCCGGACTTAACGTGATTAGCAGAGATACCCCGGCAGCTTCCTATTATCCGCGGTCCAGACGCCGCCGCACAACCAGACCCACTCTCCTCCCCTCGAACCCTCTTCGTCCAACCGGCAACCGCCACGACTCGGTTGAACCGTACAACCGACTATCAATGTCTTGAACGAGTGCTTTCGACGAAACTCGCGTTTTTCCCCTCGTTCCACCCTTGATCCGAAGCCCTCAAGATCCGCAACTTGAAGTATGAATATGTCTATCGCACTATATCAACGATGTAATGTGAATCGACAAAGCTCCTCGAAAATCGGGCAAATATTTTGAGAAACGAGAATTAATTCATTTCTCAAATAGAAACCTTCGTATACCAATATTTTTCCCCAAGCTTGATTCACGCGGATTGATAAAAGGTATATAGACAATCTACTCGAAGCTCGATTCGAGAGAAGAACGTCCCAAGCTTCGTATACCAAGGTATTCGTACCAAAACTCGTTTCACGCGGTTTAATCAAGGGTGTAAAGGTAATCCACTCGAGTCTCGCTCCCAGCTACTTTTCCTAATAATCGTACAATTTCTAGTAATCGTTCGATCGAGAGGTTTGAAAAATGTATTCGAACAAGAGGCACCTCCTTCCGGTTAAAGACTCTCCCTGGAAACGTATCTGGGGTCCGTATCCCGAAGGATGGGCTCGATCGCGGACGTTGAAACGGCAAAACGGCGGGGGGGGGGAGCGGAGGGGGGTGGAGGACGATGCTAAAATCAGAGGAGCAATACGCGGATGCACGAGCTTACGGACAGTACACAGGGTGAGAGTCCCTGCGAGTATGAAACTCAATTTGATTCCTGCTTCCAGCCGACCCCCGTCCACGGAACCGGAGGTGGGCGTGGAGGGGGAGGGGTGAGGAGGGCTGGCGGACCACCGCCACCCCAGAAAAGGGGGTGCTCCCAGGGGCGCGCGACTGACCCGACATCCTGCAGGATCCAGCCACTCATATTGCCAATTACCAACTCTACGACCCTCTCGCTCTTCGCTCGCTTTGGACTTCGGATGATTCCAGCCACTTCCAGGCTGTTCCAGTTACACCGACGACGCTCTCTTTTCACCAAGAGCCGGACGTGCGCGGGGATATCTTCGTGGAGACGTCCGAGGGTAAATCGTGGTTTTGTTTAAGATCCTTCCGTCGCCTTCGCGGATCGAGTTCTCGGATAATCGAGCATCGTCCTGCGAATACTCGGATATTCTCTCGAGGAACTTTCCGAGGAAGTACGTTGGTTTATAGAAGTGTGGGATTATATGGAATATCTAATCGATATAGAAATTATATTAGAATTGTATATAGAATTGTATAGAGAATTAAATATGGAATTATGAATGAAATATGAACATTATGGCGCGTCTATAAGAGAAACGACGATCGGTTCAAGAAAAAAGGTCCGTCGTTAAACTGCGAGGACAAGGTACAAGAACGTCGAGAAGCTCGCTGTAAAATCGGAATGAAGCCACAAAAATACTGCCGCAAAATCACTTAGGTTTATTGAACCGTAAGAGAAGCGCCGGTGCATTTGCCGGGGTAATCGTATATAAAATCTATATGTCACGCGTGTAGGTCCCTATATCCCGGAGTTTATGCGTTATAAAAGAGGGTCGCGTCGATGGCACGCGGATGGAGGCGAGGCCAACGGTGGGACGTCGGCGTGGTAAAAGGACGAGGAGGTGAGTTTAACAAATATTGAAGTCTCGGAGACGTCACCCGCCCCGTCCACTAAACTCCTCCTTGCCGCGGCACGGAAAGAAAGTTCGGAGTTTAAACTTGTCTAAATGTTTAGACTTTTCCATCGCTTCGATACTTCGACGAGCCACCGCCCCGACCCCTTCGTCGCGCTCCTCCTGACGCCGCCTCAAAATCGACATCCTCGCTGAATCGCCCTCCGACGCTTTGCCCCTCTTCTCCCATGAATTCTTCGTTTATTCCTCTTTTCTCGATTTTTCTGCAAAATCCCTCCTTTATCCTCTCTCTTTGTTGCGCTGATATTTCTGTGTTTTGTATTTTCTCTGAGACTCGCGTTTCTTCTCGAGGAACATTGCGTTCGTCTCTTGGTATTTTTTTATGGCGAATTATTTGTTTTTATTGTACGTTGCTATGGTTGTTTTTGATGTATATCCGCACACTTCTGGAATAACTTCTGGGTTAAATACGTAAGTGCTATACGCTTCACTCTTCGTCAATCTCCTTCGAGTTTGATTTCTATGGATTTTCTGGAGTATTCCTGTACACGTTCTCATCTCAACTTTATCCCTAATCTCTCTCTTCCGAATATTCTCGATGGTTCGAATATCTCTATTTAATTTTCATCCTTTTCATCGATTCCCTTAGTCCTTCCCCCATTGGACCTCCAAAATCTCGCCTCGTCCTCGCCGCGCCCAGAAGTCTAATCCGCACGATCCTTCCGGTTCCCTTTCCGTGCAGCCAGCATACGTTTTCACCTTTGATGTACACGCCTATCGGACTCCTTGAGCTGCGCGTCACGAAAACACCTTGGAGCGTTATGCGTGTACACCGGGATTCGGTGCCACAGGGGACAAGCCGTTTTCTTTTTCACTCCAATTCCCCGACGCCCTCGAACATCGCCAAAAGCGAAGCAACCCGATCCTGAAGCAAGCGCTCCCTCACCTTGCAATCGACGACCAAGCCACGTTCTTAATACGCAACGATCTACAGCCCAAGAATCTCCGCGTGAGTATCCAGAAAAAACATCAATCCTAAACCTACACTACATTCCAGAATATGAGAGTAAAATCCACGAGATGGTTTCAAGCAGTAAAAAAATAGCGAGGTGCACCGCTGATGGAAGAGCTACTCGATGCATATTTCTCGATAGCAGACGGATGAAATAGCAGGATGAAGCGTAAGGGAGATAAAGGCGATCTGCGGAAGGGGTGGATGCATCGAGGAATGATCCTGGCCGATTACAAACGCATCCGAGGCAATGGGTGCAGGTAACTCGAAGGGGGGGGGGGGGCGAGAGAGCTGATTTGGCGAGGGGGTGTCGGTCGGATGGTGGGGAGTTCACGGCAGAGTAAGATGTAATTTTCAATACCCAGGGCCAGGGTCTCTGGAGGCGCAAGGGGAGCCACAATTCCGGGGGTTTACCGTGCGCTGTCGACGTAAACTCTCCTCAGTCGCACCCCCGTCGGCCGAAGTCAGCCACGGAGAGCACCACTTATTCGAACCCCCAGTGACTGTCAATACTAGCTGCCGCGGTGTCTTTGCTGGCGCATCGCCTGGACCGAGAAATCTCGTTACCGACCAAAGACGAAGCCGCGCGTCGGAACGATCGTCGAAACCGCGAGCTGCACGCGGACAAGGGGCCAAAGCGCTTCGAAAAACTCAGTAAAGAAATCTGAGGAATGAGAGTTAGCTGAGAAAGTCGATGGCAATTCGTTCGTTTCTCTAGCCTAATGTTTATTAGAGAGTGAAGGAGACTCTTTGTATAACACTTACCAAGCTATCATTAGCCCAGAATATTTAACCATCGATTTAAGTTGTGACTACCGATAAACCTGCTTTAATCATTGTACTGTAAATATATATCTTCACGATGCTTAAAAAGGAGTCATCCTTTCGAGATGCAAGATTTCCACTTCACGCTTTACAGCATCTTTTCGTGGATGCACGGTACCGTGGAAAAGGAGCCAGAGAGGAGGTCCGTCGGCGCCTTTTGAATATCGCCGCGCCAGGATCAGAGGAGACGCCGTGCCTTGCTCTGAGTAACCTCGTTCCAGAGTTGCGGCCATGCTGGCCGCTTTGCCAAGGTGAGAACCATGTGGGAACCTCGTTCAGAGCCCAGGGGAGGTCTGAGAGTCACACTGATCTTGCTCTTTGTCGCGGGGCTCATTGGAGTGCATCCTCCTGCCTCTGTGGTATCCACTGTCTTTCCCTCGGCTCCACCGCGGCCTTCCCGGCATCCTTCGGTGCCTTCCTTCCGGTGGAAGTCGCGAGGTACGTATCGTGGCTTTCGAAACCTCTCGAGAGGGTACGTTGACTTCGATATTCCGTATCGAGTTACGCTCGTTTCGTGTACCAAACAGTTTGCCCCTATAGTACCGCCGCCACGAACTCCGGTATCGATGGCTCGCAAAGTTATAATAGAAAGAAACTGTTCTATCGGCCGTAACCGCTATTTTCTCCACTCTACCGCGCTACAAATGTCTCTATAAGTATATTCTTGTAGAACACGTTTCCTTAGACAGGCCGCTTCTACGTACTTTACGCAAAGCGATTGTCCAGAATTAATCACAGTTAGGATATACGAACATCCGGATATCTGTACGTGGCGTATAGATTTTCCATCTCGAAACACTCCTTCGTGCTCCAGCTAACTTATCTCTCTATATTTACACGAAGGGTATTAAAATCTATTCGATACAACCATGATCTCTTCTTATCTCAAACAATGATCGTAGGTAGGGACTCGCGAGGTAAGATGCACGAAAGTAGTTCACCTCTCGAAGAGGTCGAAGCGCCGCTAGCCGGGGTCACGATAATCAGGGAAGAACGATGGTGATGATCGCAAGTTCGAAGCGTATAACGATCTTCGAATCCGGCAAGTCCCCCGGCGCCGTGAATTAGTATCCGTTTGATTTAGCCCCAGGAGGATAAGGTAAGTCGGCGATCGGTCGTTCGTCTCAGGTACACGCAAAAACCGTCTTCGTGGAAATGCGAGCGTCATCTAATTGGAACTCGATACCCGGTAACGAGGGTTACAAACTTTCCCGCTCTCCCTCCGGCCGCCCCTTCCCCGCTGCCCCCGCAACCCCCGCTTTTTCTCTCCTGGGCGCGTCCCCTCAAGTCGCTGGCGCGCGCGCCGCTGCGAATGAAAAATTGTTATCTTATTTATGGCCACGAGATTATTCCGCGGCTCGCGCCGCTAACAGGCGTCAGGATGACAAATGCGCCCCGAATCGAGCGCCGGGCCACCGTGTCGCTGAGTCCATTTACCGGGTCGCCGTTAATTAACTAATTAAGCGAGTGCATCGAGACATCCGAGCGTGGCCCGAAGCAGTTGCCGTGGAAAGAGGGAGACGGAGGGCCGATAACGAGGTAATTGTCACCTCCCTGGCGTGCGCCCCTGCCTGTCCTATGCTAACGAGCCGCTTCTTTATTATTCCAGGCCTACGAAACCGTGGCCCCGATGCTCTCCACCGCTGGTGGCCAGGTGTGTCGAGGTCAAGCCACGCCGGCTCTGCCGACGGGCCAGACCTTGCCATTCGTTTCCACGCTATCTTTACCGCCGAGATTATTACCCCTAAATCGCACCGAGCCGCGGGAACATAATTACTCGGATAAATCAACCTTACACCTGGCTCCTCATCTTCCTGAGTAGTTTCCGGGCTTGCGCGCCTCGGGTGCTTTGTTTTATTCTTTTTTTTTTTGGGGGGTTTCTCCTTCTTTTTCTCCCCCCTCTCTCGCGCGCCACGCGAAGCTAAGTACCTTATCCGGTCAGGGTGCTTGCGAGCGTGCTTGGTCTCGCTTCTTCTTCACGCGACTCGGGAGATAGGGATAAACGCGCGGAAGGGTCGGAATAAAAGGTGCGTGTTATCGGAACTGCTCCGAGTACCGGTGGGCTGTACTTGTGCCACTGCAAGTGGGACGATCTCTTTCTAAGTCGATGCTTCGTCACAGTGTCTCGGTCTTGAGATAATCCTACGCGACTTGGAATGAATCTCCATTCAAATCCACAGCTTTAATTAGACCAAGATCATCACTCGTTATATAATTGCTAGAGCGAATTATATCCAGACCTGGTGATTTTTCCAGGTCGCTTATTTATTCACACCCCATGAGTCCTCTCTCTCTCTCTCTCTCTCTCTCTCTCTCTCTCTCTCTCTCTCTCTCTCTTCCTCGTTTCTCGAACACGTCTTGAGATCGAGACAACGAAGTCGCGTACTCCGAACGAGTAGCGCGTTAGCCGCGCACCGGATACGGGGAATTACTCGTGCGCCATTACGAGCCGCGGTTCGTTTGCAGGGCTCCTCGGCGATGCAGACGGTGCATTCGACTGCAACCGGCCACGTGCACCCAGGGGGGATGCAACACCAGCTTACCTACGCGCCAGTTTGGAAATCTCAGCGTGGAGATGCGATATGTCTGGAGGGAAGCTAGCAGACGTCACGCGAGGAACGAGGAGGACGAGGGGAGAAAAGGAGAGCAGCCCAGGCAACTGCGGAGAGCCGAAAGGACCGCGATGGGGGAAGGGGGGAGGGTAAGGTCGCTTCAACCTCTCGGCATCCCACGAGGCCTCCGGTGTAATTAAGCGAGTGCACCCTCACATGTCTACGTACGTTCGCATCGCGTCTATCCATCTAACCGTGGCAGGGTTGTTCTCTTCGCCGGGGCTCCGTGCCTTACACGGCCGTGGCTCGGGAGATAAGGCGAGCAAAAACCTTTGAAACCTCGGCGCGACCTCGTTCGTACATCCTGTCGACTCGCGGCGAACCGTCGAAAAATGTGCGTGTTGCGGGAAAAAAAACCTCCGCGGGGAGCCGACGTCCGACGGACTCACTTTTTGCGCGTCCCTCCAACCCTTTGTTCCAGGCTGGGATTGCGACGGAGGCGCGGGTCGTCGTGACTCGCGACTGCACTGGTATAATTAAGAAAATCAGGGGAATTTAGAAGCGTATTCTGATAATAAAGGGGATGTATTAAATTATGAGTGGAGAGGATCAAGGGGGTTTGCGAGAAGCAGGAGTTTCTAACTTCAAGTTCGATTTTAGTTTATAACCGATATATCCCAGAAGTGAAGTCACCTCTGATTTTTCCATGCGATATGTACACTATCGCCCTAATGGTTTCGAATTCATCTTAAAAAAGACCTTAGCGGTCGGTGACGAAAATTAATTACAGTTAAAAAGGGAATAAAACATCCTTGGGTTTCGGATGACACCATTGGTTTAAATATACAATCGCTGAATTATCATACAATTCGTCCAGGAAGCTGGAGTCTGCGAGGAGGAATCCAGAGCGATCCTCCTCGTCCGAAAGGAAGAGAACCAAAGACACGCCGGCGATATCGCGGAAGACCGCATGCAAGTTAGTGCGCACGTTATATGGTAATGGAGGGCCAATCATGCGGTAACTAGCCACCCTAGGGATACGGTCAGGACTGCCAACCGGCGGTCAGCTGCCGTCAATGTGTCACTTACGTACCCGGAATACAGAACCCTCCCTGCAGAACGTTACTGCTGAACGCGTTTTCCCTCGATTGCAAGTCCCGTCAGTCTCCTGTCCAAAACGCCCTGTCCGCGGATTGCACAACGATCCGCGAACACGGCTACTTTTGATAAGCTCGGAAGAGACCCAATTTGCCCACTTTCCACGTTGACCAACCTTACGGTTCTTCCATAGCCGACATCGCAGCGATAGATTACTCGTCGAGGGAGTATCTCTATGCGGCTTAAAATAAGGTTTATCGCGACGAGCTCTGTTACAGTCCTACGCCAAAATCGACGTGGATCGTAGGGCGCGTATTTTCCCAACCATCGGAGCGGACGATGGGTTCGACGAGGCGCAAAACCGCGTTAGAGATCGCATCAAAGCCGGTGAGTCGCACGACGGGGACGAGCCTTCCTGGGGTTGGAATAGTCGCGAGCGAGAAGGCCGGACGATTGGGTGTCTTAGACGCGCAGTCAGCTTCGCGTTCACCGACCTTCTTCTAATAAAAACGATCAGTGCCAATTTACCAACAGCCTTCGGTAGCTTTGATTTCAGAGAATCGATTGGAAGACATGGCGTCCAAGTGTCTACGTTCGTTTAGGTTTTAGCTGTTACCTCTATCAGGAATATATCTTCTTTACGGCACATGTCCTGCATTAAGCTCCAGGCATTGGAGCTTAACACTACAAGTCCAAGCGTGCTGTTCATATTTGCTTCGAAACCTCGATAAGTCAGACTCGCGATATTCACGTTTTACACGAGACATTAGATCTCGTTTTTGATACTCGAGTCTGGTCCAAAATCCTCATCGCGAGTCAGACTCCTGGAAGTACAGAGAGGGCTTAAAACCCTCGCTGGCAAATTACTCACCGCTCTCGTTGACTTCGACTCTCCAGAATGGGCCGGTTTCCTCCCCTGAAGCGCGCGGATCGATGAATCAAACGCTGGATCCACGAGCGACTCGATGAAGACCGGGGTAAAACCTTCGGTGCCGTACGAGCTACGCGTCACGTTCCATCACCGACGATACCAACAGGGTATACCTTCGGCACCGGTCGTGCCAAGGGCGTATGGAGCCGGCGCGGGAGCGAGAGAGAGCGGGAAACAGGACGATAAATAACTACAGGATGAAAAAGGGGGCGCGGTACCCTCCCGGGGCCCCTAAACCTAGACTACACACCCCTCGCCCTCCCCTCGACGCCCCTCGTCGCACCAGCACCGTATAAACCGCGCACGGGCCGACCCCGACAATTATACCCTCGCACGCGAAATGTTTTATTACCCCTGCGTAGAATGCTCGGCGTGAGCGTGTGCGGCCCCCCGCGATCGTGTTAGTAGCTTTGTCCGATCGCATCGCGTTGCACGCGGCGAACGAGACGTGGCCCACATTTTCGATCTTAACGCCAAACCCACTGCTCGCCTTCTGGATATATTTATGTATATCACGTCGTATGTCGTTAAGGAAAAAGCAGACGTCGATGGATCGATGGAATCGAAAAATGAACTCATAGGAAGCGCAGCGTTTTTTTTTTCTGACAAACGATTGAATCGAAGAAGCGTTAAACTACTGGCGTTGGAATATCCTGCTTATTATTAGCGCGTGAACTATGGAGGAAAATAGCCGATCGATACTCTCTTAGAAAAATTGACTATTTCATTTCAACGGCGTGTTTTATGATTTTCTACTTTGTAGCGGAAAAATTGAAAAGTGTGAGGTGATTTGATTATAATTATAATTTAACGTCTTAAATATGCATTCGTGATGCAGGTTATTGAATATAATGAATCTGTTTACGAAGGAGATTTGTATCGCGAAGCGTGGAATGGAAAAATACAGGCTTCGTTTTGAAAAGTAAGAGCTTCCATGAGCGGTAAAATCCATGTTAATAATGGAGGATATCGGCGAAGATTTAGTCGCCATCGCGCGTTGCCCGGACTTCGATGTATCGATGTAATAGATCCATAGGTTAATGCGGAGGCCGTACGCCGTAGGAATCTTAGGGGACTCCTACGGAGCCTTTGAGATTCAAAGTGGCTAATTACGAGGCAAGCACCCGATAAAGTCCTCTGCTTTGGACCATACCCTTGGAGGGATGTGCCAGGGTAGCAGCACTTGAGGGGATCCCATACTCCCAGAACGTGCAGCGGATGACGCTTGGTCTTTCGGCTAATTTTGTAATCCACCCTGGCACTACCTGCTAAATCCTCACTAAATCGCGAATCCAATCTTCCCTGCTATCCTAACTTTCCGCGACGATGATGTTTCACGGACACCTAACGGTTTTCATACTTAAAACGAGACTTGCCACGGCAAAAGTTAAAGTCAAAAGGAACAAAAACACTCGAAACGTGCAACTCTCGATTTTTCATTCACGAAATGGAAACGTATTGTTTCTGAGATCGCTAGGATAATCTTGAGGATTGCTATGCAATTTCTCCTCGATTTCCATTGTCTCAGATACCTTAACTTATTTTTCCTGCACCTTCGCGCCCTCGCAGCCGCGCATTGAAATTCCGAGGGCGGTTTTCGTGTGCAAATTGACCGTTAATTAATTAAAAACGGGAAGACTGACAGCGCAGCTATTTACTTCCCCGCCCTGCGTTTACCCCTCGAGCTAAGTCAGGCTTTAGTCTTCGGTTAATCGCGTTATATTAACTCGGTTAGCTCACGGCGGGCTCCTCTTATGGCCTCGTAGTTGGCGACTTGTTATACGAAATCGGGCTTCTTGTCGTCGGGCTGCACGTGAAACTCCTGGCGACTTCAATTATTAAACGCGGAGGAGCGCGCTGTCGGGATTTTCACGAGGATCGAATCGTTTAAGAAAACCTGCCCGAGAAAGCGATCGGATCGCTGACGCGATTTGACATTCTGGAGAGCGAAACCGCCGATCGTCGCTCTGGCGAATGATGAATAGCGATGGACTTCTGGAAGTTTAATTTAATTCGAGGAACTTTAAGGCGAGGGAAGGAGCGGAGCATCGCGACCGGCGGTTTATCGGTTCGTATCGTGGCATCGATTTTTAAATTGCGTAATAAATAAAATTAGGACGGAGGGTGACTTCGGTGGCCGCCTGAGGGGTCGAGTTGTAACTTAATCAGGGCAACTTCCCTCGACTTAATAAAGCTGTCTCAATTTTCGCCTCATTACCGAAATACGCACGAAGATTTTTCATTCGATTTATGCGCGCTCCGCCGGCAAATTCCGCGTTACGAAATTTTCTTCGGGGAAATTAGATACACCGGGGAAATTTGATCGTGAGACACGCCGATGGAATGGTCCCCTACGTTTTATGTCTCCTCGATAGTTTTCCCGCTTTGGGCGAATTTATATTCGCACCACCTGCACTTTGATGTGCTGTTTTAATTTTCCAATCCTGGATGGCTCGAAGGGAAGAATTCGTATTACGCGATTAAAGAAACGGATGGTTTCACTCTGGAATATATTCTTCGCAGAATTACCGACGATATAAATGATGGCACAGCTTAAAAGTGTAACGCAACTTGTTGCAAGTGGCACGCAAAAATATTTGTCACCGGAGTAAATTAAGCGCGTGTAAAGTAACATCGTTCTACGCTCATTTCTCGCCCTCCGCCAGCCACGCCATTCTCTCGTTTCGGCTCTTTCCGTTTTGAGCGAAACGTTTCATTATTTCACGAAAAATTACGACTGCTGTGCGTAATCGTGCTCCCACATCCGCGCTTCTGGCGAACGCATGAAAAAATACCATCGCTCGTTGAAATTTATTGGCCCTACCGATGCTCGATACACGCTTTGATCGAAAAAAAATGCCACTGTAACCCCCGTAACGCGTAACCAACTACGTCAAAGGAAGAAAAATATTCGAATGATGCGCATCCATTTTATTCCCTGACTGATACATCGTAGCTGCGCCAAAAACTCGCCAATCGCAGAAACTGGGGCGCTCGAAGGTTCCAAAGACTCTCTTATAAAATTAATTAACCATAAAGGTATATTTACATATTAAATCCATACGAAATAACGATAACATAGAATAGTACATTTTTCACACAGTTTCTATAATCAAAGGATACATTTATCTACTTGCTCTATTAATATTAATTAAAGACAACCTTCCATCCTTCGATGCAAGATTTGATTAGTCACGTTATAACTACTCGTTCGAGAAACGAATGTATAATACAACAAATCGGGAATATTGGACATTTCCTCTTCAACATTTCGATTTTACAGCTATGGTGAAATTTTGCCCCTTTACGAAGGGCCAGCGAGTGTTATTGTAGGGGTCGATTTGGCCCGACAGCCGGCTGATTAGTTACATGAGACCGAGTAACGTCATTCTGCTCTCTCTTCGACGTATTTGACGACCCGGGAATACGTTCGCCTCCAGCCGTCGGTCCTACGCGTACGTCAATCGCCATGCTAATGGTATATCTAACCGTACACGGTGCAATCATGTTACATTATGCACGACGTGTCCTGCTTTGCACCTGGCAAAATCCTAGAGCGCCGCGTATAAATCCGGCGTAAGGCGCGACGACGTATATCTTCCAACCGGGGTATACATCGTACAACAGAAATATAAAATAAGATAAACCGCTGAAAATATAGCGCGTATCTCAGATTTATGCGGACATATCGGTTCTCCTCGCGGTTTCTTTCGCTGTATTTTTATCACTCAATAAAATGGAAGTCGGACGTAAAAATATATCTCCTCGCTCCCCGTGACCTTCCATCATTTCTCGACTAAGTCCAGGAGGAAAGTGTATTTTATACGTTGTAAAAATAAAATATTATATCCGTCTGTCGTTGTAAACGGTGCAACTCAATATATCGATATGCATTACACCGATCATCATTGTAAGTTTCCGTGCGGTTTGTAAATCGCGCGCGCGCGTCGATCGTAGAGTCGATAAATCGAGTCCATGCCGCTTGGTACCTTCTACAGTGGTACCCCAGCTCCTCCTCGCTCCCCTTCAGCGATCCTGGAACAAATTAATGATTCCGGAGTGTACCTCGAAGTCGATCGGTCGGCGGTTAATCCCCTGAATTTTTGCATCTTCCATTTCTCGCAACGCCACGGCGGCGCGAGGGGTTGGAAAATAAGGGAGTCGTCGAACAAAGTAATTATAGAGTGCGAGCGTAGCGAGAAGAAACGGTTCGTCGGGCTGGCGAGCATTCCGTGAGGCGGAGGTGGAACCAGGGGTCGGAGTTGATAAAGAAATAAAGAATCGTGAAAGTTCGCGTCGAACCCCGCGCTCCCGAGGGGCCTTATGACTTAAAGTCTCCTTACTCCGTTAATTCCGAACATTAACAAAAGTCTCGCTAAAACTCGCCGCCAACTTTTCCCTCCCCTTGGGACCGGCACGGACTTGTTAATGAAAAAAATACAATAAAACTCCTTCACGACGAAACTCGTCTGGAATTCTCGAGACTAGCTGCTCGCTGCGCCCTGCAACGACCCCCTCTCTCTCTCTCTCTCTCACTCTCTCCTTCTCCCCCTCCTTTATGCAATCTTCAAGACGAAATTATCGTGGACTATGTCCTTAGGCTCACAATCCGTATACCTGTCGTGCTTCGTCTTTTAACTATCGCCAGATTTTCTGGCGTATTATCCGTAGTTTCGAGCGTTCGGTCAACCTGAACTTTTTACGAACCGATGACAGTGCACTAGCCGTAAAATTACACAATACTCCAGAGTTTAACCGTTTTAACGCCACGCAGCGCAGTCGCGCTGTTCACGACTCAGCGCCGACACGCGCGTTTATCAGCGAGTCTCAATTCGCGCTGCGCTCGATTCTGACCGATGAAACTGTTGCGAGTAAAGAAGTGAATAGCAATGTTGCGGTTAATCACGATACTCGCGGTTAAACGAAGGAAGCGCCGCGTGCCTCTGTCCAATCCGAATTTCTAAGAACCTCTGGCACCAAAACGGTTAAAATAACTTCCAGTCGTGGATAAGGTATCGATGTGTTTATCGTATTTTTATAGAAAACCTTTACTTAGACGGTGCTCGTACAAGAATTACGCGCTAATCCGTCAAAGTAGCTTCAACGTACCGCGAAAAGGGTTCTTGATTAGGGCGCGACATTAAAAATTTCTCGATCCAGATTAAACGGGCTGCCGGGTGAGTACTTCTGAAAAATAATAACTCCCGCGTCAGGAGGCCGTCCGCCTTTTGGCGAAGATTGTCAAGAGTAAATTTAAAGTCCGTATTCTTTCCGAAGGGCGCGAGGAGCTTAATACAAAAGTGCCGGGTGCAAACCGCTTTATGCCCCCGCTTTATGCCGGCCGAGCCCCTTCTTTCTGCCCGCGAACGAGACCTCTTATTTATTCATTTATTCCGACGAGATGAACTTTACGGAGATTTTAATGGCGTCGCGAGTTCCTTCGAGCGACGATCTGGATTTTAGGGCCGAGGTTCGCGCCCGATTCAACCCGCCAGCCGAGATCCGCGCGAACTCGTTTCGCGATATTAATCACCGCGACGCCGGATTCCAGTCCGCGTCGTAATTGCGCTCCGCGCGAGTAATGGGAGACGAGTGGCGAATTAACGCGCGACGACTAATTATCGATCCTCGCGCCGCCGCGCTCGGGACGATTCAAGAAGGATTTCATTATGGCACCGTTTAGAATTTGCTTTAACGATAGAACACGGAAGCGTCGTATACTCTGAGCTCAATGAACATATAGTATTTGAGTAAAAACTATTAATGATAGGTTTTGCTAGAGTAATAAAAGATTAGATATCTATAACCGCCTAAAGATTCCGCTCTCGGTATATTCGAGAATAAATTCAAAGATCTTCAGAAGCGCTTGTGTTACCTTTTTTCTGTGGCTCTCTTTACAAGACCTTAGCTTCACTTCTTATCCAATATTTACCTCGGTTCGTCTATCGTAAGCACGTGGATATAATCTTCGCGAACGAAACGCGCTTTATCCTAAGTAAGCTCGAGCTTAAAAGGCAAACGAGCTAGATATCGCAGGAAGATCGCCGGAACTTCTTCTCGCGCCATTTAAGGCGCTTGCCAATGTAGCGAGATTGCGTCTTCTTTTCGTATTTCTCAACGGCGCCGCGTCGTGGACCAAAGCTGAATTCCGAAGTGAGAGGGAAAAGGAGAAGAGAGAGAGAGAGAGAGAGCGCGCTGGGGATAGGGGCGAAATTATCCGAAACTCGGAACGGAAAAAGTTCTCGATACCAGTTAAAGGAAAGTTCCCGCGCGCAGGACGGCCGAGAGATAATGTTTGATCGCGCTGAAAATTAGGGGAGCGAAAGGGGAGGAGCGTGGCGGTGCGAAAGGACGAGGATCGGAAGGAAATAAGCAAAAGGCCCTTCGGCCAGGACCGCCCGCTTTCTTCCCGGAGACACGCCAGGCCGCCCTCTGGGGACAAATAGCCTTTTCTCTCTCGATCTGTCTCTCCACGAGACAGAAATCATGCCTTCGGTTTTTCAAGACTGTCGCGCGTGGTATCGCGACCGTTAGGCGGCCCTTGTAACGCATGCCAAAGTCCCAGCGGTTCCCTTCGCGCCCGAGGTTAAGAGTAAAGGTGAGTAAGATGGGATAGACACGTGTACCAAAGGCTTCGCGATTAAGTATTAAGCGTCCTTCACGCGTCCCCATCGCGCGGGGCTATAATGCCAGAGTGGACAAAGGCTCCGACTTTGACGAGGGAACCCAGGGTTTAAACTCCACCTACTTTATCCGCGTTCTTCCACGTTCTCTTGAAGCGAGCTAACTTGGTAGGAAAGATTAATGGATGAATGCACGTTATTCGTATGCCTCTCCGCGCGACTGTGCGTTTTAAGTAAGAGTTACTTGAATCGAGGGGCATTAAAATCATCCTTGGAGCGTAAGTTCGAAAATCAGGATCGTTAATTCCGCATTCCTCCGTGGAATGCTGGAACACTGCTTATTCGCCAACTTCGAAAGCAGGTTACACGGTGAATTGGAAGACTCCCGTCTGCAGTGGCGAATGACGGAGATGAAACGCGTAACGAACGAATTTCAGTCCTCGCCACGCAAAACCGAGCTCGACGGTGGCAACGCGTTAAAATATTGCCTCGAGAATTGGTTTTACGCTTTCCACGATCCGAATGTCGTCGGCGCGATCTCGGGATTGGAAAGTGAAAGGGGAAAATCTGCCTGCGCTCGGCACAATGCTGCTTAAATATGAGCGTAAACAGAACATAAATTCGTTGCGCCTTCGAGGCACGTTTGTAACGTATTTATAACTCCATTGCAAATTTACAACGGTCGGTTAATATGCGCCGTGAGCGTCGCTCGCGCGTATTGTATTGCGGTGGCCATAAATTACCGCTCGCATTTTCTATCGGTCAATCGAAGCCGGCGATATAAATCACGCTTATCCGTAAGACGTTAACGCGGACATTAACGATGAACTTCCTCCATCCGGCTGCATTATTAACATCTCGCTCCTTCGCATTCCGCGTTTTCCTTTTGCGGAAGCTTCTTTACAATTTTCTCCAAGAATACAGGAATCTTCGTTTGGTTGCTACGATAGAAATACGCGAGAGTTCCTATCGAATTGCTCATTGCAATTTAAAGGCAGAGCCGAGGTTTAAATAATTCAAATTGACACCGTTATTTTCATATCGAGCCCTATAATCTCCGTGGTCCACCCTCGTAGGGAACAGGCGGGGATCGGGCAGGAAACATTTATGAGCGCATAACTCGTTTAAAACTGGAGGGCCGGTCCACTGCTCTTCAGGAGCTCCACGCAAAATCCGGTATACGTGTTATTTTAGGATCAACGATCATTTCCTCCTCGTGCATTATTGAGGGAACGAGCGAATCAGGCTTGTCTGCTGGACAGTTCGATACGATTACGCAAAGTGTGTTAAAAATGTATTTCCCTGGAAATTTCCTATTTCCACGTAACATCATGCACGTCTATTCTTATCGCGATCTAAGTATTAAGCGATGTACTTAGCATAATCTAGATACTAAAAAAATAGGTCCAAATTATTTCACGAATGTAAAATAGGATGAGATTTCTCCAGTTACGTTCATTATTTTCTAGTAGCCAATTCCTCTTGGTTTTGTATCAAAGATGGGTTGTTCATCAACGTGGAAGAGCGCTAACATATACCGCTGGTTTTTCTCGTAAATTGACCTGGCCGGGTATTCGTCGATTCTGGCAAGTTCGCTTACCGATCGGGCCTCGATCTTTCTCCTCCGGGACGAGGAACGTGGCCGGCTCCGAGCGCGAAGACGGAACTGGCCCAGGGGTGATGGCACACACCATGGCGCACACCTAGTTTTGATTCACCTCATGGCATCCTGCCGGTCACGGGGCTGACGGCGCGTAATTGTTCTCTTGTCTGGTTCTCGCACGGCGTCCTGCCCCTGCCAACATCCGCCATCCCCGCGATTGCCTTCGCGCCAAGAATGCATAAGCAGCCGCCTTTACCAATCCGCAATGCTGCAAACCCCCATCCGCTTACCCTTCGATTCTGCCGCTACGTTTTTCGGAGCGGCGCGTGTACGTAACCAATCCGGAAGGATGGGCCAACGATCGCGCCTTGAGGTTTCCGAGGAGGCGGAGAAGGACGTCCTTCTTGAATCGTGCCCCTGCGAAAGCTCGACTTCGCGCCTTCTGGAAAATCCTCACCTCACTTGTTTTTCGTAGTATTTCAATACTATAGCAAGTTCTTTTAGCAAAGATCTATTTCTAGATTTATATTGATTATTACAGAATGTTTGATTACGCGATTCATTTTGTTGTACTTGGAGAGGAGTATTGATTCCTTGTCGACACGGGTCAAAGCGATAAGTCTTATTTTTTTCAAGCCGACTTAGAGTTAAGGACCTGGATGAGTGTCCTTGCCTGCTATTACTGCGATTACTTGAGGCAGCGCGGTTCAATTTTACACCGGTTACGAATCCCCCGAGGTTTCCACGTGGACGTAATCGCGGTGAGACCGTAACTCCGACGCGTCAAGTTCGACATCCGAGTTTGGCCTTGCCGCGTCTCAAACTTTCGCACGACATATGGGCGTACTAGGATTCGGCTCAAGAGCCAATCAACGCAGCTCTGCGGAGGCTGACAAACGAGCCTTTTTCCCCCTCATACGCGCCCTCGCTTTCCAGCATCGGCAGCGATCGAACCCTTGGATCCTCTCGATTAATCGTTTTCGGTGTCGAACACGAAAGAATGCGGGAGAACGCACGAGAATTCGTGCAGAACGCGTCGCATTTTTCTCTCTTCTTATATTAAAAGAAAACACCAGCCACTACTCTTTTCTTCTGTTTCTCGATAATCATCGGATATACTCTCGATATAAATTACTCGATATTTCAAGGAATAACCGAGTCGAATTTCTCTCTCGAACGTTACAAGTCACATTTTCAAAAGTGCACCGTTATTATGATAATAAAAAGAGAATATCCATGTTCACCTAAAATTAGCATCGATTCATACTTGACAACGACGAGGAAACGATTCTTCTGATCACTGCGAGCGTATCCACACACTCGAACGACACGTTCCTTCGCACTTAAAAAAAATCAGAAAAGCGTTAAGAGGGAAAGGGCGGTTCAAATATCCAGTTCCAGTTGGATACTCGTCGGTGCGTACAAACGACATCGAAGACCGACGTGCTCCGCGTCCGTATCGCCCCGTTCAGCCGCGCAATTCCGCGCCCTGACAATCATACCGCGGACTGATATAATTGGCACGGAACCGACAATCGTCGTAATTCCGCGGCCCCGCCGCGGAAATTCTGACGTGTGACACGCGACGGATCGGCGCTCCTGGGAGGCGCCTCATTCAATTAGCCGCTCAGTTGCTCGCATCGCATCGTATTTAGCCATCAGAGCCGCGCCACGCGCTGAATTCCGCCGTCTCGGCGCGGCGCTGTGATTTAAACTTTTCGAGGAGCCCTTTCACGGGCACGTACCACGAGGAGGCCGTCACCGGGCTGTCAGCCGGCAAAACGGCTTTAGTTCGCTTGTCATGTCGACGTGGATATCGTGCCGCCCGCCAAGTCCCGCTTCCGCCAACTACGGATAAGTTTGTTTTCGTACACCCTACGTCCCCACGAGCGAAACTCCGCCGACTGGCAAGAAAAGGCGCCGACAATTATTGCGGTTACGCTTCTGGGAGGGCTGCGAGCTCGATAGGGTCGTGCCTGAGGTGTCGGGGTGTAACGGATAAATCATAACGCGAATAAACGATCGTCGCTCCTTCCTCACTAGTGGGAATGATCGTACCAGAGAAGCGCTAATTAATTCCCACCCTGAATTTTTCCGCGCTCCACGAAGGAAGATGTAGGAGCGCTCACTTGGATCTTTCTTCTAGAAATTAATATTTAGTTTGTTGTAGAATCAGTAGCTTGTTGCTTGTTGGAAGAAATGTATACGCTTATATATTACTTCGTTCCAATAATATACCCTATATCCTCACCAGAATCGTCCAACAATTCAGCTTGCAATACACTTTCGAATATAATCGTTCGATTACTTCGATCGTATGACGTTTGGCGCGCCGTACGATCTGACGAATCAGAGCCAAATAATCCCTCGAATTATGGAGGGCGTGTTTCCCAGAATTCGGTGTAGATAAACGAAATAGGGAAGACATCGGAGGAGAAACGGAAGTCGAGCCGTGGAGCGATGTAACTTCCCGGGGATTCGCGGCCGGCTGCAAACTCGCCGAAGGGCCGAAACAGCCGACACAGTGGAATTACTCGACGGGTATCTCCCACGAGGCCGAACTTGTCCGCGACAATTTCAAACTTATTTTAACATTCATATAAGCCCTACACACGAACCTACGCCGACGGACCGTCGCCTAAGCATCCCATTCGGTGCGTAACCCGTGAATCGAGGACGCGAGCCCCGTAAGGGTGCGCGAGCATAAGGGTAGAGCGGGATTTACATAAGATTATGCGAACCTTCGTGCGTCTCGTAGAAAAGGGACGAAGGAGATGGAGGAACCGGCGGAATGGCACTCGAGGGTGCGTTCATATTCGGTTGATAATTAGAATAAAGTGAGAACGTACGATAAGCGTGTCAAGGGGAGGGCGTCAATCTCGGTGTCATCGCGCTCGACGCTGATTCCTCGGTCCGACATCCACGCGTTATGGCGACGAAAATCGGGGGGATACTTGGAGAATTCGAGGGTCGATGATGCTCGCTTGGTTTTCATTTATTTGCCTTGTTTTTATATCTCGTACTACAGAGATTTTGTATTTTATCGAAGTTCGCGTTGTTTGACATTTCGCGATATCTAATGGACGAAAGTATATCTGCTGGATATTTATTTTTATTTAAACTTCTGTGTAGATAATAGTGCCTGTGTGATCTATGTGCATATCGTGAATAATAGTATCCGTATAATTGATGTAAAATAGGAAATGCGATGAGATTATGTTGGCTGAATATTTATAGATTAATAACACTAATAGCGATAGATTAAATATAGAGTTGGATTAATTCTTTCGTAGAATTCGAAAAATTTGATCTACGATCTGTGCCAATAATCTAATATTTTTTTTTAACATCTTCATACTCAAGTACCGTTACATTTTCGTTCGATCCTTGCGTCACGCACTCGGTGCTTTATAAACCTCTGGCAAAAAGCCATTTTTGTGAAAGATTCGCGGCCCGCTTTATATTTCAATGAGCAGGTCGGATTTATTATTACACGCAGGGCTTGCTTCCTCGTGGCGTTGTTAAATCTCACCACCCCTCCCATTATGTGTTTTGTATTCATAGTCTGAGCGAAAATTGCTCCTAGAGCACAATAAAGGTTATACGAGCCATAAAGTAAGTTCAACCCACCTTGCCGATGTTTATTTAAGCGCGGGAGCTGCCCCAAACTTTTCGTGCTCTTACCTCCGATCCCTCGCTTTCTCCTTTGACTCTCCTTCCTTCCCTCTTCCGGGACCTTCCCCGTTTCTTTCTTCGATTATCAATACTAAACGTTAATGTCATTTACTATATAATAAACATCTACAATAGTGATAGGGTACAATTATCCAAGAATTAAATTTAAACAATAGATCGGCATTCTTTTAGTACTTGTAGTACTAAACATCGTGCGTATACTATGGAAAAGTACCAAGGAGCGAGAGGACTCTTACAGTAGCACCACGCCACCGTAGCGGCAAAGTCCAACACAATAAGATCCTTCGCTCCATTCAGCTGGTACTCGAACCAACCGTCTCGAAGGTCACATCGATTCAGCTGGTATTCGAACCACCTTCTCTCCGACGAATTACCAATCGAGCAGAGGCGCTTCGTCGGTTCTCTGCTGAGGGCGAGGACCGCGGTTCCGAATAACGGTGCCCTCTCGCGCCAGAAGGCGAAAGCTCGACAGCAACCCCCAGGATCGATAAGCGCAACCCCCGGATATCCTCCCAATAATCGAACAAATGAACACGGCTCGCAAGATGAGGACCGTTGAGCAGCACAAAATTGTTCGTGACAGGCACGTTTCTCCTTCAAATTCAAATCCGCGCATTTTGACACGCGGAGCATGCTGCATCCACGAGCCGCGCCTTTTCTGCGCCAGGACGCCCCCAGGATTCTGTCCTTCGTCCTGTCGAAGCTCCACACCTCGCGACTGGCCGACGGAAAGAGGAAGAGCTGCGATCAGGGGAAGAAGAGGCCGAAATCCTGCGAACCGCAGGCCGTGGCCATCGTGAGTCCAATGACTATGATACTGGGCTCGTTAGAATTCTCTCTAAAGCACTTTATAAATACTATTTCTCTACTCCGTGCCAAATATATTTCTTGGATCGTTTAATATATATAAAGGAACAGGTTTAATCTTATAATAGAATCTTCTCGCTTTGCGAAGATTCGAGGAACAAGAATAACTATAGTATTATGATCATCGAACCTTGTATATCGCTTAGTATGAGATTAGCTTTATCCGAATGTTCCCGAATTTTTGTCCAAATGGCCACAGTTAGAAAGATAAATGACTTACGCAAATATCGGATGGAAAATAAGGAGCGAGGATGCGGACTTTCGTACCTCGACGTAACGTCGTCTCGCGAGGAGCGAGTAAGAAAAAGCCGTTACCTTTTTCCTCCGGCAACGGGGAGCAAGTAAATCTAACTGTAGATACGCGGAAATAATTATATCGCGGTTATTAAATTTTACCACAGTACTGTCGCTTCGACGCGCGTAACGAGTGTACACGCTCCTGCAACTGTCTTGCCTTACACGTTGCGTGCATAAAGCATTGCTTACCGCACGCCATCCGCTATGACAGGGCCGTCGGATAAAACATTCGGGAGGACAGTAAAAAGGAGTTTTTATGCATTTTAGAAAGCACCATGTAAATCGCGCTTACCGGATGAAACATGGGGCAGCGTTTAACTCATTCGTGACATATGAATCGGGCGTACTTTTACGAACTCTCCCGCTTATTCAATCGGCTTTTATCGCGGAGGTAAGTTCTTACAGCTTCAGGAAATACTCGAAGAGAGATTCGGGTTAATGCGACAGATTCTGAGCGGCTGCGGAGTTCTCGACGGGACGGATATTTCCGAGGCCATCTCCGCGACGATACACGTTTGCCAGAAGGACATGAAGCCCCGATTCTACGCGCCTGACGTCGAAATCTGCGGCGTCGTGGATCACCTGACCAAGGAATTGGATAACTCCAGTCCCTCAAGGAACGCGCTGGTCGAGGCTGCCCGCTTGGCGAGATCCTCCATAAAACCTCTCTGCGAATGCGAGGCATGCTCGCACGGAGGTCTCCTTATTCCTGGAGGATTTGGTGCCGCAAGAACCTTGTTAGTACTTCGCGGACAAAAACTATGATCGGCTCGAACGTGTAGCGAACGCACGGAACCGTGCGATTTCACGAAACCCGCGGAACTAAATTCCCAGATCTCATTTCCGTCATCCATAAAATCGGCTTATCATTAATTACACTACGCTCGATAAATAATACACGTTTCTGAACATAAATAAAATTAATAGTATCGAGGACAGACATAATCGCGAATCGTGTGTTCAGTCCGATAAGTCGATTCATTGGAAAGTCGAACGATCGACGTTTGATTTTCCAGTAGGGAAAAATACTTTAACCGTCGTAACGATTGCAAGGAGCGATTTTGCGGATAAGGGCGCCGATTGTACGCTTCTCCCCGACATGCAGAAGCTGATAGAGGACTTTTACTGCGAGAAGAAGCCGATAGGCACGATTTGCATCGCGAGTGCCCTGGTTGCAAAAGTCCTGAAGGGAGTTAAAGTCACGCTGGGGAAGGACTGTGAGTTTTGATCGATGCTTACGATTCCTTTTCCGTCTCACGCTCGTGGGTTACGACGATTTTCAGCTCCGAAGGAACAATGGCCGTACGCCGACGCGATCTGCAGAGTCCGGGACATGGGCGCCAAGGTGGAAATGAAGGATGTGAAGGGCGTAACGAGGTGCAAGAAGTACAATGTGTTCAGCACACCGGCCTGGCTTTACCAGTGCGCGACTTATGCTGAAATTCATAACAGCATAGGGAAACTGATAACTATGATGAAGAAATGCATGAACCAATGACGCTCAGGAACCTCTTCTAAGCCGCTACTGTTCCTTTGTACAATAATCTGGTCCACGTGTGACGGCCCCTTTATACCTATTTGAGATTAGTGCTTTTTACGCGATATACGATTTTATAGAGGTTTTTTTTTTTCATGGTGCTTCGTAGCGAGACCGCAGTTTGTAACTCGAATATATTGATAATCGTTAAAAATCGTTCCACTTACTTTGTGACATGGGACTGCCAAGAGAGTCGATCCTGGTCGTTTGTATGATTTATGAAAAATATACTTTATTGTAGGTTTTTTTTTCCTCGTGCCCGTTCGCTGCGAAAAGGAATGCCACGGGTTTCGAAGGTAATTTTATGTATTAATCCGTAAGCCTACTGATACATCTAAAATAGTCAACAACAAATATAATAACAATGCGCCGAGATCTGCGACGAAGGATTCGCACCTTACGTTCGTTTTCCTATTTTCGCAGGGTTTTCCTTCGTGACCAATAGGGGAGCAACCTTCGTCGCGAATTTCGTTCAAGGTAATACTTGGCGCCGCGGAATTCTCGCTGGCGAAATCCGGGGCGACAATTGGACAATCGGTGCTTTTTTGCGACGATCACGAATGACAGGAACGCCAAGGGGTGGATCCTTACTGACTATTCGCCTTGCAAATTTCAAGAGCGATCAAGAGCCCGTTATAGCGTCTAGAAGACGAGCAGCGATATCGCGACCCGATGGTCCGCGTAGACTCCAACACGCTCACCAATCGCTTCCTTAAAATTACACAGCGACGACCAAACCACGGATAATCGAAGATCAAACTTCCAATAATCTTTCGAGGCATTATCAAAAATTCGTCCTCGCAGTGGCAAAAGGGGAGTCGACGGTTCGACGTGGTCTCTTCTCAAGTCGTATTATCTTTGGAAAGCGAGGATTTCGTACGAGAATATTTCACATAGCTCGATGTGGCGACACGTCTTCGACCCGAGAGATGAGTCGTTCTAATTCGAAAAGTCTCGATATAAACCGCCGTATCGTTTCGAGAAGGACCCAACCGTGGCTCGAGTACTTCGAGCAAGCCGCTCCAGCGAAGGTGAGTCGGATCGATTAATAATTTCCGCGATACGAGGCCGCACGCCGGCAAATCGTGGCGCGGCATTGCGCGAATATTCGCGTGCCTCGAATGATAACGTGTATCTCGAATTTCATGTTTTCGCACTTGAAATAATCCCGGGAACACGTAGTCGCGTGCACGAAGTCCGCGGCCCACGGTTATCGCGGGCGCAAATGTCGTTGGTATGTACGACTCGCTCATTCTGGAATGGAGGCTTACTCGAGCATAACGAAGGTGCACGCGCGAGTGCGGTCAATCAATCCTACCGGTGCCCGTGAATTGCTCACGACGAAACTCGACACCATCCTTAATTTCTAATAACGGATAGAATAGAAAGCAAAAGCACTACTTCCTATCTTCACAAAAATTCCAGCAGAAAATGTACAGATTCCATATTTACAGCCGTAAATCCATTCGAGGAAATATAAAAATACACTCTATCGCACATCCAAAGTCGCTATGAGAGTTAAGCCCGCATGGCTTAATTTTTTAATTTTTTAGTATAAAAAAATCTCGTTAGGAAAATATCGATGTTTCGAGGTCGATCTAAGATCCGTAGGAGGCGCTAATCGTTCGTGAAATCGTGCACTGTCCTCGTTCGCGACAACGTGTTCCGCCGACGATTTGTTCAAGCTCGAATCACTGGGCGTTGGAAACCGCTCCGCGGCGCTCCAGAAAATCAAATAAGCATGCCGCTCGTGCGCAATCGATTTGAACTTGCTCACTGGCCAGCCGTAATCAGGTTTGACAGCCCGTTCTAATATTAACGCCGTTATCTGTTACGCGCCTCGCCCGTGATAGCTGACATATTACGGTACAAAACATTGCGCCACCGAGTTGCGTTATTCGCGTGTAAGTATTTCTCATTGGCCGGACATAACGGCGGCGGCTCGAGTAAGACTACCGCGGTGGCCGTTTATCGATGCAACATCGATGGATAATCCATACACAACCACGCGCGCTCGCGATCGCGGAAATTTCGAAAGACGCGCGATACCGTATACTCAATTCCTCCCGTCCAGTCTCAAAAGTTTAACCATCCTCCGCTCGGAGATTCTCATTTTGTTTTTTACTTTGGAACGCCCGCTTTCCTCCTCCCCCACCCCCCTGGTCGCTTACGCGCACCACAGGTGCATCCTCGTCCGATGATAAGGTTTGCAACGCTCGTTTCAGACTTTGGTTCCGATCTCGAAGGGCAGATTTCGTGGTTTTGGGAGAAATCCCGAAGCTCGCGTCCGCGTTACCGCACGCTCCGTGAAGCGTACGTTCGGCTCAATCCCCCCCTCGCGTTCAGCTAAGAGCCAGCAGAGGTTCCACGGACATGCGCGACCTCCTGGCCTTGTCCTCCTCGTGCTGCCTCAGCTTAAGGAGCTTCTGCTTGCCCTTGCTCTGCTTCTTCCTCGGCACCTCGGTCGTCGTCGTGCTCGCGCTGCTCGCGCGGTCCTCCTCCTCGAGCATCCTCAATGTCTCGATGATGTTCCTCGGCTCCGTGATGCGCCCCGGCGAGCTGCCGTTCTTGTTCGCGTAGACGACGGAGAGGTGCGAGAAGCTCGACTTGGGCGGCGCGGTTATGTCAGCGAAGTCGCGGAAGTTCGCGAAGAAGTCGCCCCCGCGAACAGGCTGGGGCTTTGGGTTCCTGAAGTAGTTGGCGCGAGACCTGGAGCCGTGGTAGTAGGGACTGTAGAGGCTCTCGTCGACGTTGTACTCGTCGTTCTCCTTGTCCTCGGGGTAATAGGTCCCGCCGCGGATCACTCCGAAATTCCCCGAGCCCAGCAGCGGGTGCTGCTGCTCCTTGTTGTTGCTCGTGGCAGCCTGGTACGCGCCTCGATCCCTCTGGAAGTAACCCAGGAACCTGTTGGGCCGGAATCGCTGCTGCTGCTCGCTGAAGGGCAACCTGTGGTTCGCGAAGAGCTCCGCGAACGAAGGGAAGAAGTTCTGGCTCTCCGTCTCGAGGCTCTTCTCCCCCGAATCGGGGTTCGTTTGAGCCACGTCGGTGTTCTTCGCTTCCTGATCGGGAATCGCGCTCTTCTGCCTCTCCGTAACCGGTTCCGCGCTTTTCTCCACATCAGCTACCGGTTCCTGGTCTGGTCGCACGGTCTCGGAGGCGTCCGGCTCCATGTACATGTCCGAGTCGTCTCCGTCTTCGTACTCCTCGCCCACCTCTGAGGCCGACGCCACGGAGTCCTGGAAGAAAGATTCCGTAGGGATTATCCTCGTTATCGAGCCACGCTTCCGGATTCTGATAGGCATCCTCGCGTGGGAGAGAAAGTCCGGGGGAACGTGCGTGAAGCGACGATGAAAGCAGGAAACGGGGGAGCGAATGGTGCTTTGCAAGGAGCCAGGGGGAAGTTATGTTCAGCAGCGTGCCAGGAACTTTCGCTGCTCGAAACGCGATACTCGATCGACCAGGATGTTAGCACGGAATATCCGAGGGTCGAGAATGAAGCTCGTAAAGAACGAGCACGTATCCTCGCGTGTGTAACATCCGAACTTTGATTTTAAACGCTGTATCCCTTCAATAGTACCTCTCTATAGCGTTCCACTCAAAGAAGAATATACGATAAAGGAAGAAAGACGAATAAATAATGAAGAAAAAAATGTATACTTATTCTAAAATATACCATCAGTAATCTCTATGAGCATATTATTCCAATACCTTCAATCGGAAGATCCATTTATAGATTAAGAATAAAGAACGTTTATCGAAGCATCGAGATTGACACCGTGGCATCGATCGAGCCTACCAATCATCTTTTCAGGCACTCTTTTCAGCTCCTTCGAGCCCCCGCGGAGTCCCCTCAAAAAGTGCAAGGAGAACGAAGGCGTTCCTTTCCCGGAGCTCGTTCCTCGACCGCGTGGGCCGAAGAAGGGGAGTCCGTTCCTCGGGGTAACCCCACCGTGTCCGAGCCTTGACATTTAAGACATCTTCGTGCCGGCGACCGCATGTAAAACTAGTTATCCGCTCATAGGCGCGTTACATACACGATCCTACGTACACAGTCGAAAGCCAAGCCACGCTTATACCTGCGTGAGGAACGCGCACGTGCAGACGCGTATCGCTCACGCGCCACAGTCGATACAGGCGATCGTCGTCGGATCCAGTTGCAACACCGAGGCGACACGCCTAGCATTGTTACGAATATGTCAGGTCAGCCTCGGTCTGTTGTAACTGTATCTCACCGTTCAGCATCCGCGCAGTCGCCCGCCTCGGTAGCCCAAGTTTGTATGAATTTATTTAACGGACCGTAGCTCCTTAGGCGCGAGGTTCGATCTTGGATCTCGATTTGTGATCGTTCAAAGACAAGGTGGTACGATGTATGAGACTCGAGTTATTACCTGGAAGTTTACCAAAGACCCGTCGATCCTCTTTGGAGCATTTTCGATGTGACGTGCGATATTTATATTGTTGTTCTACGATTGGAAATTCGTGCTATAGCGATGGGTATTGGGATAAATGGTCTTAGGGGTCGGAAATGAAGAGGTTTTATGGTTACAGGAGGGACGATTTCTTGAGATTATTGCACGTTCTTTTATTAATAAGATCGAGCGTATTGCAGGAAAGTGGAATTAAGTAAATCGATGCACGGATAGGTAGAGGATAGCGAGACGCATAAGCGTGAAATAAGATATGACGAAACGATAAGGTGGAACCAGCGCAATGGCTGTAGCCGCGGCCCGATGTTCCTACGCTGATATTTTCAAACATTCATCCCGAACGTTTTATGACTTGTTTAAATCTCCGATCGGCCCGACACGAGGCTGTGATATTAGATTTAGAAAGTTCGAAGATTATCTCGGCGCATCTGAGGACCGGGTTACCTTTGAGTAATATTATACGCGTCAGGAAACCATATGCCGCCGCGGATTATCACAAAAGAAGCGCCTAATTATCGCGCATTTATCACGTTCTCAGCAGATGTTTTGTTTCGCGATTTCACAGTGATGCAAACTCCTTTACGCCTTTCTACGAAAGATTTTACACCGCTAAGGGAGGACGCGCTTGCCATCGAAGGCCCATAGAGGCTCATCGAGATTCGAATCGGCGCCTGACGCAATTCGCCATTATAAATCCGCGTGGCGCATTCTGGCAAGCGGATATCACGGTGACCTATGAATACAGCCGCGTTATTTAGAGGTGCGTGGACAATAAATGTCTTTCGTGCACTCGCAAATGAGCGTGATGGATGTACGCTCGGTAATGAGAGATGAGCAATAGGTTTTTGCGTGCGATTGTGGGCGAGCATTTCTAGCCGCGTCACGCAATGAGAAAATGTCGTAGTAAATCACTCGGTTATAATTCCTCGCGCGAATTTCAATTAAAGTAATTAACCGGGCGCTCCGCGAAACAGCGGCCCGCGCAGAATTATCCCCGATAATTTATTCCTCGACCCATTTTCCATTTGACCAATGAGACCCTCCTGCTTCATCATCGACGGCTCGGTGCAAGTTATTCCATCGAGTTATTCCGGATTGATATGATTAAGCAACAAATTAACAACGGAGCTTCGTTAATCGTTGCCTGAGACGATACAAGGTAACCGCGCTCTCGTGAATCTCAGGTCAATTGCCTGCTTTCTCTAAAAACGCGAAATAAATTAAAAACCATTCTCGCCTATTACCTCCAAGTAAATACCCACGGAGGATCGCGTGCAGGAATTCTAGGGGTAAACTGGAGCCAGGATAGTATTTAATAAGTGTTAAGCGAGCATCGGACACGTATCATCAGTCATTGTAATTCTCCGGGTAAGACTAATAATGCGATACCATTTAAACGTGCAGGATGATGCTCTGATTTCACTTTGAGCTTGACTGGCATAATTACACAACGGGGCATTGCGCAAGGCTATTCTTTGTAATTACAGTGCTCCACTGAACTAAGGTTTACATCCATAATTCCGTTAATTACGGAGAACTCGGTAGCGTCTTTAAATCGCTATTTAAATACCGTCCCGATCCACATTCCGTGCAAACCCATAAATTCCTCGCTAATAAAGCGTAAGAAAACGAAAACAAGAAGACCAAAGACTCCCTTGCGTACAACGTAGAACGAAGAGGAGACGTCTTCCAGGAGTCAGAGGCTAAAAGGCCCGAAATAAAGGGTGTCCCAAAATTCGCGCGAGATTTTAAATTCGAAACACGGATTGTTTCGTCGACGGCAGCGCTGAGGGAAGGAGGAGAGGGATGGGAGAGGAGGAAAGAAACGTTGTTATTCCGCGATTACAGGACGCAAATTAGCCCCGCGTTAGCTGGGCACGAGCGGCGAAACTTACGGCCGAAGATTATTATATTAACTCCGACGTCGGAGCGTACGCGCCATCCAATTAGCCGCTACACTCCATACACGCCGCTCGCTATGAATTATATGTGAATTAAGGGCAATCAGCGTGCCTAGCCGTGGGTTAGAGGATGGATGATCCGCGGCTCTCGGCTAGACGCGAATCATCGTCCCTGGAGGAAACTTATGAGCCCTATTACGGTGGTGCACGTGTTGTGACACACGAAAGTACCCGAGGCGACATCGATTTCAGGCCGATCGTGGGATATCGCTCGTTTCCAACCGGTCAATCCGATCGGTGCCCAAGGGCCGATACTGGTGGCTCAACCTGAGAAAACCTCCGGGACGGCACAGGGGTAATTGGGGTCTTTCGCTGGGAACGGCTATCCCCATCTTAGACTCTCGCTGAGTCCCAATGCTTGGGACGTGACGTCACGAATTATTAAGGATCGCCATGCTTACGAGGAATTTACCAACGTTTAGCATGTGACGTCACAATTTATTAAGGATTCTCGTGCTTAGGAGGGATTTACCAATGTTCAGGACGTGACGTCACAAGTTACCAAGGATTCTCGTGTTCACAATGAATCTAATGAATCAAATTTTATGATTTACTCTACATATAGGCAACCTCGTCCCTCTGCTTCTTTGAGATTGACTCGGAACGGATGTCCTTGTGGTGAGGAAGAAACGCGAGGGTTTTTACTGGAAGAGGCATTCGTTATTGCCGTGCTCGCTTAAGTTATGACTCTCGGAGGGGTCGATATCGCGGTTTTAATGGGATCGAACGAATCGATGGAATTAAAGTGAATGAAATTTAAGAGCGGGAGGTGTTTTAATAGCTCGGGATACTTTATCTTGGCATTGCAAGAATTTGCAACGTTGCGAAGGTGAACGTGTCGGGTGCATTTAAAACGCAGCCTCGGGGGATACATGTGGATCGTTTTGTTGCGTTCCCGGAGTACGAGCCTAATGTATAATGTAAAATTGGCCACATATTTAATACGTAAATGTCTTGTACGGAGTACAATAAAATATATTTCGCTGGCCTTTTAGCGCTCAAGAAGGACCGATGAAATAAAGATAAGGCATCGCGGAGGTATTAAGAAACACGAATATCAAAGGATGAGTAAACTACTTTTCTAGAAAAAGACATAATCGCTTGAAAAACAGATATACTATCCATGGTACTTCTTCCTCGATAATGAAGATATATTTATATCGACCGATAGAAATCGAGTGCACCAACCGTAATCAACAGTTTTAAACGAAGTCTGTAACGATTAACGAATTAAACATTTTAAATTCTCCCAATTAAAACCGTTCCGCCTGCAACGTCCACGCTTTTCTCGCTCTCGACCATCGACGAGCGATAGAAATACGTAATAATCGATGTAAAGAAACGTCCACGTGCGCTACGAATGCGCGAAGCCTCTTTGTCCCATCAGTCCTCGGCGCTGTTCCTTACCTCGTGTTCTGCGGCGTCCTCGGGAACCGGTGCTCCGTCTGAAACAAAGAACGAGTCCACGTGAGTAAGGCTTGCGACAAGCGACACATCCATGCAAACGTGGCGAAACAGCAAAGAATCCTAAGAGATAAGCCCGACGAAGGTCAAGGCGTCCTTTCGAAGGAGGAGAAAATTCCGAAGGACTTTCTCGCTCACGTGGGATAACCGTCGACGCGCATTTACATCTACATCCGTAACCTCTGGTGACTTTTAGATGCTGTTGCATATTAACATTTACACGCCCTGCTTCGAGCGAGGCATTGTTTCTCCTCGAATAAACGGATCGTTGCGAATTAACGCCACGATCCTTCTTCTCGCTCGTGCCTGCTTTTGCATTTTCTTCCATATCACAAGATACCCGATACAAGATACAGGTTCATTTATTACTCCCGGAAGCTCTCCTTCGATTTAATCCTTCAAGGAGGATCCGGGAAACGGTGCGAGGCCGTCTCGGACATTAATCACGCTGGGTATGCAAATCGATCCTCGATTAAGCGAATCACTTTGTCGCGACGCTCCTTTAACGGCAAGCGATACGAAGCTTCTCGATATTTTCCAAAGATATTCAGCGACGACCAAATTGTTTTGCTCGAGCAGCGGATTTACCGCGTACTTCTCATTACACGTAGCACCTACTTACATCCTTTTTCTTGTTCATCATCACGCTTTTCATTAACGAAACGGCTTCTTGTAATTTCACGAGCCTGTTTACGCGCGGTTGGATCGGATGCCCGACGCGTGAGTCACGGCATTTTTTTTTCGCAAAATCGGGAGTATTTTTAGGAGAACTCGTCTCGTTCGCATTCCACGGACGCTGTTATCCTCGCGAGGGGCCCTCGCGGTCGATTTTATTCGGGGGCAAGAGCCTTCGGCGACGTGCGACTCGAAATTAACAAGCGTTTTGTCCGAGAGGCCGGAGACGCATTCGCGTGCGTACCTCTCATGAATAAAGCCTCCTTCGATCTCGTTATCCTCGCAATAAATTCAGTACCCCCCTTGGCTTATCCTTCGCGACGTCCGGACTGTAAATTGCGCGTTTTGCGTTTATTAACCGCGAGCTCGAAGGGGGCGAAGCTGGATGGCTTTCGAGAGCGGAGCCATCGGTAAAAATATCGTCGAGGCAGCGCCGCGCTCGTTTTATCAAGATCGAAGAAAAACACCGCATTCGAGGCTGTTGCTTGTCGTCGCTGCTCGCGAGGGAAGGTCGATCTCGATCGCCTTTAATTAAACGGTACGTTTCTTCTCGAAGGCGCGTGCCACTGGCTGGGAAGAAAGGGGCGCGAGAAAAAAAGGCCTGGACTAGCCGCGAATCTGGAATCCGGGAGATCGAAAGATTTCGGTCCTTGTTAATCCGAGCATCGTGATGCAGGACGTTAATTGGTTCGAGGCACTCGACCAAGCGTTCTCCTCGCTTCTCTCCCTCTCTCATTCTCTCTCTCGCCAGCAGAGAAAGTGAATTACGGCGATGACAAGCCGCAAGCCGTCGGGGAAAAAGACTTAGTGCGTCTCCCGAGATTCTCGCGAGGCTCGTTTGAAGTTAAAGCACCCGTTTCCCTCGTCGAGCGATCTCTGAACGACGAGGAGCGATTCCGCGCACTTCCTACATTCCGCTCTTTTTCCCTCACCCCGGCGAATCCGAGAGGCCGCGTTACGCTGGATTTACGAAGAGGCCTGCACCACCGCGAATTACACCGCTGTACAGCCGCCTTTAATGAGATATAGAAGTTTACGTAATCGAAGAAAGTACCGTGGACCACGCCGCGGCGAGAACCTTAATCCAATTTCTGATTAATATACATAGGAGAACGTGCGTCGAAGCAACCGCCGAGCTTGACGTTACGTGTATACAGACCGATATAGATTACGTCCCTTTTACCTCTCCACCTAGGTAGCCGCGTAATTTGCCTAGGAAAAAACCGCGATTAAACCTCTGCATACCGAACAATGGGTATAATGATAACTCATGGTCCTCCTGGACTTCCACTTGTATCGCGAAACGATGATAAATCGGTCTTGCAAGGCGCTCATGCAATAGGAATAATGTATTCGAATAACGATAAGAATATACGATCGATCAGAACGAGGATCGTATACATCGTAATTAATAGTAATAATAAATTTGAATTATTATTAGTTATTACAATGTATACGGTCCTCATTATTAATCAGTGTGAAATCGATGTATCCGTCTGTCTATAGATGAAAGGAACACACGCAGGTATTGCTTGATTATTATTATAACGAGGAAATTCCCTAGATCTCATCGATCTACGGTTAAACGAGGAGGTATTCGAATAACTTCCAGAGGTTTATTAAATGTCGATGAGCGTCGTGCAGCGGGGGGTAATTATTTCCATTTTTGCTCCACTGGAAGAGGCGAAGCACGTTTCCGTCCAGGATCCTGGGCGGTGGATCGCGCGAGAAGAAAATTCGCGAATGGACTTGTTAAAAGCACGAGTCTGGCAGCGGTATTTCAACGCGCCAATTACGGCCGCAGGAACTGCAACGCGGCACCGCGCGCGATAATTTGTTTTAACCGATTCCGCGAGATTCGCGTAATTCATCGCGTATCGCCGATCGCGATATAGGATTTCGCAAGCAGCCGTCGTCCAACACCTTCGACGAGCTCCAGAAAATCCTCGTGGCGCTGTTCGCGTCCATTAAGGACAATTTCCAGACTAGAGCCGCTTTTTCGATCCGCGTACACGCGTTTCTTTTACACGATATACGGTACACACCGGATAAACGCTCGTCGTCCGCGTATATAAATCGACATTTCTGAATTCCTCCGATCCCTTCGACGAAGCATGTCCGACCGCTTTGTCACGTGGCAGATCGAAATCTACAAACGCGCCGACTGCATTCTGCAGGCTGGATCTGAATTACATCGCGGCGTCACTTATGAAATCGACGCGACCGCGGTATCGGTTGGAGCTAACCGCTGCATCCGCGATCGAGAGGAGAGGCGATTTATTCGCGAGGAACCTAAAATAGCCCAGCCAAGAAGCTCGGAGCGAGGTAAAGGAGCGAGGAGCGTTTAATGGGTCCCAAAGTTTTGCAAGTGTTCGTGCCGTAAATTCAACTCGGGACGAACGAACGATGACACGGTAATCGTTCTTTTCTAAACACTCACGATGCACTCCGCTTTCTAAAGGCGCACCAGAAGCGTCCCCGGCGTAACAGAACAATCAAGCCTCGATGGCGAAAGATAAGTAGTGCGTGGACCCTACGTAATATCCTTGAGCAATACCATCGAGTGACTCTCCGTTTCTCTCCTGGGTCCTCGTTTTCCACCATCCTCCTGCATCCACTATCAAACCTCAATCCCCCGTCCTAGTTTTCCTCTTTCGACGCTGGATCCGACAACAATGAAGATGATACCTTCGTCGCACGCGATGCGCTCCCAACATTGTTCCCCGCGATTGTCCAATGACACGTTTCATCCTCGGTTTTTCCCTGATTCTCAGCGAAAATCGTGACGGACGTTGCGATGTTGACTTAATTTACGGTGACTATTTTTAGAACCTTTGATTTTTTCAAGGAATACCATATTTTCAAAGATACATTTTGGATATTAGGATAGGAGTTTTAGAACGTGAATTGATTCTCTCGATCGCTATTTGCTTCGAATAAGTAAGCGACAAATGTGAATAAAATAATGCAGCGATCTCTTCTTGATCGACGAGCAGTTATTTGCGTGTACACGGTGAACTAGCCATCTTGTTGGTCAAGCGTTAATAGCAAGGGACACGAGGGTGCACTTGATTAAGAAGACGCTGCGGCCCGCGGGACGTGATAGTTGTCAAATCGCCGATAATCTCGCGAGACGCATGGCGCAATCGAGTCTTTGAGCAGCGCCAGCCGACATCCGTATCCTCGACAATAAAAACGTCGAGGTGATTGGACCGGGAGCGAGCAGCCCGTGTTTTGCCCGTAAAAGTTGATTTTACGATAATTAATGCCAATACTCGCGGCCCGCGGAGGGAAGCCACTTTATTACTGTCCATAAAATCGCGCGACGACGCTCGTTTCGTGGGTTTATTTCCTTCGATTTTCCTCGATTTTCTCCGACTACTCCCCTCTAAGATTGAAACATCAACGACACGTCACAGCACTTTCGTGCCTCCAGCAATTATTCCGAGCCTCGCAAACACGATCTACCGTGATGGCGCTAATCGATCTTTCTCGCAAACGAGAATAGAGAAGAACTCCTTGCCACTCCTGAGTATTAACCCTGGTGTTTTGAAGACCACGAGGCAGGCACCTATAATCTCACACCCATCGAAGTATCCCTCGTAATCCACCCCGGAGAGCAGTAGTGATCGCGAGCGAGAATCCAGCGATATCGATGCTGCAATAGGATCGACGCGTATCCAGCGAAGAATAAATCACGGACAAATTGGTAGCGCGCAAATATTTCTCTTGCAAGTTTCATGGGATTTCGCGGAGGCAGCTGGAAAAACGGGCGCGTGTGAGGAGGGGCCTGGCGCAGGCCGCCTTCGTATTCCTAGGCGGTCGAACCTACTTTGAAATTGTAATGGGTACGCGAACGACATAAT
The DNA here is from genome assembly GCA_038496175.1 of Ampulex compressa. NCBI lineage: Eukaryota > Metazoa > Arthropoda > Insecta > Hymenoptera > Ampulicidae > Ampulex > Ampulex compressa. The sequence goes on along the minus strand of JBCFXI010000106.1, from coordinate 156,882 downwards.
CAAATCGCGAATCAGACCAGATTCTTATGGCCGCTCGGTCCGCCGACGAGGAAGTGATTACCATCGTTCGAAGTACCGTGGGCTCCTCTAGTTCCTTTTTGCGCCCCTGGGAGCCGCAATGAGAAAGGACGCGGGTTACATTACGCGGCCGCGCGAGGCCAGGGGAGGAAAATTTGTGGCAGAACGATTGGAATCGCGGATTGGGCGCTTCCTGCTTTCGATCCTTTTGCGAAAAATCGGCGAAAGGCCCCCGCCAGCCCTGGCCTGCGTGATGTAATACGTTATTTAAAAGTGCCCAAGCACCTCGGACCACGCGTTTTATCACGCGGTGAACGGCTAGGTAAACATTCGGTGCGCTCATAATTGCGGAAGGGCCGCTCTCGCGATAAGCTTTATTGCGTCCAGCAAAAAGACTCGTGTCATTATCGATTGAACCGAATATCAACCTTTTACCACGATAGCGGCGGACAGAAGCTTGAATTTCCACTCGGACAGCGGGGTTGTAAGCCCCACCCATCGTCCTTCCGTCCCTCCTTAATCCACAGCGCGAGTAGCTTATCGTCCAAGTGAGATATCCCGCGCCATTGCGAAATGGCAAATGTCGTTGTTCGCGACAAGAGAAAAACTGCGGTGTACTCGAGAAGCGGGGAAACAAAACGTCGTTTAAGCCTTATATAGAGGCGGATAAATTGCCTCGCGCCAGGAACATCGTGCGGCTGGTGCCTAAAGCGGATCCACGAGCAGGGGGGAAGCAGATTTCGTGAGTCGAAGAGGTACTTTCCTCGTAGGAAGCGATCGCTGCATCAATAACCGTTAATGAGACGGGCATTCCGCCATCCCGAATACGGCGCCCGTTTCGAAACGCGATTCGGCCCCTTCTTCGGCGACGAATCCGCTCCAGGAAATCGCGTTTGCCAGGCGCGAGTAGCCTCGTTAATCTGCCCAACGATCACGATCTTGGATCAGGCCTGCCCTCACGATCGCGGGATAATTGAGCCTGCACGCTGACACGGCAGGTGAACAACGGCTGCCGATAATCGGGGCGCATCTTTTGCGAAACGTGAGCGGGCGTCGAATCGATATAAGCCTTTTTCGATCGATCCAAAGAGTACCCTGCATTCTTATCCCCTTACTCGAGATATCGTAAATCCTTGTCGTAGCACTCTGACGGTTGTTGAGCAGCGTAAAGATGGCTGTACCGCGGTTTTATATATGGACGTAATCAATAAGGCGAAAGGTTTCTGTTGATTATATAAGTATTCGCTTGGTTAAGTATCCGGGGATTTCGGAGGGTATATCGATTTGTACATCCGTGTCGTGGTATGTGAGAGCGTAGGAGGTGAAGATGGAAGGAATACGAAGATGAGTTTATTTTCTATAGTGCTTACAAGAAGGATACCTTCTCAAGTCGTCTACCTTGAGACTTTTACAGGCGCTACTCTTCCTTTCGTTCTTTCATCAGGGTGTAAAATAGGCGTCTCCTCTTTCTCGATGAGCTAAGAGGGTAGAGGGTAGCCCACTTACGGGAGGAAGAAAAGGGCGAGCGCATCGATGTAACGAGCAAACGGTTCTCGGTATCATGGGAATCTCTCGGCGCAGAACGTGGGAGTACGATACCCGCCACACCTAGTTCCTCGATGGAAGATCGCGCTGAAAAGGACGCTCCGCTGTTGCTCGATGGAAGAAGAGAGAGAGAGAGAGAGAGGGGCTCGTCCCTCGAAAATATTTCTCGAGAGTGAAAGCATCCGGCACGGCCGTAATGCGGCACAGCATCTCGAAGAACCTCCGGCCACGTATCGCCTGCCGTGAGAGGTAGCGCGGTCGCCTCTCGGTGATCGTGACGATTTTAAACTTTCGTTTAATTTATCGCGCCGTGCGCGAGGATCCAATCGGGAACTTTCTCCGGAAGGTAAGCCGGGCCTTTCTTCGCGGTAGCCCGTGCCGAGATGCAAACGAGCCTCCGCTTCGTCGGCTCGAGGCATCCAGGGATAACGAAAATATGTTGAGGTATCTTCCGGATTTCTGATTCGTCTTAAAGGAGCTGAGGAATCATCGACGATCCCTCTTAATTTGACGCTTCATTTAAACGCTTCGAATTAATCGATCAGAGGTCAGGCCTCCGCTTATACTCGTGATCATTATAATTTTATCGCACCGACAGTACCATAAATCTCGATGATTTTATATCAATCCCGTGATCGGCGATCTTTCAAGCGTAAGACGGATAGGAATTCGAGTCGGAAATTGATTTTTCTGCCATTGCAATGGAGCGCGAGCGTAAATAATTCAGGAGCAATATCAATGGCGCCGTTGGGGCGCAATGATTTGTATAATAAGACAGTGTAATCAGGGATCATTACCCAGAGGGGAGCCGCTGTTCGAGCGCGGTTGCCTTATCGCGGGTTAAAGTGGCAGAAACTTCGCGTATCTCGATGTAAACTCGGTGCAGCGATCTTACGATTCGGCTCGGAGCACGATTATGCGGTTATCGTGGATTGTCCGCCTTCGATCTCCCACCGGCCAGCGACTTTGGATCCGATAGCGGACTTTAATTCGCGGACCAACACCTGGGAATGTTGAGGAGAGCCATTCTCCTGAAAAGCCGAAACGAGGTGTTCCGATAAAATAATAACCCGTCAAATAACATTATCGTTCTCCTGTCGCGTATAAAGCGTGGAACGTAAGTGTATGGCCGATTCGTACGGCGCCATGGATATTGTATTTATTTCTTATTAGTCACTCCACATCCGGCGGTTAAGTACGACGCGTTCGCTTATCGACACCGCTCTCCAAATCGAGGATCTCTGCCTATCGAGCCGAGCATCTAAATGGATATTGTCCCTCGCGCCAGCGGATCGGAGACCTCGACGCTTTCTCGACGTGAAATTCGCGCGACTCTCGAGTCCCTCGAAGGCTCGCCATCGGAAAAATGATCGCGATCGAATGACCGCTCTCAGCGAATGTCCCGCAAATCCATCGGCGGTTTTATCCAGGGTCGATTCTCCAGGCGCGATGACAGAAGTGAGAAGGTTAATGCGTCCACTTTTCCCTCGGCAGCCTGATAAATCGGACGTTAGAAAATCTGACACGAAGAACGATCATTTCAATATTCCGCCATGTCTGGCATTGCTTTGATCGAGCTGAGGATTGTTGCGCAACAGTCCTGATCCAGTGAACCCGGTAGATTTGCCTCGCGATACCAGAGACAAGTCGTAAAATACTCAAAGTTAAAGCCCGTGTACATAACCGCGATTCGTTGATAATTAATCTGCAGCGCCCCGATCGTTCGATTGTCGTTACGCCGATAATAAAATCCAGCATCGATTGTACCACCGCGAGGCCGGCGCAACCCTAATGCGAATCGCTCCGAGGATTAATCCGACGACAGATTCAATAAACAGCCGTAATTGATACCCCCGTATTTTTATGGGGCAAGTGCACGCGGGGTAATGCCTCGGATAAAACGCGGAATAATTCCATGCGTTTGAGGCAAAAGCGCGGAAATGCGTTGTGCACTTCTTGCAAGTCGCTGGTATAACGAGCGAGCTCATTCCCCGGGACTTTTAGAAAGCCGTGGAATATCGGGAATTCGCTGGGCGCGTGGAAACAAACGCTTGCTTTGAGAATATCCGCCTGCTGGTAAAAATAACGCTCGCCAATGCGGCTTAATCGATGGAAATAGAAACTCGTGGAACTTTGGCTCTCGAAGGAGAGGAAAAAAGGAGACACGGCAGTCGCGACAGGTCCTTGCGCAAAAAGGCGCGCGAGGCTGTCGTAATATTTTTTTACGGTGCGTTTATGACGCCTCGACAATTATGAGCGCAGGCTGCAGCGGTCGACATTTCGCATCCGCGAGGTTTCTTTCGATCTCCTTGTCTCGCTCGCGGTTCGGTGAAATTGGCCTTGGCAATGGGATCGAGTGCCTTGCGAGCGAAAGCTTCGAACGTACGAAAACGTCTCTTCTAAACAGCCGGGTTTTACTCGATTTTCCTCCTTCTTTAATTAATTTCTTTAAAGATAATTTTCAGCACCGACTGCTGGGATTATTTAGCCTTAGTCCAAGGTGGATTTCAAACTATTAGAGGTACAGTGTACGTAGGAAAATCACCGATAATAGGCGCGATTCGAACTCCAATCTCCAATACTAAAAGTCTGCGCCTTTATCCACACTACCACCGTAGCTCCTCGACTCGACTTTTGAATACCACTTGGCACGTGTAGGACTTAAGAATCTGTGGAATGCAGAGTTTGTATATATATTACCGATAAGTAGTGACGAACCCTTGTGGAAGAGGAATGTCCAATCGTAGGTACGATACACCACATCCAAGCCTTCCACCCACCCTCCCCCTTAGAAACACTTGTCCAGCGAACAAATCGTTCCTCGATTCGACTGTCCCGCTGGTCGTTCGGTGAAATTGGCCTTGGCAATGCGGTCGAGCCGATGTGGTCGCGTCAGAATGTGTTTCAGCGTCTGCGGCCCGATGCCACTTTCACGATCGGCACCGTATAATTATCTCGCTGCGAGGATCCCTTCGGAACTCGTTCTCAGGCTCGAATATCGGCTGACTGCTCGGCCGCATCCTCGAGACGTAGGCCAAGCCATTTTCGGATGATTTGTTTCGGGCCTCTCAAGGTCAGATTTCAAGGCCTCGCGTTTCGCTGGTAGCGCCTAGCTAATATCCGCGATCTCGTTGAGGCATTGCCTCTATCATTCGAGTGTCAGTGCGTGTTGAAAGAGAAATTTAACAGGTTCGCTGTCGGAAAATTGAGCCTCGGCCTTGATATAGAAAAGTTTGTTTGAAAGGAAACAGATTTAAACACCACTTGATCAAAGGAAAACTTCAAAGAAACTTAGAAAGATCGTTTAACACTAATTTAGCGAATCGATCAAAATGATCGTGCAGTGATTTATGAAAGATTATAGAATTTGGGGACGAGATGATACCTGAGATTTACCATGAGTTTATGTGCAACGTATGTATTTTACTCCTCGAATTTTTCAATTACATGATAATCGTATAGGAAGGGTTCTTTCCTCGTCGATGATGAGAAAAAGTTCCGAGCGATGCTTCCAACGGGATACTCCGCGATGATTTTAAACGTCGATCCAAGCCAACCGATGAAGACGTAGCGAGGCAATAAGGCCGAGCAAACGACGTAGCCGTAAGTGTACCAGTTCCAGATAAATCTAAATCAACGAGAACATGTTCCGCCGGTACCGCGGATCGGCGAATTACGCGATAATTCGGGAACATTATTTATTCCGCTTTATAGCTTTATATAATAATATGATTACACGCTGACGAGCATCGGCTATATACATAACCGTCGCATGAAAACGGGTTAATAAAATCGCGTGTTATTAGGACAGGGTTCCTGGGCAGAGAGTTATTAATCTAATGGACCTCGAATTACCGCGAATTATACTGGGAAGAAGAAGAATCCTCTTCGTCCGATTCGCGTGTCTACCATTTTCCTCGTAATGACGAGTTCTCCAAAGATTAGGCCCATGCTGATGATCGGTTACGGATACACGCGATGTTTCTACGATTTCCTCGAAGAATCGACGAGTAACAGAGGTGTACGACACTTTCTCCATGATTAACAGGCTCGTACTGTATGCACGTTGATCGGCCATCGGCTCTTTGCTCAACTTTTTCGCCGATTAATAGCGACACTTTGCAATGGCATAAATCTTACTCTCGCGCGAAAAAATACTTATCGCGCGCATCGGTGCATAAATTTCGCATATATATACATGGCCTGATGTTTTATGTATTCACCTTAAACTCAGAATTTCTAGGAACGATTCAGCCGCGAATCTCTCCCATCGATTCCAAATTTTTCTACGAAACGTCTATTTAATTTCACGGATATGTCAGTCTCATGAGCAATCGAGTTTTTCCACGTGACACATATTCAAGCGACGCGCATTCGCCGCAAACAATGCACCTCGCGATGACTCCAACAGTTTATACCAGCAATTAAAGAAACATCAGAGCTACACCTTAGAGAATCGATTAGGTTCATCGCATAGCGCGTAATGACGGTCCTTTCGAAATCCAAACGCCTCAGGCTCGCTTCGATCTCCAGGGTAGAACCGAAGAAATGAATATCCACGAAGAGCGAGTCTTCGGCCGGTCGCGATTTATCACGGATCGGAGCATCGCGAGGAATGTCGAAAGAAGATCGATTCAACATCGAAAGTCGTCCGCGGTTACACGAGGCAGTCATTTTCTCCGAGAACAGTGGAATCCTACGAGAGCCAGATGCTCGTATGACTTTCTCTCCTCGGCGTGACGCGCCTCGACTTCCTGGTCCGACCAGCGATTGGGTTATGACGTATCGGCCACGATCCAGGCGATCCTGGATCCTCGTGGCGTGCAGCTCGATAAAAGGGGGCGAGGTAACGACAGGATCTCGAATCTCGGCGCACGGTGCATCGTGATTCCCGTCGGGCACGATCATTATGCATCGTGCCGATCAATTTCCTCGACGCACAGCGATCGACTTGGCTTCGGGTACACGTCATTCTCCTGCTTATGCGCTCGTTGCCTCAATTTCTCGGCTATCGAGCGCAAACTGTAATCCCTTCGGCAACAGGTTCTCAGCCGGAGATGGACGTTAAACCGTAATTGTCGATTTCAATGCAGGTACCTCTCCGCGAGTTTCTTAAGGCTAAGCAAACAGACGTTCCATTTCACCCGGTGTACTTATTGGCTGAGTGCAAAAGTTCGTGCGGAGTTTCACTGTGACTTTTAATCGCAAACTCCGCAGGAACTTTTGCACTCGCCTAATGTTACTGCAGCTAAGGGCCTGGAATACTTTGCCTCTTGCATTTCAGCGGATCAAAATCTCCAGAAAGACGGCGTGTGAAAACGATGAGCGCGGTATGAGATAGCGAGAGAACCGGATCACGGCGTTGCTACGAGGTGTTTAGTACCTTCGCGGAGTCTGTAATTTCCCGCGGCAAATGATGATTTATTATACCTCAATGTGTATCCCCAGTGTGCAGAATTCCTGTAATTAGTCGCAAAAATGGCGACGGCGTCCGCTTTGTTCCACGCTTTACCGCTGAGTCGATGTCCAGAAGGCGGTGCCACGCGGTTGGAAGACCTTCGCACGGTCCGCATCGATGGCGGGTTAAGAAGACGGTGGAAAAAGTGGCGCGCGGCAAGGACATCGCATCCTCGTGACAGTTTTCTTCCTGTATAGGCGCAGCTGGGATCTGGAACGCCTCGATCATTGGCGCAAGGACGCTTCGATCGTTAACGTGCCTCCGTAACCAATTAAACTTCGCGCGGATGCCCGGCCTCCGCGCGCGTTTCTGCGTCCTCGGCTATGTCCCATTAATCATAGTCGCGTTAAAGGATAACGCGGCGCGCGGCCACCTCCTAATGCCCTCCCCCCCGTAGGGACATCGTGCCTTATTTGCGGCGAGTAACTCTGATTCTGGAGCCGGGAAAAAGTCCCACCTGGAGGAATTAACCGCCGCTAAATACCTTATACGAGAGCGCGAGCTATGGAAAAGAAACGCCGCGCAGCTGGAAGTTCTCGCGTCGATGGTAATGAGGACGCCAATGAAGGTCCTGTCGGTCGCTGCACGTGTACGAATATTATTCCGGTTCACGGTGGCAGGATTTTTCATCGTTCGCGCGTAACACGTTTCCTGTATCTCCAAACTATCCACTTCTAAACCTTCTGAACCTTCCTTTAAATACAGTCGTTACCATAATTGATCGTAATTTATTACGAGTAATGGCGAGATCGATGATAAAATTGATATTCTCATTCGCTATAATTCTTCACGAGGAGCAAGAGGAGTTGTTAGGTCGATGGTAATAGAGATATAAATGAAGGGATAGAATGATTCAAATACTATTACGAGCAGCAATGTAGATCTCACCGAACATGAGCTTTTTCTACAAAGCAACTTTCCTCCTCCTCGAGCAATCGCGATTTGGTCTATATTTACAGATATACCTCTTCTGTCCGCGCTCCGGAAAACAACAATTATCAATAATCACGGAGGACCGAGGAGAGAGTGGACAGCATCTGACCGGTTTAAAATAAATACCGGTTCCAGGGAAAAATCGTTCTTTTTTCTCCACAGCGCGGAAATGGAGAAACGCTGAAGGGGAGCTCGTTGATTTACCAGTGCTAAACAATGTTACCAAGATTCCTTCCTAACCCCGGCTCCACGCCTCGGGTGTCCAGTCCTTCCTGGAGCACTGCCAGCCGTTAATGCGGCTCACGTTGTACGGTAGCCCAACGATTTAGTTATTTGTCATGCCTGCCAGCTTTGTTGTAACAACCTGCGCACGCGACGGGAGACACGGTTGCAATACTGGTTCGTTGCCACTGGAAGTTCAATGGTCAGCGATAATTAAGCGACGTCGTGGGGAATTAACGAGGCCCGATTTTTCGGTCTGGACACAATCGCACCGCCGCCAATCATCCCACGCGATCGAAGGCGGACCTTTCCAGCCGATAATCAGTCCTTTTATATATATGTATATTACGCCGCATACAGACGTAAATGTCAGCCTGACGGGCAGGAATTGCACGCGAGGGGTCCACGGGATAATGGAGAAAAGTACTCCTTGCAACAGTTCGAAACGGTGCTCGGCTGCATCACGGCTATTGCGGATGTATATACATTAGAGGAGACCAGAAACCATCCTGGTCTCTCGCAGCGAGATTTATTCCGAATACTGAAGAAGACGATTTGCCGAAGTAATTTCAATTTCCATGCTATTCCTGCTTCCTGTTCCTAGGCTTGTGAAAGTACCTTTATTCCTACGGATAGACTTTCGATACACTGTCGCTGCCTGGAGAGGCGCATTGTACGATTCAATCTCCGAGTGGAAGCTCGAGGATGATCGTAAGGAGGAAACAAGATATGCGCGTCGTCAGCGAATGGGTGTAGCCAGCAGACACGTCACCTGGCGAAGTTGAACGATCGGATTTGCGCGTAGGTGTGCATTGTGGCTACCGATGGGTGGGCACGAGGGAATGCACAAGCGCGCAAGAGTGCGTGAGCGTTCTGATCGATTGTCCGCAAAGGATAATGACCGCGATATGCGTGCCAAGGCTCACGAGCAACGTACGGTCCTTAGGATCACGTGATCGAGCCGACGAGGAACCTTTGCCCGGGACTCTTCACGTGCGAGTCGATAAGGAAAATCGGGAAAAGGTCGAATACCACGGATTGCGAATGAATTACAGTAATCGGCACAGAAGAGCTTCACCCACGATCACGAGCCCTGAGCTAAATAACTCTATCGACCAACGCTGAAGGACAAACGAAACAAGGGCGTGTCTCGTTTTAAGAGGCTCATTTCTTTTTTATGCTAAATCGCTTATGAAGACTTGAAGGTAGATCGTAGGGCCTGTTCCATGTACGAAGGGTTAATATCTCCAGCAGTATATCTCGCGCAGTCCGTGAATCCAGCGCTCGAAGAAAGGTGCGTACCAGCGCGAGGTGTCCTGGCAAAAATGGCGAGCGATAAATTTCCGCGGACGTATAGCGGCAAGTACCGCACTGCCGACAGCAAGTTTCGCTGGCATGAATTACTGCCGAGCCATTTTTGCCGGATGAGGGATCGTCATAATTCCAAGCGGAAGACGTTATCTCGGTTAATATTACGGCCGCGAGGGTGATCTATTAACGAGCCTCTGGAATTTATCGTCGATTCCTCGTGAGCGACCGAGTCGGATTTTTCGCATTCCGCGGCGCGAGGCCGCGCAAATTGGCGATCGTAAATTTTCGAGAAGGAAGGGCGAGCCGATGGAGGATATCGACGTTCGACATCCATCATAAATCGGCCAAGTGGTCTCTTGCAACGCTGAGAAACTCGCCTTACTTTCGTGGCTCCTACATTGTTCGGCCAGCCGCAACGATATGTATGCAAATATCCAGAAAACCGGTCGCATTTTACGAGGGTCCCGACCTGCCGTTATTTAAGGAAGAAAGTGGTATCAAAAGCATCCGCTTCAATTTGTTATTCTTCTCGTATTTTTTTCTCTTCTCGAAACGCGTTGCCAAATTTGGAAGCCAAGCCGAAATCTGGTGTATCCTGAATTATTCTTGAGCCTGGCTAAATCTGGAAGTTCAGATTGTAGAATTCTATGTACGCTCCAGTTTAAAATTCAAATATTTCAGGAGGCAATGAAGACGAGTAGAACGTGATCGTTTCGCGTATCATTTACATCATCGCCATGCCGCGAGCTATGTCCGTAGCGAGAGAGTAAGAAAGTGTAGTTGAGATTTACGATTTAATTTCCTGGAGAATGCGTAGTGTGTATCATGCGCGCTAATTTGACGCTTGTCAAAGTCCGTTTTGAGCTATTGTTACTTCACGTTGCGAGGCTGAGATTGCGTTTGGCGAGGCGCAAATTAATCCACTTTCGCTGCGTTCACGGTGCGAGCTTTATGCCGGCGCGAGAAAGTCTTACAATCGTACCGAACAATCGCAAGACTGTGTAACATCCGATACTGTACAATCGACGGGCTAATGTTCGAAGCGGACCTCCGCAGAAATCCGGTGAAAGCGGACGAAAGATGATCCGGCGATCTCGAGAAAGAACTCGAGCGCTGCAAACTAGGGTTATCATATTCTCCTTTCGTCGAATAAAGACAGAAAGAGTCGTATCAAAATTTTCAATAAAATAACAATAATAATTCGAGTAAAAGCGCGGAAAATATAAATCCGGACTTTTTTGCATATTTAAAAAATCTGTTCGGGCTCAAATTTAAGGTCTAGTGTATGATAAACCTGTAAAAACTATTATCAATGTTTTCGCGTAATATTGCATAGTATTCGCGTAATAATAGAAAATGATCAGTATTTCTTAGTATTTCAATGCAACCACACGTGCATCCCGCCCTCAATCACATATCGAGGAATCTCTTCCCAGAGAATAACGAATAACGAAGCTGATTCCAATCGACCCTCATTAGCGCATCTCTCCGAGTCCCCCAAGTTTCGCCCTCGATCCGCGTGAAAGATACATCCACGACTTATGGCGCACGAATTTTCCTCACTCCGGCTTATTGTAGCGGCATTCTTTGTGATTCGCACGCAACGCCTTCCCGTATCCCCAACCGATCCATTTCCTAATTCTCCTGCCTTCCGAACTTTCCTTTACATACAGTCACCGCCATAACTCGACTTACGACGAGCGAAGAAAAGCCATCGACGTCCCCTTCCTCGCTCTTCCTCGAAATCTTATTCCTCGTTCCAGGCCTTCGATCGGCACCGACCATCGTCCAGCGGCTGAAGCTGTACGTCGGTCGAGAGGCTGGTTACGTAAGTGACAAAAAGGAGGACTCATCCTCGTCGAGCGAGAGCGCGGTCAATGAATCGCCGTAGTACGCTAAGTAATAAATTCCAGAGGGTCCACGACCTCGAGGAATTATCCGCGCATCCGTCACGGCCAAGGTGACCAGCGCCGTGGTCGCTTCAATAGCCTCTCCTCCTCCCTCCTCCTCCCCTGGCCTCTTCCAAAACCAAGCGTGCCTTTACGAGGCTGGCAGGATTACCAAATCACTTTCACGCGCCGATTCGATGGCCGCGAGAATCTCGGAAGCCCCGGTATCCGCGGATCCGCGACGAGGAAATCGGCGCGGGCACTTCCTCATTGGCGCGACTTCCCCTCGCGCGTTTTGCGGGGTTTCTCCCTGAGCGTGCAACGACTTTCTCGAAATTTGCTCGCTTGGAAATTCTTGGGAATTTTCGCTAATCGCTTTTCCTTGATGATATTTAAGCCGCGGTATGTGGAAATATTGTATTGGAAGTTAGAAGCTGATTTATGTTTTAAATAGAGATCCGTATTTTAAAACGCATTTTGTTGAGTTTATTGTATTATATATTCATGTTACAAGTGAATTTACTATTTGAACCTTATTCCTCTTGTGATAAATTTCGATTCTACTCGCGAGATTGAAGAATTCAAAGGGGAGTCGCTGCTCCTCGTGATACGGAGGAGAAGAAGAATCGTAAGGAGAAGAAGAACAGGATCGTGGCTTGAATTTACGAGAGTGTTTGCCAACCGACGATCGATCTTGCCACGGACGTCCCTCGATCACGTCGAGGATCGTGGCTTTTCGCACGGACGGATCCTCCAGCGATCTCGTGACGGTACAAATCGCCCGGAGTGCGCGAGGATGAGTAACTCCACGACTTGCCGAGTGAAAGACACCTCGAAATCGCCCGGAGGCTCGGAGAAAGTGTCCGGTCGGCTCGGATATGCGATTCTCTCTCTGCTCATCTCGCCACCCGCGACTAGTCATCGAGAGACCGCGTGGGCTCGTTATTGCGGAATTTCCTTTCAGCCACGGATCGCGTGGGTGGTTCGATTGAATTCCTAGGAAACATGCCTACTTGACGGATAGCGTAACACTGCCAAAAATATCGAAGAATAGTGTTCTTATACGGTTCTTCCCCACCTTAATTCCTAAATTGTCCCTAATATTATTTCGATTCGATCGTTATTTATTATTTCTCTAATTATCAAGTTATATAGCCATGATCAATATCATTTGTCCCCACGCGTTAATGTCGACTTCGTCCTCCAAATCTTAACTCCATGAGACCAGATGGAGGATCGTTAAAAGTGTCCGCTAAGACGATAATCATGAGATATTAGCAATCATCCAGCAAGTGATATTAGGAGTACGATACTGATGCAACAAAGAAGCAGTTTGCCAATTTGTTCGAGAGTGCAGCCCTTGGTACTCCTCGTCTCGATTTCACATTCATCTAGGATTAACCAAGAGCGCCTCGAGGAACCGTTGGATAATATCCTTTGAGATCTCCCTGGATTTGACGGCTTCCTCGAAACTTTGACAATACCCAAGTCACTTTTGCTGTACGCGCAACACTTGCACACGTGCCTACACGACAAAACTTCCCATCGTACATTAACGTCTCTCGTTTCACCGCTCGACCGTTACGGAGGATGATCTATGGCCGAGCGTTTATGGATCACGACCGAGGAAGGATGGATACTCGCGTATCCATCACTCTTAGTGCCGGATAACAAATTATCGACGGCCACGGCGACTCGGCGGTTCGTCCTCCGTCGAGTTTCAGCCGCGAGGAGCTCCAGATAAAATGTTGCTGCTCGCGGTGAATTTGTTTCGTTCCTCCTTCCTCGCGATCTCGACGTCGTCGGTTAGGATCATTAATCGCGGGAGCTACCATTTAAGTCGGCTGCCGAAATACACGTATAGTACAGCGTACACGTTGCAGGAAAAGATCCAGGGATCGTGCTTGAGCCTCGTTCGAACAAAGAGCGAAACAACCAACCTTTGAAGTTATTTAAACTCCACTCTATGACATCGAGTGTAAAGATAGAATTTTCCCTAGTTACCTTACCACGAGTAAAGTGAAGAGATTATCTTATCCACCTTGCATGAGTAAATAGGCCGTAGAAAATTGGACGTTGCGGGCTATAATGGTTTCCAAAGATCTGTACTAAGCTATCGATCCAAACCTGCGATTAATATGCATAATCGCAGATCGATTGTAAAGAAAGTAATTATCGATAGGCCAAGTAATTAAACCTCTGAGGTCGAAACCAATGATGCTGGGTGTACCGCTTCATTCGGAAGGCCACGAGGAACGCTATTGTCGAACTTGGTTAAGTTTCTTCAACGCGTACCGGAGGAATGGAGAAACGATGGAGAAACGAATTGGTTCGATCCAAGTAAATTCCCGCTTCCTCGATAATCCAACCAACGACCATCCTGCATCGCTATTATACGATCAGATTTTTCTCCACGCCGTTACCTAATGATACTTTCCAGATAGAACGCGCATTCCTTTGTCAGGAAAGTACTGCGCAATACAGGAATTAGAGTTCGGCACTGCGCTTTCGTTGATTCGCTCAACTTCCCGCTCCGCTTTCTCTTATTACAATAGAATCTTTCCTCCAGCCTCTTCCTAATTTCCGCGGCAAATCGAAATCTGTCATGGCTGCCATTTGTGAGGTACTTCGCAACATCGCGAAAAATCGCGACGAATCTTGGGATATCGGTTCACCATCGGGGAACTCATCGATTTCCACGCTTCGCATTTGTCGCTTCGACGACGAAGCGGGGCCGCTTAAGGTCATCTATAGCTTTCTTCGACGAGTCAAAGGAAGAACGCTTTCGCTTCCTGTATATCCAGAGAACTTCGTGTCTCCGCGTTTCTCGATCGTAGCCGACTGAAGATTTCCTTGTTTCCTCACTGCCATATTAAGGCTACTACCAGAGTGATACTTCGCGTAGCGGCCGCTACAAATCACTCGTTCTTACGCAGCCAAGCGGCCGGAGAACGTTCCTTTTTCCATTTTCGACGAGCCGCGAACATGCGTAAGAACACGCGAGCGACGGAGAGAAGAGAACGCCACCCCATGACTACATATATCCGGACGGAACCTCGTCGCGACGCGAGAAAAATTCCTCGACAGGAGAGCACATTTTTTCCATTATTCATTCCCTCAGTGTCCCGAGAAAATGGATATCGCGATGTGACACATCGATATCCTGCTAATAATAAGGTCAGTCTTATAAATACTAGCTACAAAAGCAAAAATGGTAATATATATTACATATATATAGTAAGCGTGTAAATCCATTAATTCGGAAACACGAAGAAAAATTAAGGAATTGAATTATGAAGAAGATATCGATACAATGTATTAGATAATTAACGTGGAAAACCGCTAAACGTCTCTCGCGCACCTTCGCGTCTATACTATAAATATAAAATCAAATTCCCTCACGACATAGAGGAATGTCCAACGATTTACAAAATCAACATGCCCAAAGAAGGATCAAAATAGCGACGTGAGTCGATCGATTGGAAGTATCGAACCGATCAAATCGCTCGACAAACGTCAGCACTGTTCCTTTAATGAGCAAAGAACGATCCATCGACCACAATCTTATTTATCCAACGACCAAAATCGTGCATCGAAAGAACAATTTCCAGGGTTTCGCAACAATGGCGCGTTCAGGACGCCGAGGCGTCGAAGCGCGATTATCCCGCCGATTTCTACCGCTCGGTTTTGTCCCGAAGGGGCGGCCGCCGGTTGACAAAGTGGCCGTAACAAATAGCGCGTCCTTATTTACGTCGGTTGACCAGCGAGGGAATGTCTCGCCTGCCATTTTCGTCGGCGATCGGCCAGGCGGTCTTGCCTGCATGTGATCCTGACATAAGCCGTGCAAGGAGGTCGGCGAAAGAGACGCCCAGCGCCGTTACTTCACCAGGTCGGATCGCTTAAAAGGTGCGAGATATGAGGAACTGGCTGCGCTCGAAAACCGTAGAAATCGAGCCGCTCGCCGATTATTCTCCGCCCTCTTCGTCGCGCATCCCTCCCTCTTCCTTCGTCCTCTCCAGATTTACTTCCGCCACCGTTTAAATTAAACCCACTCCGTGACCACACACAAACCGTGTAAAACCTCGGTTCACAAAGAAGAATCGCGAAATTAAGAGCGAGACGCGAGTACATTGTCCACCACAATGGCGCGGCTTTCAAATTACATTTGCACACAATCCTCGTCCATTAACTTAAACATGGTCCAAAGCATTGTTCAGCGCGAGGCCGGGATCTAGGATAATTTCCTAGGATCCAGGAGTAAACTCGAGAAGCGGAGACGAAGAATTTACTCCCGAAACGGTCGAGGCGCAGGAGGGAAAGGCGAGAGGAAAATCAAGGAGGCACCGGGCAGCTCGCACCCCGTGGCGAGGCGTTTCGAGTTCTCCTTCTCCCCTTGCCAATTCGCCTCTCCGTCTCAGCCGCGAGCGCGT
This sequence comes from Ampulex compressa, assembly GCA_038496175.1. NCBI lineage: Eukaryota > Metazoa > Arthropoda > Insecta > Hymenoptera > Ampulicidae > Ampulex > Ampulex compressa. The sequence goes on along the minus strand of JBCFXI010000106.1, from coordinate 141,076 downwards.
TTTTTCTCCTCGTTTTTCTGGCCAAGGGAAAGGGTCGGTTTAAATGGCGCGGAGCGAGAAAGCGGAGCGTCGTACCTCTCGCGCTCCTTGCTGGCGATTTTGCAAAAGCGTAGAACGCTCGAAACGTGCATCGAATGAATGCCGCCGATCGGCACCCACGATTGGCACACGTTAAGCTCGTTAGCCTGGCATTTGACTGGGGCTCGAAGTTGGCGTTGCCAGCAATTATGAGGTGTCGTGCATTTCGAAAGGGAGCACCGATACGGAGAGAACCGGAAAAACCGAGAGGAACCGCCGATCCGGACGATTCTGGCGCTTAGTTAGCGAAGCGTTCCTGCCAATTGGCCGCAGCCGTTTAAGATGACTTATTGGCAGGAAAGCTCCTGCTTCGACCAAACCCGATTTCCATTCGCGATCGATCTTGGTCAGCCGGCTAAACGGTCGGGACAGGAATCGATGCCTCGGCTATTCGTGGCAATTAGGCAAATATTCGACCGCCGAAACTGTCTCGACGTCGAATTTCTATGTGGCAACGTGTCGCACGACTCGTTGGTATATTGAGACGTATCTCGCTTGGGCTGGCGAGATTTTTTAAAACGAAGATCGTCACGATACGCTTCTCGCATATCGAAATCAACCGCGCATGCGCCTTTTGCGCGAATGCGAATCTGAGATTGATTTATTAGAGTGTGACAAGTGGTTCGACGGCTTTTCAAATCGTTTACCTTGATCGAGCACGCAGAGTGAAAACTTGGAAAGCTCCAAAAGCGTCGTGAAATGACGGTTACACCGCGGAGTATCTTGCGATCGTAACACGGCCGTTTCTGCGAGCATAATCTTAAGTCATTTGAGGCAATCTTTATCTAATGCTCCTCCACTTCCCGCTTTCAATTCCCTTTAACGGCCGCGTGTAACGACGAGCGTGGACATTTACAAAGCGATTTCCGGCCTATCGGCCTGCGAAAGAATATCGCTAAATTGCGTAATTACATTGATATTCGCCCGACGTTAGAAATTATACCGTAATAAAGTTCCAACTCAAATTTATTTGTATCAGGAACTATACCCCGCGTACACGCGCCGGATCGCCTTTTACGATGCGCGTTAAACCGTACGAGGAAAACCGGAAAAGCGAAAGGAACCGCTGGAACGAGTCGAAAGTATCTCTGGCATTTAATTAAGAAGCGCTCTTGCAAATGCTCGTTAGGGAGCGGATATTATTAGGAAGTTTCAGCCGTGGTTTAAAATACCTTTTACGATCGGGAAGGGATGCGTTTGACTGTAACGATGAATTATCCTGCAATACAAGACCAAGGGCGCGCAATGAATCTTTTAGACTTCATACGAGAATGAGAGCTGTCGTGCGCGAGTCGCGATCCTGAATATTTACAAGCACCCCATCGACTTCCTCGAAGAAGCGCAGCGCTCTTTATTATTTATGTACTCGCTCGGCATCGTTTACGCGCGTGACGCACAGGCGAGCGACATTATCGCGTCATTAGCGTAACTCGAAAAATCGAGAAGTCCGTCGAGCATAAATCATCGTGGCTCCGATGCACCTGCGCGAGGTAGATTTGCAAAACGGACATGCCCGCTGGACGATTACGAAGCCAGCCAAATGATTTGATCGGCCGTATTACCGCATGCACCTGTTACGCATAATTACGTTAAATTGCTGGATACTGGTTTACTGGACCATAGAAAAACCGATGGAGGTGCCGCTCAAGGCTGACATTGGCAAACCGGAAATTTCATTAGGCGCTTCTGTACTTAATACCCCGGTATAATTCGTTACTTTGTCCGCGTCGAGCGGCTCGATGTAATCAGGAGCTGTTGGAGGATACCGAAGGGAATCGAAATTAACGATTTTACTCGTATTAAATATAAGAAGATAAATGGACATACCTGGACGATCGCGAGGCTCTAAAGACGCTCATTATAAGAGCAGGAAATATATTAAGAGATACACGACTCGCTTGTCGCGCGTAATACAAAGATAGCACGGGTTGTATGTCTTTCTAGAAATTAGCAAACGTTCCTGCATGAAACGCGTCGGTACGTTCAGAGAGAGAGAGAGAGAGAGAGACACTGTATAATTAACGTGGCCATCGTATTATGCGCGAATGTATTTTACCCAGGGTTAATTAGATGTAAAACTAGTTGCTAATATGACATTTTTAAGAATTCATTAGCACGACAAGTATATCCCCCGCGATTTTACGGCTCTCAATTATCCAGCGGCGCACGAGAATCGTCGATTAACGTTCACCTCAAGTGGATTCCATCGGAGCCTCGTCCAGCCTCGCTCCGTTTGTCCCTTTTTTTCTTCCATTCCTCCGATCGTCCTTCTTGCCGCTCTGCATATTTACACGTCCACGCGACTGCCTTCAATTACGCATCGGCCATAACTTGCAGCAAAACCCACTCGGTCGGAGCGAAAATTGAAATTATTAGAATATGTAACGACGGTATTAATCGCATTTGCTCGAGGATCGCCGATAAATAACCGCGATAGAGCTCCCTTCTCATGCACCTCGTGCCTCCTCATTGCGGAAGATTTGTTTGAGACTCTCTTGCGCACCGGCGATAAATCCAGTAGAAGAAGTTGAGGATCGCAATACTTTCAACGGACCTCGTGGATTAATCGTAGCGCGTATAAACATTCGAAGCGTAACATTCTTTCTACGAACCTAATTAGTTGGACGAGGAACCGAAAGAGACAGAATATCCATTGGACGTTCAATTAAATACGAAGAAGCTGTTATTGGCTCAACGCGGAAGAAGAGGGTTCTCGAGTTCAAAGGGAAAGCGATTAATTCGAGCTGATGTACCTCGTTAGATTGTCCATTAATTTTCTCAAAGATCCTCATCGTGGAGCGACCACAGTCAATAGGTCAAGATCCATACGAAGAGCAACTCAGGATGCAGGGAGTATCGCGATTCCCGAAGTTTCACAGAGGCGTCATACTCTGATTAATTCATCGAGCGCTCTTTACGGGCTCTATCCGCCGGTGTAGCTTCGCTCGTGCGTACGGACCCGTGGAATCAGCGGCGCTCAAAGCCGACGCGTAACACGTGGAGAGAGAGAGCGATGAGCGCGCATACGTAATCGCATTATAAAATCGAAACGGAATTCCAGAGTGGTCGCGTGTAATCCGCTTCGTTAGCGCCGATAATCGAGCGGACATTGCGAAACTGATTTTTGCCCAGTCTGTTCGTTTGTGGTTACGGTAAACGATACACTTTGCGAGCGATTACGAGTTTATCCCATCGTTCACGCGCGACACACATTAGGACCAGCAATTTACAAAGAACCACACGCAAGATCTCGAAATAAGCCGCATGTCATTTTCAATACATTTTCATACATCATATGTGTTTCTCAACGTTCATTCATTTCTTCTTGACGTTCCGCTTTTTACAATCTTCTCCTTGCTATGCAAACAAGAGCACGCAACTGGATCAAGAATAAGCGGCGCTCTTCTGCGGCACGAAAGGAGCTTATCGGTGCCGAGCATGACGACGTTGCCAGTGTCGCAAGAGCGCATTGCTTACGCTCGATCCGGAGATAATTTCAATACCGCCAATACCGTTAAACTGGGCGATATACACGCGGAACGAATTAATGGGAATAACTTTGTTCCCGCGGCGCGCACCACCGATTATAGCTTTCTTCGTTGGCAAGCGGCGCAGCGCGGCTCAGTTCGGTGGGAAGATTTACCCTCCTGGCGGTAAGAATAAATCGGCGGCAAATTGTTTGGCAAGGAGAAATCTGGTTGCCCCGGCGAAACGTAGTTTTATAAGTATTCAACGTCACTTTCCTGCTGGTACGAAGCTAACAAGTTCTAATAATCGGCGAAAACCTTGTAAGACCTAGGCGCGCATAATACCAGACCTGCCATCGAGCTGGCAGAACGTACGTTCGAACCATTTAAATTCTTGGCTCAAATTTATCTCGCTGATCCTCGTACGAATCTCGTTTACGACAGCACGTGTACAATAATGAGCGAGTGCTATCTCTCTCTCCTCTCTCTGTCTCTCTCTCTCTGTAGGGGCAATATAAAATATCGCGTCCACTTGCAAGATGCGCGTGAATAATTGGGAATATTATTAAAATCACTGGAGGCGATTCGCCAAATCGCTCGGATTGTAATATATCACATTGAGGCACTCTAAGTCTCTAATGAAGCCTCAAAGGTCATCCCTTGAGCAACAATAAGTCGGTAAACGCGTTGCGAAATGCCTGCAACCGCGAGCAGAGTTCCGGCCGTCTGTTCGGTCTATAGGCGATTATTTAGACCCGCCTGGCCACCCGCGAATCGAATCGGTGCACATCGATTGCACGCGGGATGGCGAAAGTCGTAGACCTACAATTTTTTTTTTACACGATTTACAGGTGACTTGGTAGAAAAAAAATCGCCTTCCATTTTTTTCACACGCTGTTCATATATAAAACATAACTGTCGAGATGTAATTGAATTTTCTATTACGATATTAACATAATTATGACCACGCGCCAAGCGATAACATAAACTATTCTAACGAATCCCGACACCTAGTGGATGTAAAGAAAAAGAACATAAATGCTCGTGCTGGCCAATGATATAAAATCTTGTTCTAAGAAACGTTCTTCTCACGTGGGGCTCTTTTCATACTTTATAGAACATATTTTCCAACTCCAATTTCCATTTTCCAAAGTGAAATAGGAGTATGATTATCCCATGGGAGAGCTAGAAATCGCGTTAGCCAAGGTACGTTTCTTCGATTGCGAAAAACCTCCCGACCTTCTTGCGCGAATCTCTCGTGGCGATTCGCGATCGCGGTCTTCATCTTGCTCATCCAGGCCGTCGCTTGCCACGATACCGTTGAGGCAGGTCACGGTTGCTGGCAACGACGATGATCATTCAACGCGCGTCCAATACTAACTGGCGATCCGGCAAATCGACATTGCAGGTGGGGTTCGCCCGATGGGAATGGAATCGTTATTAGTAGAAAGTATACGGAGAACCGGATTCTCCACTGCGGCATATTAATTGCGGAAACGTTACGCGGCGGCCCTTTCGAACCGCATCGCGGCTCCTCCAAAAAACCCTCCCTCCCTCTCTCTCTCCCTCTCCTTCTTTAAATCACTCCTCGAACAGCATCGATAAACTATTCTTGTTAACAGGCGTATTATTTAATACCTCAACTTCGTAGGTTGGATAAATTTAGGAAACTCGATTATATACGCTCGATGTAAAGATAACTCCATGCGAATATTTCTGATACACGATTCATCCTGATACAAATATCTCTTATACGCTTGTAAGAGTCATATAGTAGTTTCTCTTTTAATTTATGTTCAGCACCGACTGCTAACGTCACTTGGCCCAGGACCTACCGTTTAAAGTGGTGCATTTAAGGAGATACATATCACAGGAAAAACCAGCGGTGATGGGCGGGATAATATCGAACGTTTCTACGCTCGTTCGATTACGGACATTTCTTCCACGTATTGTCGACGAATATTAAAAAAGCCGAATATCCGCGATCGAGAGGCAGAAAGTTCGTTCGTACGAACGCCTCCAGTCAGGGACCGTAGGTAACATTAAGCTGAGGTATTTCCTTCGGCCGGAATACAAAGGTTCCTCGCATGAATATCGTTCTGCTTGGACGGTTATCTGAGCGACGAAACAATATTATCTCGCGCGTATACGCGTTGGCAACGTAACGTGCCGGAGTTTCGTGCGGCACGCGAGCCTTCGTTAGAAGCTGCCGCTTGGCGAGGCGCTCGAAGTGACTTATCGCATGCAAAACTAGTTTCAGCACGTACGAAACGACGTCAGGTGTTTCGTAATTAATTGACCAACGGCGCTCGTTGGATCATCCGTACGTCGACCGCTGCCACTCGCCGATAGCGCAATGTTCCAAGATGACGCACGTTAATTGGATTCAATTTGAGTCGGTCTTAATGCCTGTTGATACTAATTATTCGTTTGATGCCCGCAAAGCTATTGCCACTGCAGAAATTTGTCGTTTCCGATGACTGGAGACGAAGGATGCTGCCGTACCGAAAAGGAGGACGCTTTCACTCGTTCAAAATATTCCTTACGATATTTCGAGCATCTTTGAAAACCAGCGAATCTTCCGTTTATCTAGTAATTTTCATTATATTAATTAAATAGCATTAAAATTCTAGTTAATGAAAATTGAATCAGTTTAAATTTTAAAGAACCATGTTAGAAACTCGGACGATATTTTACGCGGTATATTGTTTCAACATCGCTCGTACGTGATCTTTAAAAATCACATCATCAGCCTGTTTCATTATGGGCAGCTAAGTACCGGCTCCTGACTCGCGCATCAATTCGACAGTTCGCGGAAGGCCGATCGCGACACTGTCCCCCTTCCCCCCTAGTCGAAGATACACTTTCTAATGACGAAAGAGCACGAGCTAATGACGAACCCCCTGACCGTAGAAAATTTCCGTTGAAATCACGCTGCACGTGCGATGCACTTGCTAAAGTAAATGGAGCGCCGGGAAACGATTTTATCTGAGGACATTCAGACCTGTGCAGCCACGAAATTTCTCACTGTAATCAACCGTAGCGATCGAACAATCGAAGGGAAAAATGGAACGAGCACGATGCCATCGATCGATGTGTTCTATAGGTCGGCGAATCGGTGCCCCTTTGAACTGAACTTTAGTAACGTAGCAAACCTCATTCTTTATAATCAAATCATTAAAAGCTGCGAATTTCTACGGTTTTTATATTTAAAGGTTGGTATCCGTTGATTTCACTGTATTATATATATTTTCGCCAAGAAAAAAATGTATTTAATTTAAAATTTGTTTTTTATATAATATTATGCTGGAAATTTCAAGGGTTCTTATATTTAGACTTTGGTATTTATTAATTTCACGTTATTTTACATATTCTCAGCGTGTAGAAGAGATTCAGGCTACAGATGCTTTTCTATATTTTCCTTATTACTACTACCATCAACAGGTCCTGTTCAGTCGATCTCTCGAAAGTTCGTTCCCTCGGTCATCGCGCAGATTCCTAGATTCGGCCCGCTCCCGCTTTTCACAATCCTCGGATGTGAGCGGCGATAAAGCGCGGGCCGCGCATTGCCCGTCGATAAATTATCGTCCAACGAGAAAATAATATCTCGGCCTGCGCGGGTCTAATTGTCGCTGCGTGAGCTCCCATTACGGCCGCCGCGATTCATTATTATTGCCGTCCAACGGACCCCGTGAGTTATGTCGCCGTTAAACAAATATTCCGCTTTTTCACGAGCCGCGCGCACCAGAAGAAACGGAACGATCGTTTCTGCCTTCTCGCGGCGGCGCAACATCGCGAATTGAAACTTTATTGCCCTGTACGCGCGAGCGCAATTAGTCCGAGGCGCGCGTTTCTTCGGTTTTCCGGGACGAATCGAGCGGCTGCTTTTACTTTCGCCACTTCCACGACGCTCTCGATCTTGGCTGTGCGAAACAAAAGAGCATTGTTCGGGCCAAAGGAAATAAAGGTATTTGGACCCTCGACTGGGATTTATCGGCTAAAGAGTCGAGCTGTTTAATCGAGGAGCTTGTAACGGAACACTAAGCGCTTTCTGTTCCTGGATAAGCGTATTAGGAAGCTACGGGGCTAAATTTCTCGAGTAAATGCACCGATGACCGACTCGGTGTCTGATTTTTTACTATGTCTCTCTTCTAGTACTTCTGGTTCACTTACAACCTTCGATTTCTTAAATTTTATATATCTGATTTTCAATTTTTGTCATTTATCCTTTGTAAATTATTGTACCCACACGATAACTACTCTAATAAGCCTAGATGCAGAATTAAAAATGATATGAATGCATATATCGTAGGATATCAAAGGGATGTATTAAAAAGGCGCTAACGGGTTAGCCTTAACTCAGTGTCTATGTTGCAAGGATACAAACGAAAAACGAGTTTCTTTCTACCGTAGCTCTGGCGGTTCAGAACTCACCTTAAACAGTAGGTCCTGGGCCAAACGAGCTTAGTGGTCAGTACAGGATATTAACTTAAAAAAAAACGTGTTTTTGGTTATTTCCAAATGGCCGAGAGGCATGCCAAAGGCAAAGAAGCACGGCTCATTCGCGTAGTATTCCACGCGACAGTAAGAACGGTTACTTTGTAAGAAGGTAGAACCGAGCTGGTACTTAAGTACTTTCACCGCTTTGTCTCGCCTGGATGGTCGATTCACCATCGTGTTTTGACGACTCCAGCGGCTCGCTGGATTTCGAAACCCGACGGAATAGGGACAAGCTCCCGTTTTGTCGCCACTCATCGATAACCAACGTGCGTAACGTTTTGCAAATCTACAAAAATACGCCCGGCTAAGATTAAGCCGGTTACGCATAGTAATTTTGCGCAGGCCTTTCGTCAGCGTATCGTCGTTGAGAAATTTCATACGCGCCGTTTTCGTATCGTAGGCCCGCTTCAAGTTTTTGCACGATGCAAAACTCGCACGTGTCAGGACAATCGTCTCACGATGATCTCTACTGCCGACGATTAGTCCCTTTGCAACAGAATTCCACGAATTTCCTCTGGCACCTTTTCTCGACTTATCCGCGAGGAATAATGCGCGAAGCAGGAAGGACTCGAAATTTCTTTATCGAGCACATCATTCCTACGTTTGAGTCTTCAAACCTATTATTAGTCGTGAAGATTATCCAATAAACTGGTGCACAGTAATGCGTATAGGATACTACTCGAATGGAAGATTTGAGGGGAGATTAGAAAAAGGATAAAACGCTTCACAATAACCGGTATAATTACAATCATTTCCACGGACGTCCGAAGGCACTGATTTACAATCCAGTCGCAGAACGGCTAATTACCTTGCCGATTGCGGGCATGGGATCCAAACAGAGAAAATTGAATCAATTACGAGTAATACCACCTCGTGATAACCGATCGGCATCCTCGCCATTACGTATTTTTGCAAACCAAGCGAGTAATCGTACGTGCATTGAAAGCGTAATGAGAACCTCCCACAAATCAAGGATCGTTTTGTTAAACTTACATCCTATTGACCTTCTCGCTCGATGAGCGCATCCTATGCAAGAGCTTCACACCATTAATCAGCAACATACATCTTTTCACGCGTATACGCATTTTCTTTATATACAACTATTTCCAAATTGTCTAAAAAAAATGATTCTACGACCAGATCTATAAAGTAATATCTATAACCAGTCTACAAAAAATTACCAATGATCAATCGCATCCACGCATGAAAAAGAAAAAAAAAAAATCCAACAGTGCAATTCGACAATTGAGTTCAGCTCGGTGCAGCGAATGAAGACGCGGTACTTTTTCTCGGCCCATTAACAATATAGGTCGACAATTACCGAGGCAGGGAGAAGAGGTCAAAACACCGGCGCGGACGTGACTTCGAGTGCGAACACGTTCGCATCGTTAAATCGGCGAAGACGGACGGAGGCATTTATTACACGTCGTCCTGCGGACACCCGGGCTTAATGTATAACTCGAGCTCTTGCCAGGGTAATTAGAACGTCGTCGGTCAATTGGCAGGTAGGTGCGATCGCGATTGAGAGATCAAACGATGAAAGGAAGCCTTCCCTTCGACGTCCTTCGACTCGAGAGTCTCATTTTTGTACTTTTCGCATCGATTCTTCGTTCCTTTGAACCTACGAAATCCTGGGAATTCGCCTTTCTTATCGATTGGATTCACGTCGAGAAACGTGGCTCGCGATGGATTCAATTAGGACCCGTCGATAGTGTCGATACGCGAACTCAGAGTAGATTCGATCTTCGCTAATTATGAGACCTTTCGTTACAGATCAGATATGTATTAATTGACTGTAATCTGTTGTGCGCGATACACGGTAGTTCCGATGGCCTTTCACTTCGATAATTCCACCGCTTCTGCGTTTTCTCCGAGATTAAGAGGGAAATAACGGATCGAGATCGAATCGTATTCTTGGAGGAATTTGTTGGAAATGCAACGATGCAGAGATTCGTGGATTTTTTACCGTCTCGCAACGATGCTTGGAAATGTTTTAATCCGAGCGTTGATTTTAATGGCCCTATCGGTCGCGTCCTTGTATTAAAAGCGCGATACAATGAGGCTTAAGGCACCAGCTTTCACTCTTTCACAGTTTCATCGGGAACACGAACGATCGATACCGTGCGATCATCGATCGGACAGTTGGCGAATCAGTGACGACACCAGAGGGTGCTTTAGCAACACCGAATTTACGATAAATACGCGTGTATAGAAATACAAGATGCCTTATCGTAATCCTTGCAAACAAGTTTTGCCCGTGTCGCTCTCTTTGCAAAATCAATCAGAACAGCGTCGACAGAACTGAGATAACTCAAATTCACGATTTCCGTATGCAATACCTGTATTACATCCTGTGTAATAGGAATAGTACGGACTGTGCGCGTTCTAAATAGGATTAAATAATCACATGGCTCGATGAGCAAATATCAAAGGAGTCAAAGCGCCGATGCTTAATCCACGATACACCTGCGACGCCTGGTTTATCCGTACGCCATGATATCACGCTTGCTCCGTCAATAATACCTCCGACTTATAGAGTCGTTTTAAAATAATTGTACGTGGATTAAGGCATAAAATTGAAACTGAATTAGCGGCGTAAAAAAGTGAAATTATAGCTCAACCGTGGCGAGTAGACGGGCATGCCGTCAAAAGAAATCGAGGGCCCAACGGTTTGTAGCCGGCGAACCGCGGCGATAATCCTGCTGGAAGCGTGAATTTCTTCATTTCTCCCATCGGTTGCAGAGTTATCGCCGCGATTCGTACACCGCGAAAATGTTCACTAGCTCGTTCCAAAACTCGTTCAAAAATTACTCAAATTTAATATGACCTCATATTTGTTATTGGTAACCTCAGAAATGTTGGAGTTTCTCAATATACACTATCGAGTTCACGGTTTTGATTCTTATCGTCTCAACATTAGGTTTGCTATAAATTGGTATTTCGAATAAGCCGGTATATCGATTTTCATATAAATGGATGTTTTCGTATTTTAGGTACGGGAAGTTTGAAGCACTGTGAGATTTGGTTATAAATCGATCCGGCCGATCTGCAGGTGGAAATGTTTCATTCGCCAGGCAAATCGTGCCCGCTTCTAATTGCCCCGGCCATTGTTGGTTATCGATGATAATTTTGTACTGGCGTTGCCGGGATGTTGTAATAACGCCGGCATTACTAGCCGGGGTTACAGGTCCGCGGTCTATCATTAAACACCGCGGTTATTCATTCGGGCACGATGTAATCGAGCTTTTTGCGCGGCAAGGTTGTAATCAGATCGTGGAATATATCTCGAGTCCAATTGCCGGGCGCGTTTTTCTTTCTTACGGATCACCGACCAATGGTTCCTGTCCAACCGGATGGAGGAAATGAATGGAGGAAGTCGAGCTCTCGTTGGTCGTTTGTTTTATTTTGAGCGTTAAAAAGGACGCTTATCGTAGGATCTCAAGTAAAACACCTGTTAACCGTAAAAGAAACCGGTAACAAATAAAAATCGAGATGAATAAAAAAGATAACAAATAAAAATCGAATATATCGAGATGCAGTGCAGATCTTCGAGTATAAAACATCCAAATAACGTGGAGATATCTAATGGTATTTGAGTTGTGAGCGAAGGAAATCCAAGCCTTTATCCAGCGCGTCATCGCAACTTCGACATTCAATTAGATCACGCTCGAATCGAATCTCGATATGACGCAGGGCGTTTAATCGCGAATGGAGAAAGCGAAGGACGCGGGCTTACGTGTAATTAAACAAACGTTGGGAAAAGGAGACTCGGAGTAGGTCGAATTTGTTTAATCGAGTGTTCGAAATCAAAGTGAAACTCCGCTCTGTCCGGGGTCTTCTCCCTGTACGTGGATAATTGATGTAATTATCGTACGAGGCATTGGCACATACCCATTCTACCGAGTAAGAAGCGTCTCTCTCCGTGGGCTCATAGGAAATGCAAGCGTACGTTCCAAGTGTGCACTCGCGTTGTCTTTCGTATCCCGATAATTGTCCACGCATCGTACGTCCGTCGAAGCGGATCCTTTGCAATCCAAGACTTCCTCGGTGACTCCCAGTGTACGAGCTCTTTCGAGATTTCCTCGTGGACAAACCCATTGTGCCCGCAAAGGCACGGTTAAATGCCATTCCTCCCATTTGAATTCTCGCGTGCAACGCGTTTGCTGCAGGGTCGATGACTGGAGACCGATACTAAATAAAAAGCTGTTCCATCCAATATAGCGAATCCGAAATGTTCTGCTAACCATTGTGTATCGCCGAGTTTACTACTTAAGATCGATAAAATCAGCGTGAATTCATAATTGCGTGAAAAATATCGCAGACTCGTCGCTGGTATCTGCGAGGGAAATTTAGCGGGGAATTTCGTTGATACGTTATTCGAATCTACTTAGCGGCTATCGTGATCGTGGAAGGAAAGGTCTACCTACTGGAACGTGCCTCGGAGGCAGAAACGAAGCGGCTTTGGCAGCGTTTGAGAACCCTTACCCTCGCGAAATTAAATCACGGGGACGATATGAAATGGAAAGCTCGGGCCTGATCTTGCCTAACTCCCGCCGCTTTAGAATGGCAGATATTCCGGGGGCTTACGGTAATCACGTGAACCTCGAGGAAAATTATCCTACCGCGGCCAGTTTCCGCGAATGATAATCGTTTAATTCTAGGACTTCAAGAGCCGCCGACAAGTGCTGGTAACCGGGAAGATTTGAATTAGCTTTCTTCGTCCGCGAGAAATCGACGATTCCTCGCGCATTTTCAGTCGGTTTCTCCGCCTCGTTATTTGACCCTTAATCGATAATTGGTAAAGAACAAGTGGATGAAATTGTATCCCAAGGATTTTCGGTGTGTTTTACGAAGTGAAAAAGTTGTACGATAATTCTTGCATCGAATAAACTGAGAAGCTGGGGTTGTTCTTTTTTTTCCACTTTTCACGCATGTTACTCACATTTTTTATTTCCAACAATAACACAATTCGACTGTCGGTGTGTTTATCCTAACTTTCTATGACCTTTGTCACCCGAACGGATGAGTTAAGTGCATGTGTTTACACACTCGACGTCCAGTCCTTCCTCGCAATTTAGTAAGTATTCTTCCTGATTTTTCGCCAGCATGACTTTACCCCAAAGTATGTTCAGAATAAGCATTTACAAGGGGAAAAAATACTTTGGACCTCGGGAGGTTAATCACTCCTCATTGTCAGGCTTGTTAGGTATCGACATTATCCTGATCGTCATCGCGATTTCACTGGTGCTTTTAAGCGATCAGGTAGCTCATAAAGGTCCGTCTAATAAGCAACGGATGGCAGAAGAAGTCTTCCTCCATTCCAAATTCCACGGAACCTCTCTACCTTACATACCGCTTCGTGGCCATATTTTCTCATCGTCTCTTACGAGGAAAATAACGATTCAAGATGGAGCAAAGAAAAGTAGGGCTGACAAAAAGCACAACAGTATTTAAGTTCTGTCTTGCTTTTAACGATCTACCGATTATTTCTTGCATCTCCTGGCAGTAAACTTGTTTACTTTATGGCGGACGTAATTAAGGAAAAACACGTTTACGTACATGGAAGATAATAAATGGTAACGGAAAGTTTACGCGCGAGCCGAGCGCGCATTTTCTTACACGACACTCCTGTGAGATTTGGAGTCGATGCCAAACAGAATCATGACCCGACCAAGTTTTGCAATTTAATAATCCTATGCGACTCGATTTCAGCACACACGAATTTCAGCCTTACTCCGCAAATTGTGCTCGAGAAAAAGCAGTTTATCTTTACTATCCCTCCTCGAGCTTGGAGACCCCTGAAAAGGTTAGTACCCTAATCAGAGTGGCCGTACCGTGCGGTTTACAAACGCATCGTACACGATAATTTTCGAATCGTTCGAGGAAGGAAAAGAATACTCGTTGCGCATACGTTACCCAACAGGGTCGGTTTAAAGTATCCTGGATCATTATTCCTTGGTCAGTAGATCCACGGGTATTTCCAGCGCCATGAATCGAGAAGTTCGTACAACGAATGTAGAACGCAGAATCGGTTAATCCTATTCTTGCACAAGGCATTTCGCATTTTTCAAATCGCGATACGTTCCGCTTTGCACGGACGATAAGACTCGCGGTAAGAGTAGATTAAATCAGGAAATCTCGACGATTATTTTTGTTTCGCTATTGAAAGCGTGGTCATTGCGATTTTTCTTCCGTCCCTTTTTATAGATATATAATCATGAATTTAAGAGAGAGTAATCGAAAAGAACCCGTTCATAGAGGGGATTCGAAAAGCGACGGAGATCGATCTGAAAACCTCGTGGGGCTATCGATCGCATTGCTCGCAACTTACCCGGAAATAAATGGCAGATCTCTCGCGGTGAAACCACGCAGGCCCGTTCTTCGCGGATTCGCGTAGAAGGCGGCGTTCTATCGAGGCAGCGCAGCCTCCTTCCTTCTCCACACGCGAAGGAACTCGGGCCAATGCGATGCGGAACGCAGATTCGAGCCTCCGTAAGCCAGATAAAGTATCGCCAGCGACGAAATCGGGGGCGAAATTAAGCGTAACGAATAATCGGTTTGGGCGATCGGGTTTAGTGAAAAGCGCCGTGCACGCGAGACAAGTGCAGCATTTTGTCTGGAAAGCGAAAGGTTGCGGATTCGAATGCCAGTTCAATTTTGTTCCACGCCTCGTTTCATATTAATTTTCATATTTATTCCATACATAACCCTATACCGTATACTTTATGAATCCATAAAAAATGTACGATATCTAATTATAAATCTACGTTTCCCATCGAAATTACTTCTCGCGCGAATTGAGTGACTTGCGTGAATTTTCGGACACCCCATATACACGTACCAATCCAGAAGCACGAGCGACTTCTGTCTGTTGGCAACGGCACCGAGCCACCGGTTTTCCCTCGGCTTTCATAAGAGGCCACCTTGCGAAAAATCGCTAATCGACGTGGATAAATAACGCGGACAATGACGTGGGTACCGACGGCGGTTCGCGAACGTTAAATGGGAGCGCTGTCGCTCTCCGAAGGGCCTCATTAAGCCGAGCTCGGACGTCTTATGACCGCGAGCACCGAGAATTACGAGACAGGCCTGACTGAGAAAATTACGGCTCGAGAGGGGATAACCTGAACGTTGTTGGATGGAAGATCGGACTTCCACGCGAAAGACCTGCGCTCGTAACCCGCTTAGGATCCCTGAATTTTTCCATTCGCCACGCACACCGTAAGCTTAATGGTTTGAGGCCCAACTAGAGCGATATCCTTTTAACAGCGCTACTCACGAGCAAATTAATAACGGACTACGTTTTACTATCGTGCGAAAATTATATTGGCTGAGTGCAAAAGTTCGTGCGGAGTTTCTCATAATTCCATCTATTGAAACTCCGCACAAACTTTTGCACTCATCTAATATTTCAAACGATCGTACAAGATCGACTTTTCGCATACAGACTCCGACGAGCAACATATTAGCTCCTCCCAAAAGTTTCTTGGGTTTCATAAGAAGACGGTATATGCGCAATATTTTTCGCGCGACTCGTGAAGGAGTTTCGCTCGAAACCGCGCGATCTCGAGGCCGTGCTTTCTCCGCGCTAAGCTCCCGTGGCGCTTAAGCGCCGACGATTATTCAAGCGCGCGGCTTTCCTCCGCGCGTGCCAAGGAATTATGTGACAGATCGCGCGGGAAAATTGAGCGTCGAACGATTTTCTGCCACAGCCGACAGGCCGATTACCTTCCGCTCTCACGACGAATACCCGAACGACGCTATTGAGCATCTGATATAAGCGGCCGCACGCGCTGCCTTATCTGGCAGCGATCTGCGATCGTATCGCGGGCCTTCTGAAAATCACGTGTTAACCAACGATCGTGCGGCGTTATTCGCTAACAAGGAGCAAAGTGATACGAACAGCGCGGCTATTTATGCAAATAAGACGTTCGATACGATCGCCTTTAAAATCAGGCGCGCGGCTATCATTTTCGTGCGTGCTCGTGCCGATCGCCTAATTACAAGCCGCGATCCCGATCGGTGGGCGAGAGGTGCGTCGACCTGGGTGCCGAATAATTGCCAGGGGTTAGGGGGAGGGGGAATGACGACAAGTGCCGCGTGATTGCATCCGCGTCAACTTGGCCTGTGTCATTCTTCCATCGGGCCCTTCACCGCTCCCGCTTTTTACGGCGCGCTCACGTGAGCTACTGGTTTCACGTGTCACACGTGCCCGGGCCCTCACGTGCCCGCTGACAGAAAATGTTTTGTATCGATTAGGAGCACTTTGGTGCGGTGGCTGGGGAAAAAACGTAGCGCGCGACCCAAATAGCACGCGGCGCGGAATTGAATTTCACCCACGAACGGCCGAGGTTCCTTCGGCCAGGGAACGAGGGAATTACATATCGTAAAGCGCACGCTCGCCTGGAAACGGACAGCGCCACTGTGAAACGCCCTCGGTAGCAGCGACGTGACGATAATTCGAAACAATTATATAGGGTGGGCCATTTAAAGGTTTGCTTTTAAAAACGCTATAAAATCAGTCTACATCGATATTTAAAACGACATTTCTTTTTTATCGCGAAGGTGGGAGTCTCCGGTTTGAGAATGAAGAATCAGAACGATTTAGAGAAAGATTTTAGATTAAATTACAGATTTGAGAGAAACAAACCGGTAGATGGCCCACCCTATATTTAGCTCGAGCACGGGAGAGGCTTGTTACGACTTCCTTCGTTATCTCGCTCAGAGGTGAACGTTGATTCCATTCTAGAAGTGCTGCGGAATTACGAGTTGTGGTAAATAAATGAGTAAGGAAGCGATTGGTAAATGTGTAAGGAGAGGATGTTCAAAAATGCACGCGCCTTCGCAAGACTCCTCGATGCCAAAGCGCGGATATCGATGCTTACGCAAAGCAAAAAGTACGCGGGATAGAGTGACTCGCGCAATAAAGTGAGGTTTGACGGACCGACCTGGCCCGCAAGAAATTGCGGTGAAATTCGATTGTTGGCCAAACCGTTGCCGGATTTGTGAAATGGCTGGCGAGGAAGGAGCGGGATTCGGAGGCGTAGGTTTTACGAGTGTGCCGTTCGATAGTTATGCGCGATTAAAGTCACCTGCGCCAGCGCTCCGCAATGCGTTTTAACCGCGCCGTAAATACATACCGCGATCATTTTTCAGAAACGCAACGCGGTGAACTCAATAGCTTCATTGTACAGCTCGATCCCCCATGAAAAAGACTCGAGCTAATTATACGATCCTGAATAAATCAATATCCTTTATCCTGAAAATTTTTCCTGCCCACGATATGCACCGTGAAGTCTGCACTTTCAAATCCAACTTGCACGCTGGATTCGAAGTCGAAGGATTTCCTCGATTGCTACCAAAGATTAAACCACTTCCCAACCAACTTATGCCATTATCCTCTCTCGTATCAACACGGTAAAAAATCCGCAAATTTCTAGATCCTGTTAGCTGGTTGGTTGAACCACCAGTCCAGTCCTAAATTCGCCCTCCTTCCCGACACCATCCAGGGTGAGAAAAAGCGGGGTTGGGTCAATCCACGAAGGCAGAAACTCGCTTTCGAAAGAACGGGCACGCGCTCGAGGAATAAAAAGCGGCGCACGGCGCGTTGCCAAATCGAAGAACGAGCGTCGGACGTGACCGGAGAATGTCGTGCCTCGGCTTTCGAGCTTTCGGAAGAGGCTCTCGTCGGGCGGCCGTCGATCCGCTGAAGAAAGACGCGGAACGAACGCCGTGACGCGGAGCGGATTTACAGCTCGAGCCGAGAAACCGAGCGGCGTTAATCGCGGATATACCGTCGCATAAACAGCGCCTTACGACGTTACGGTGTCGTTACTTCGGTGTCACGCGCCAACGAGCCGGCTTTACGAGATCTCGTGATCTCGCCTTAAAGACGAACAAAGGAGGGCTTCGAGAGCAGAAACCGAATGGCGCCCCGAATGCGACACAATGGATGCCGTGAATATAATAAATTAGATTGCTGCGCCTTGAGCTTCGACGACAACCAGCCTCGTTATCCCCGCTAATTATACATCGTCGCTCGCTACCGAACAGACTCCTCGAACCGTGGCTAATTTCATTCCACGCGACTGCCGGTGCACGGCTGTTCGGTACAGGAGTTAACCTACTGTTTATTAGGAATACGCCAAAGGCTATGCACTGCTTATTATCGAGAAAAGCACGAAACCTTATAATGCATTATAGAAGTTTCAACGACGCATCGAAGAAGCCACTCCGTGATTCACGGGTGAATATTAATTCGAAAAATCAAGTCATTGGTTTCCAGCATTTTTATGAGGGAGGAGAGCGGAAATAACGGACGGAGGGAGAAAAAGCGGAGTTTATAAATCTCCCTGGTTCTTACGGCCGCGCATAGCACGAGCCGCGAACAATGGACCGTGAATTCCATTCCGCAGGTTCACCTCTATATGCCTGCTGCAAAAGTACATTCTCGAAAGCTGTAATTCTCGTGAGCCGGTAAACAACACGACGTCGTACAAGGTTTTTAGGAATGGACAAATAGAGAAACGTGGCCTCAGAGGTGAACATTTTGTCGTCATAAATCGGAGATGAAAGCAGTATAAGGGGATATCGGCGGGAGTAGCCGCATTCGCGCGGTTCTGCATTGCAGTTTGACAAGCGATAAAACACTCGCCAATAGTGCCTTCAAACTCAATGACCATGTTGGAGAAAGGAAATATTTACACGTATTACTCTTGCCATTTTCTCATACGGTATTTTTTATCATTCGAAAAGATATGGATCTGATCGCAAATTGTAAAAATTCTATTATCTCAAAAATGATCGATTAAATCCTAGTATTCTATAAACTCATCAAGTACGCTATATTTAGTTTGCGCCGCAGTTCATTCCTCCATAGCTGACCTCGTGAGCACCGCTCCCAGACGATCTCCATCCATCGAGAAAATAATCCCAGCATCCGTGCGCCGTATCTCGCATCTCCACGCAGCATGAATTCTTCCTTTCTCCCTTCTTTCATAGACAGTTGTCTCGAAAATTCATCGCACGTTGCGCTCGTAAATCGGTAGCATTGGTGAGCAGTAGGAGAGGCTCTCGTTATACGTGGCCTCCGCCATAATACCCGGAGCCAATTAAAGGCGGCAGACAGCGTGGATATAAGGGCATTTAAGGCCGCCTCACGAATCGATGAATTTTTCTCCTCGCTGGTAGCATCGGGACCCCCTCAGGAGGATCGTGCTTCGAGTGTAAGCGGACAAAAAGAAAACCGTAACACCGTGAATCACGCTGACTTTTTCCGAGGATCGAGTCACGAGCCGCGGTTGCATCGTGCTCCAGGCTCTCGATTCAAGGCCTGGCTCGGTGCTAAAGTTCACGACGCTCCCGGAGTCCCGTGAAGATGCCACGAGACTATCGTGGGTGCATCCAGCGCTCGCGGTACGTACGCTGCGCCTCCAGACGCGGAGCGTCACGTGAGCGGTACTCGTTACCGCTCGCGTACGTTATTATCCTTCTATCCAATTAGGAACACCTGAGAAATCTCGATAAAGCGCATTCTGAGACGCGTTTGCAAGATGTAACGCAGTCGACCGTACTTTTTCACCCCGTTGACAATTACGCGATCCTCGTGAAGGTCGAATTGGGAAACGGAGAGCGTGCACGCGGAAGGAAGGAGTACTCGTTCTTTAAAAAAAAAATATTTTTGATAAAAAAAAAAATAAGAGTGGTGTAGTGGACAAATCCTCGAAAATCCCACCCATCACTCATGGCTTTCCATGTGATATGTATACCGTAGCTCTGGTCGTTCGGAACCCACCTTAAAACAGTAAATGACCTTAGCAGTCGGTGCTGAAATACAGTTAAAAAAAAAAAGGAATCCAGACGGTCGAAGCAAGTAATTTAGTTCGCGTCTCGTTGTTCAATCTCAAGATCGCCGTGAAATGCCTTTCCGCTTCTTTACGGTGAGAATAATCCCCCGCTTTGCGACCGTTATTCAATGGCCTTCCGCGTATCGCGCTTTCTTCCGTGCTCGTTAAAGGATAAAGGAATCGTTACGGGCCTGGATAAACGAGCTGACTCGTGGATCGCGAAAATTACGGATATAATAATCCCCCGCTGATCCGGGATGTTCGAGGCACGAGGAAGATTTACGCTCGTGCGGACTGGCTGCCGTGGATCCGCGGAGAAACCGCGGCAGCTAATCGAGGAATAACTTTCGCATCGTTAAGCTGTGACGAGTCAACGTGCAGTTTTTTTCGCGAGGCTTCCCTCGATCGGCTCTCGGCCTCTCGACGTTCCACGCTGGAGATAAAGTTCAGGCTCCTGGATTCCGTTTGTTTATGCGACTTCCCCGGAATTTATGATCGATAAAATGTAGCAGAAAAGTTGCTCGAATGGCTCGTAAGTTTTTCGAGAAAAGAAGTGCGTCTTAAGCGCGCCCATAATTACGACGCACGAATCCATATCTCCCTATAACGATTCGAGTCACTGGATATTACCCATTGTTCCACCTTTCTGCACGGACAGCTGTTTAATTATGGCACGAGCGTTAATATCCTTGGTATCGGACACCGACATTTCTGCCTTTCTTCGAACACATCTACCTCTTTGCATACAGGGTTGCGTTAATCGAGAATGCGCTACGTTATCCGTGCTTTAGACGCAATCAAATTGCGATCATTACGCCTCGTATTTCCAGGATATTCTACAAACGCACCTTTTGAAAAAATTGTTACTACGATCGAATATGATCGCGGACCTTTGCATCGTGCAAATCAGAAACGATCCCCGACTTTCGTAATGGAATCCATCGAAAAAGAGGACGGTACTTAGTGACCCCGGCTTCGTCTCTGAGCATTGCTAAAAGTTATGGAGCAAAAGTGCACGATGGTATTTCATGCGCTTGTCGTTCGTACTTGGGGCGCCTCTGCATTATTGTAGTTCGCTCGTAAAGGTTATCCATCGCGTCAGAAATGCCGTTGGCTTTCGCAAGTCCCCGGGAGGAGTTTGTTGCCATCGCGATCTTCCTCGAGGTGTCCGTTGGAATTTTCAGCCAGGGCACCGGACCCTGCCTCGTCCGCGATTTAAGCGATTTTCATGGGGGGAGAATGGGCTCCCAGGAACAATGGCTTTTAATTACCGGCGTTAACCGTAGCCTCGTAACCGCTCCATAAAGCGGGGATCATTTTTACGCCGCTAAACTCGCTGTAAACCTACGCGAGTTGTCGGGATCGCTCGAGAAAATTGTCCGTCAAATCTCGAAAGTAATCATCAAGCTGTTACCGCGGTTTTTATGCGGTGCGCCAAGCACTGGGATTAAAACTTATGAAATTTACTCTTGAAAACCGTTAATTTGCACCGACGATCCGCCACGATGTTACGTCGGGGATGTCGATCGATCGCTATGCAACCGCCTCTCGATGCTCGTCCCGCGCCTATCTCTAAATCGAGGTAACGCTTTATCGCCCCCGACGCTAGTTTTGCAACGTCCTTCTTGCGCAACTTGCGACCTTCTTGCTGAAATTCAAGCGTAGACGAAGCAACAACGTCTCGCGAGTGTACGTCGAGGTGCTAAAACAGTCCGAGCAGTCGCTCCGGGAAATTGATCGTGGTTTATGATTTAGCCGATATCTTCGCGGACGAATCGATGTATCGGGATACTTAAGCGGGAGATTTGAAGCCATTATCCGGGCTTAGTCGATAAGCGGGTGTCTCCCGTACTTTACGCGTCTTGCCTGAAACTCTCTTTATAGTCCTTCGTGGAGGGGATTAGGATCTTTACGATCGTATAATCCGCACCGACAGGCAGTTACGTTTCTCTCCATCTCCCCCGTCCGCTCTGCGGGCCGCGCATGGCACGAAGCTGCTCGAACTTCGAGGGTCGCGCAACTTTGGATTTCACTCGAGGGCGTGGAAAGACCAAAAGATCGTAGATTACCCGCGCTTTGTTTACTCTCCGAGAATATACCAGCGTGGAATTTAAATCGCACCTATCGCCGTGATATTTAACTTTTACACGCTCACCCGAGCGATCCATCGACACGAGCCTCGCGTTTGAATAATATACAAGTTCCTTGCCAACCCCGTATTTCATTTAGGAGCACAATTTATTCCTGGCGTTTAATATTCGGTATGGGTTTCGACGATAAATATGCAAGCTTAAAGAATCACGAGTACATATGCACCGAAGTGTATAATAAAACGTGATGCTATGATAAATACGTACTGTATTATATTTATTACGTTACATCAGGCGTTGTTATTTCGCAATATAAAGTAATACACGTTTCACGATATATTATGTCTTTCGTATATAATTCTGAATCATATTTTAAGAGGAGAACAGTCTTAAAGATATATTCAAATAGTGGCTGTATTCAACGACCTCCGATTCCAATCCTGCTTATGGCAAATTCCGCGGGGAATCGGCACGCGTCGACAATCGGTAACTCGACTAGCGTGGTGAGAAACGGCGCGGCAACGATCGACATCCGGCAGCGGGGAGAATAGGGCCATTTTTACGGTTTCGCGCCTCGCGGATAATTCACTCGCGGCGCGCAAGATCAAGGGAATCTGGTTTCCCGGCTCAGCTAACGCGGTCGCAAGTGCATACGCGCTTATCTGGACACGCTCGCATTTGCATGAAATCCCCGGACGAAGGCGTCTCGTGACGAAGACCAAGGGGAGAGCCATGGGCGCCGGTAGCGAACCGATGCGTGCCCACCAAAGTCGAGTGTCGAGATAATTCACTGTTTTCAAACCACCCTATGGAGCCATTGAAAATATTAACCCTGTTCCTCGAGCCTGTATAGTGAGCGCGTTGAGTTATACTCTTTTTTCTTCTAAGTTTCGGGTGTTCGTAGTTTTATTTTATGTCCATTACTGGATAAATACATTTTATTGGTTGGTTTTATTTGTGGCATTGGTTTTTCTCACCTTTACGCTGATTCAATGCTCTCGGTGTACCTTTGTACTTAAATGAATTACTTATGATAAAAATCAATAAGCACGAAATTCGTTGTGAAGTCAGATTTCGAAATAAGCTACTATAATTGTGTTGATTTAAGAGATAGTTCGATCCTTGAATGCCGGAGTAAATAAATTCGGTGATCAGTGGCAGAGGTTGTGGAGGAAAAGATATGAAGCAGCTTCCAAAATATCCTCCCGGCGCCCATGGAGAGAACGGTTCCAGTCATTGTGTCCGCTTAGAACGTTGCCATAGATCTTATCCTTTAATCACGAGCGGTACGTAGAAGCGGACCGACAGATCCTTATCCACCGTGGTTCCTTCGACGCTCGGCTATTATCCGTCGCGAATAATCGCGCTTGCGTCCGCGGAGGCGCGGATGCGCAAGAATAATATCTTGCAAAACCCCGAGATTTATCGCGGGGAGCATCCTCGGCTTAATACGATCGCCCTCCTCTCACGGAGATCATAGTCTCCCGATAAGGATAGGTCTCTTGGCAAACGCACCGAGCCACTTTTCGAGGGCGCCTCTTAACGATCCCTCGGATCGATACCGGTTCGTGAACGTGGCCTCTTTGTTTGTCCGATTTATATACATAGAAGAAGCATTATTGATAGACAACACAGGTTTATCGTTGAAAATTCTTGTGTTTCTGTCGATGGTTTTGATGTTTTATATTTAAGTATTTAATTTGATATCGGTAATTATCGACGACAGAATTTTATATCGATTAAATGGAATCGCAAGAGAATCTCGGAATGGAAGTCTCAGAACGGAAGTTAGCAGGTAACCCCTTTGGGATAAAATCGTGAATATACCAGGAATTCAGCCTTGTCAGGCCGAATTTTTGTCGCGTTTTCGGTCAACGACACGTACGTTTTCGCGTCCATTTGCCAATGTTGTTTATTGCACATTCATCACCTCTCACCGTTTCTTTCTCCCACTGGCTGTGCCAATATCCACCGCCTTTAACGAGTAAAAACCGATCGGGTGACGAGATACACTTTAAACTGTCTCCCGCTTAATTGAGAAATAAGAAACAATTTTCTACCGCTTAAGGTACTGCAAACGTTCACCTTCGCTCTCCCCTCGCGAAGAATTCGCGGTTACGTAAAAAAGCCTACCCGTTTCAACTCTCGCGCTATCTATCATGCCCCCTCGGCCTGCCCGAGCATAATCCCCGCTTTTTGTTAATTAAATAATTACCCCCGCGAGCCGCGCTCGGCATAACGCGCGCTGGAAATCTCGATCGCGTTTTTTCCTCTTCTCTCAAACGCACGGTTGGGAAATCCCGTCGAACGGTCACCGCGGACAAGATTCATGATTTTGTTATTGCAAGATAAAGGACAGTGGCGAGTTTTTCTCGAGGATACCGAGCACTTCTCGCGCCACGTTCCTTTCGATTTGTTTCTGTTTCCCACGGATGTACCGAGCGTCCACTTCCTTCGATTTAACGCTCGTCCTCCATTGATTCCTGCGCGTGTAATACGCGAATAAAATGCGGATGGACGAGAGATATCCCATTCAAATGCTGGAGATCCGAGCGACGCTCGTCGAGGCGCTATAGACTTTCCACGGCGTGTTTGCTTTGGCGAGCGATCGAAGGAGGCGATCCTCATCGGCGGATAAGGGAGAGTGTGGGTGTGCATTTTTCGAATGCCGTGGAGGTTGCTCAGTCTCTTTCTCTTTCTCTCTCTCCCTTTGTCCGCGGCAGCCAATCCAGGCATGACCGCATCTTTACGTTCAAGGATGACTAGGACATAGGAGCTCGACGCGCACGAGTGGCGATCCTTCGACGAGTGCGATTTATACGCCACGTCGAATGCCACCGAAGGACTCCGCGCGTTTCAAAATGACCGATCGAAACGCGGACTCGGATCAGAATCCGCCAATGTCGATCGACCGATAAGGAATCCCGTTTCGATGTGTTTGCACCCTGTTCCCACGTAGCTCTCCAGTCCTCCAGGATGCTCAGGATTTACGAAGCTCGCTCGAAGCTGCAAATAGCTCGTAAGAAACTTCGACGAGTTGCTGCTCGTGTACGCGAGTACAGGCGCCTCTCTTTCGAGATTCGCTTCGCGCGTTACGTACTCCTGACGACAAACGTGAGTCGATCGACAATTCATAATAGAAAGAACATACGGAAAAGGAAACGTGTTCTTACAGGAGGCGAACGACGCTCGAACGGACTTTAGGATCGAGGGGAAGGATAGGCTTTAATTAACCGGAGCGCGGTTATGAAAAAAGGTGAGCGGAGAGTCATATAACGTTGTTTACGTAAGCGTCGAGGAGGGAAGAGCGGCGATTTATCAGCGGCTAAAGCCAAAAGACGAAAGCTCGGTTACAGAACGAGCGGCGCAGAAAAACGTTCGAGAGGTGCAGGAAGTTGGTGCGCTGCCGGCGCTTACGTAGGTGCGCGAGGACGAACAAGGAGATGCACGTAATCTCTCAATTTCACTCGGAGATAACTCCTTAAGATGGATCTGGCGGCTCGATTTTTTTTCGAACCCTGACAAACTGTACGCGCATTTGCAGCGCCAAGAATGGCGAACGGCTGCGAAACTCGTCGATCGGCATCCCTTTCCGCGGTGGCACGTTTCTACCTTATCTAATTGTAAGTACTCGACCGACGCACGTTGAAATCACCGGGAGAATGTGGCTGGCGGTACGAGAATGGGACTTCGAACCGCCAAAGAATCGCGGCCTAACCCTGTCCAGTTCCTTCCACGACGTTCTTGGATTTCCACGAAGCCCTGTGCTTTTATTTTCCTCTCCGTACTGTTATTTATTTCAAGTACGCATACTTATGAATATATCGGTATTTTTCGATGGTGCGTTTCTATACTTCCAGCTACATGCGGTATTTTACGTAGATCCAAGAGAAAAGAATTTTTCATTGCAAAAGCATAGGTTGTCGCAATGGCGCGCTTCTACCCTATCTAATTGTATGTACTTAATTGACGTTGAAATCGACAAGAGAACGCATGCACCATAGACCAACGGAGGATTCCAAAAAGAGGGTCGACTCTAAAACTTTTCTATCGAATCGTGGTGTTGGTAAGAAGAAAAAAGAATAGGCTGTTATATCTCAAAACCACGGGAAGTATAGAGAAATTATGAATCGTAAAATGTAAGAATTACAATGCTAGCCGTTGTCATAGATCCGCCTCGGCGTTACTCGAGTTTACAAGAGTCCGCCCTGTTCGAACTTAGCTCCGCATACCTATTCAAATGAAATCGGCCGTCTATTCGCCGATAATTTACGATTGTCGATACCTTAAAGGCAATGGATTACCTTAAAAACCACCGACGTTAACCCCGTTCAGGGTAAGAGCGGGTGTCGGCACCTGTCAGGTGCAAATCAATTGTCGATTCCTAGGCGGAGACCAGAAGTCCAGCGGGACTGCATTCCTATCGCGAAGGGGCCGAACGTCGTGTGCTTTATAAACGCTCAATAAGCGTAATTACTTATTAGGCGGAGCGTAAGGCCGACCTAGAAAACCCTGAACGGACCTAACCGTCGATATTGGTCGTTCTAGAACCCCGTCGGAGCGTGGCGGCACGTTCAGCTCGATATATACGTTTATTTACCGGCAAATAAAACGTGCAAGAATTTCCCGACCACCGGTACCGAGCGTTTCATAAACGTGCGTCGATGGATCGGGAAAATGGATACGTCGAGGAAGATGAAAAACGTAGCGTGCAGAGGATACATAATATTACCAGGTTCTCGTGAATATTTCCACGTTCATAGATATTGCGATATATCCATGTTTATAATACTCCAGTAGCACAAGTGTTTTCCATGTTCTTGAAATCGGTATGGCTCTTCGTATAGTTCCGAGCTGAGTATAACTTTTTTCTGCTGTTCACGTTATCGATCGTAGGTGCGATTAAAATAGGAATTCGAAAATAGTACGCGTCGAGAAATTAAGCGGTGATCAAAGGGGTGGGTGAAAGGTCGATTTTTCCAGGTGAGCAAATGCGAGTTACTCAATCCGCAAGCGGTGTTTCCTTATGAAACATTCTGTACACCCCGCCTTAATGTCCCCCATTTATCTCCTTAGGTCTTGTATGCGAAAAGCGACGTTAAGAGACGCCGTACGTTATTCTTGCCCCTGCATTGTTTTGTCTTCGACGTTGTTTACCAACGTCCATACTTTTGCACTTTCGAATAACCGTTAACGGTACCAACGCACGTATCGCCCACCGTTCTACGCCCGGGGAGAGCCGACGATTACGGGCGCAGTTTAGAGTTTCGCAAGCGGGTGCTCCGTATACGATTAAGGCCCCTGCCAGAAATATACATAAACCCGAGAGGTAAATTCCTGTAGGTTGAAAATCCTGGTTTTTCACGCAGGTTGCGAAGTACCCAATGCTGACTCACGAAATGGGAAAGTGATTTAAGGTGAGACCTTTTGTGCAGCGTGGATTTTTCGTGAATTTTAATAAATGATTTATGCTGATGTTCGTAAGTGTTCGTAAATTATTTGCGTGGCTTAGCGAGCACCCCATTTTTTCTTATTTAATACTCCGTATAGTCTCATCGAGCTGGAAATTTAGCCGACTATTCGACTCACCGGCAATTTTAAATAATCCAAAGCGTTCCAAGATCGACCAATCTCGGTATCGATGATAAAACCCCAGCATCCTCGCATATACCACAGGAGCAACCGACCTGTACAAAGCGCGCGATGCAGCATCGAAATTCGAAGCTCGATCTTCCCGATCAAAAATCCGCGCTTCGATCGAACCGCAATCTCTCTCGCCATTCCTATCGACATTATTACTATTCCACGGCCGAAGGCGGTTTTCCAAGGCACCGCGGTGCAGCCATGCACCAAGGGGGATACGTTTTACGTCTGTCCGCGTCATGTATACTTCACGGTGACGAGCGAAGGCAGGCAGCGGCACACGAGTAAAGCCGCTTCGCCTCGGCGTTCCTTAGCCAAGGAGCGCGGCTCGTGCACGTGACCGCGCTGCACCGGCCGTCACGTGCATCGGACAGTGCACCAGCCGCCACGCTCTCGAGCACGTGAATTCTGCATAAAGGGGCACGAGAACAGGCGCGTTTGCGGCTCGCTGGAAATCGGCCCCTCTCGACGGAGTCGCGACAGCCGAACGCTTGGAAAGGAGGGACGTACGAATTCCGGACGATCCTTACGGGCGAATTCGCAATTATCGGCCGGGGCTGGCTATCGAGATTGATTGGATGACGGAAATCGTGTCGCGGTTCGTTTGAGAAATCGTTGCTTTCCTCAAGTTTATTAATCTTCGGATCGAGCCGCATTTTCCCACCAAGTTTGCGAGCAGAAAAATGTGTATCGAGAGAGAATTCAGTGTAAAGGAAATTCGTGGATTTGCCATGAGCGTGTCAGGATGAAATATGAGTTTTGCGATAGGATTGATTTTTGATACATTCAGCTAGACGATCAGGAGAAAATCATAGATTTTTTGACACGTTTCCTGGGAATACAAATATAATCGAGGGGCGAGTTCTACGAATTTGACATCCTTCAAACTCGATTCCCTACATCGCGGGGAATGATTTTGTATTATAATACGTCGAGCATGGGACGATTATCTTGATTTGATTTTCAGCATTTATTTTCGCTATTACACGATCCAACGACTTCGAAATAAGCGCAGCCGTCGTATCTGGACAAATATGCCGACTGGAAATGGTCGGTGCCGGCAGGCGTAAAAGGGAAGTAAATTTATTCCCGCGTTCCCGGCAGCATTCTGTCCAAAACCTAAAACTCAGAGTTGACATCAGAATGGAGGTCGATTGAGTAATAGAAGCTAGGTCGTGGCACGTTCCAGGAAACGTGCTGGCCCGATTTACAGTGGCGTTTCATTTTGCCCCCGCGGGTACCTGGCCCGATTTCCTCGAACACGTGCATCGCGCAACTTTGGTGGAAGCAACTAATGTGGGACCAACGATCGAATCCTGACCATATCGGTCCTCTCCCGCCGTATCTACCATTCGAAAACGCTCCATTATCTCGCGGAGGCTCGTGCGTAACGTGGGAGTCGTAACGAGAGAAAACGCTGCTAATTGCGCTGGACAAGGTGCCGTTGATTGCGCACGCCTTGGACTCCAGATTCGATCCTTAAATTCCACCTTTCTGCGCTTCACGTGCGTCCACAATTGACAAATGCAAATGGATGAATTTGAAGCCTGTAAAACGATGTGCTCGGATGTATTCGGGATATTTCGTAGATCTCTACTGCGCATGCGCGCCGACTGCTTAAATTGACATTTTGGCCTGGCTTAAGGTAAAGGTTGCCACTTGATCTTTCGCTTTACGAGACTTCACTTCGCCCGTTGCCGAGATATTATCATGAATTATACCCGAGTCGGCTGCCCCTCGGGAAGCACGTGTGCGAAGGCAAAAATCACGCTACAATCGTTCTTCGCTCTATTCCGCGACTTCGCATACTTTACATTTCACTTCTATAACCGACGTCTCTATCTCAAGATTCCCGAGTATTTATCCGCTCAACTGCGTTCAACGGAACCGATCCGAGGCTAACGCAAAGACGTCGAGCAGAAATAGAAATAGAATTTTATTTTATAACCGCGTGGATAACTCCAGGCGTACGAGCGCACCAGAAACGGAGGAACGGGAATTCTCGCAATTCCGACACTGGCGCACGGTCGTCGATTAGAGCTGAATTTTTCGCTCGCATTTCGTAAACACGGAGTATCCCAGCGACAAAAAGCAATGGAACGATTCTAATAATCCACACATAAGTCTGCGCATCGAGGTAAGTCTTTCGGCCGCGTTTCACAAGCGGAGGAGTCGAAAGTAAGGGGTAACGAGGTTGAGGAGAAAAAGCACAATTGGCAAAGCCCGCGATCGCGCCGACAAAGGCGGGATAATCGCGATCTAATAATTGGCAAGAAAATCACCAAACGGCGGTGCGTTTTTCGGAGGGATTTCCCAATCGAGGGTGGAAAGGAAGGCTAAGGCACGGGGGGAGACGGTTGTCCCGCGGCTGCACCCATGGCGGCGGGCTAATCGGCGTCTAATAATTGGTAAGAAAGAATGCGTCCCGCTCGCGGAGGGATAAAAAGCACATTAGCAAACGGACCTAAGTCCAGCTTCCACCCCGAAAGGCACCATATATCACGGTCCAGCGGTAATGCGGACAGGTCCACAATGTTAATTGCACGGATAATGCCGACTCACGGGATCCTTTGGGGGCCCTTTCTGGTCCAAGCCGATTAACATATTCCTTCTCCGTAAATCTGTCGTGCCTTGTGCTCGAGCCACGTCGGAACTAATAACGTTTATTATGTCGTAGAAAGTTGATGTTTAAATCGAGGCAAGAGCCTGTGAGCAACGAGGGAGCATAACCGCGGGCCTTGATATTCCCATGGGCATGGAATCGTGCCCGGACCACGAAAAGCAGAGTGGGAAGAACGATCTTGCGACAGTCGAGCCTGGCGTTCCAGATATGACGGCTCGAAAAAGTTTCAGTTATTAAGACCGATTGCACTGGCCGATCGAGCAGAATTTGAAGGGGGTACACTTCGTTATCTACGAGGAAAATTTTGATTAGCGAAGAAAACGATTCCCACGCTAAGTAAGACGTTGTGTATTTTTATGTTTCCGTAATAATCGCCTGAAGTGAAGAAAAAGTGCGGAATTTGAGGAAATGGGTCGATACAAGTCGGTGGTTAGTTTAAATTAGTAATACAGTCATTTTGAAGTATATTCACCGCGTTCGTGAATATCCTGGTATAAACCTTTTGAATGCATATTAAAGCATGGTAAAAAAAGGATGCACGTGAAAGTTGATAATGCAATTTATCTTATAGAGACGTCGGGATATTATTTACGGCGCAATTTGCAATGCAGATTATTTTCTAAATTACGTGGACGCCCGATGCTTGGCTCATCGTAATTCTGTTATACGAGCATTGAAACGAACCGGAGTTTAGTAATAAGCGTGTACTTCCAAGGGCATAAAATCGCATCAAAATAGTTTAGTCATTACTCATATAGGTCATTGTTAAGCCCCCGCGCACCTGTTAATTCCACATACTGGGAAACTAGTATAACCAGGGACGATGAAGGTTGATATGAAGTGGACCACATATCTAGCATATTACCGTACTACTTAGTTTCCCTCATAATTTATTGCATCATTCTCATGTCCGCTTAGGCACGTGTTTCAACTCGCACTTTTCCACCGATTTAACGCAGCAGCTCGCGAGGCTATTAATTGTGGGCAAATCGTTTATTTTTTTCAGCGGCCACAAACTTTTATCATGTCACGACCCCGTTTCTGCAAATACGCCGGAATCTGTTCGTCAGAGCGTGAAATTGAATTTGCGGAGCAAAATCACAAAAACGCAACAGAAGCCCCGAGAGTAAGAAACGTAACACAAAAACAAATCTGGGCACAAAAGTCTTGCGCGGCGATTAAAATGCCTCGAGAACTGAGAAATCAGAAATACGCGCAGCGATACTTTTGCAAAAAGCGGTTGTTAATTAATCCGTCTAATAACTGGTTTATATTTAGCATAGAGTCCGTTGTATCGCTTAAGCGATAAGTCTATTTTGACAAGAAATTAATTAGTCGACATTTTAGAAGTTGAAGTCGAAAATTTTCAAGTTACCAATTTTTCCAAAGCATCTCGATATCTTACAGCTGCATAAATTAGATACAGCTCGCTCCACCTGCCAATGCACACATCGAAACGATTATAAATATTGGACAAGTACTGAGCATTCGAAATAAATGGCAATGAATCAGCGATAAAGACCATATCGTTCTCCGACTTTCCTGGAGTCAAGATTTCAACGAGCTTCGTACCTTTATCGTGATCTCTTTAAGTTTTTCCTCGTGTGCGTCATCGACGTGGCACGAGATTATTCATCTAAAAGCCCCCCGTGTACATTCGCTCTTTACGATTAGTGGATATGTTTCACGAGGAACCTTTGAAACGTCCAATGTCAGTGTCGGAAAGTCACAGCAGAAGAGCTGTATTAACCGTGCACGCTCCTTGGAAAATCGTACACGAGACAAGTCAACCGTGACTTACAAATATAGTACATTCCCAAGCCACAGATGTTTTCACTCAAAGCAAATGGAGCGGAATTCCCTTCAACACGATCCACAAATGCTATTATTAACCTCACAGTATTCAAAAGTACTGTCAAATTCTACAATCGTATGCCTATAATCAAATATACGAAACCCTAATCGACCGAGCGAGTCCTCAAGTCGTAGCACCCTTGCTAAATTCGTGTCCTCGACTTTTTACCAAAGGTGAGAAACACGTTCTCGTTGCCAAAATGTGACCGACCCGGTAGAATCGCGAACGAGCTTAAGGTCACGGGTGACAAAATATTCCTCGCGAGATCGAGATTTCTCGGCGACGAGAGACGAAACGGGTTTTGCAGCGGCCTTGCCGTGGACCACGGCGTACAAGAGCCGGCCGAGAAGACGACGCGGCCGCTAATTGACAGGACGGCCGGTCGCGTGATTCGAACCGAGTTGGTTGACGCTTGCACGTGACTCGGTCACACTTTTCCCTCGATGGCATTAATCCGTACGAGGAAAGGCGCATAAGCGTGACTCTCCTTCTCTCTCCTTCACCTTGCTTCTCTCGCTTTATCTTTCTCCGCACTCTCTCTCTCTCTCTCTCTCTCTCGTTCTCTCGCGCTCTTTTTCACTCTCTCTTTCTCACCTTCTCTCCACCTCCTTGCCCCCTCGCCTGGCGCTGCACGTGCATATCCACGTGGAATCACGTGCAGCACGTGATTCCGGCTCTTGCACGCTTCACGCTGGGATTATTATTATCCTTCGCTGCCCCACATCATCGCTCGTTCCTACGCCAACGCCGCTCGCGTAGGTTTCCTCGTTTACGCACGACCCCCGACGCCCTTGCTCCTGTATCCACGTTTCCATGGAAAAATGCACCCGGAGTCCTTGCGGGCCGCAAGGCTAGATAAAGAGAACGTATCGTCGAACGAACCGTGTTTCCGACTTATCCGAGACGACTCGATACCTAGTTGCTCGCTGTTGATCGTTGTTGGTTCCTTGCCGAATTTGTGGCTCCCATTATAGGAGCGATTTAGAATTTCGTAGCGAATGTCAACGTGGCATCGTGGAATGTGTTGGGTTAAGAATTTGGAGGTGAGAGGAATATGTTGGATTTAAATCGAAAGCGTTTATCTTGTAAATGGGACTTTATTTTGTCAGAAAAAAAATACTTTGGAATAGTGGACTATATTATAGTGCTTTTGATTATTCGAAGACAAGTTTATTGATCAAATCGGAAGTCCTGTGGTGTTTGAATTTGGAGATTAAAATTGCTATTAAGACGAAAAATGAAATTTTGATGTCTGCAAGTATAATTGTATATAGCCATGCAAGGACAAATAAAAATTGTTAATGTTAAATTTTGGCAATGACGATTAAAAGGATGCGTCGTGGGAGCATTAATTCGTTTGTGTCGTTCGTTATCGGGAATAAATTTGTCGCTGCCAGTGCTTAATCAATATTTCGATAGCCAGTGTTGTGGAGTTTTCTCACGTTCCACGCTGCTTTGTACACAAACTATATACATTTGGTTATTTCACAGATTAGTTAATGGTATATAGGCTCGTTTCAAGGCAAATTTACGGATGGATCGTTCCTGCTTATGATGAGAATACAAAAAATAACACAGCATAGCGTAAAAGAAGAAAGTTGAGCAGCCTAATTATTATGTCGAGAAATGTATCAGATAATAAATTCAGACAGCGATCAGGGCATGCGTGATGCACAGGGAAAATTTAGAAACGCGGCATGCGATACCAAAGAATTAGTAGGGGCAGAGATTTTAGAATTTCCATTTCTCAGCTTTAAGAGACAAGCAGAATCGTGCAAAATGAAGCGTCGATCTGGACGAAAGACCGTCGTTCTCAAAGCAGCTGACGTGCAATAACTCTGAACGCTGTCACATCCCTGTAAGACGCCGCTCTCTGAGATTATCGTGATTAGCATCTGCAGAAGGAAGTGCTCTACTTTCGTGAGAGCAAAGTAGAAACGAAGGATAATGAAGGTGGGAAGTATAATCGTTTGAAATGAAGGTGCACGAGAAAAATGGAGCAAGGGAAGGTGCAAGGGCGGTGCAAGGAAGAACTGAGTTCCTTTCGTTGAGAGAATTATTTAAAGCACTGGTACTCCTAACTTTGTTATTCTTCTCTGCTATTTATTTAAATGGTCATATATCGCGTTGTAACAAAATGTGTAGATAATGTTACTCTATGTACTTTCAACTGCCAATGTGTGCTTGGCTTGGGTATAAATTTTGAAAACTCCATTTCGTCGTTGGAAGTGTACCATTCCATTATAACATTTACAATAAACATCGCACACGTTAGCGTTTATCGAGAAATACGAATTCCACGTGCTCGAAAACAATGTAGGTAATGTACTTTCATATCACCAGAAGTTCAAACGTTCGTCCACAGCCATTCACATTGTGTAAGGTTCAACCATGAACTTTGCGCAAGCGAAGAGAATGACTTAAAGATCAATACACCTTCACGTAAATATGATTAGCCACAAATCGATCCTCGATAAAAGATTGTAGAAACTTAAGACGGTTGGACAGGCGTAACGGTGTAGCGATAGAGAGTAAATTTAATGCACAGGTGCTGAGCAGTGTAACGAGGAACCTGAAGAACGACAACAACGACATTCAAACTCATACACTGTCTGCACGCACTATGCACTGTAAAACGAAAAATGTTCTATTCTCTAATATTACGCGCTGCTTTAAATTTCATGTTAGCGCACGTCCTTCATTTACAACGATCACTCTCCTCGCTCCTATTTCAACTTCCAGTCAACACTGTCATTTTCAACTTCCTGTCAACACAAAAATCCCTTTTTCACCTTCGACACGATAGAACGATAGAACGAAACCACCCCTCAAATATCAAAACTCATGGACTTACCTGGCATAAGTCTTCCTTGCGGTGGGTATCCTTCCGTCCCGACTAGCAGCACGAAGAGCAGAATTCCAACGAGGGCGGTCTTCATCGTCACTCCTGACCTAAGCTATCTTAATTACGGTCGTATAGCGAATAAAAAAAATCTCGCGTTCCCGTACGAAGAACCGGCTGTATCCTGGTGAAGATGTCGCGTATGAGAGTAAAACCAGGAATTTCCAGCAATTTCCACGGCCCTGTTGTTACACTCGCAACTCAAATGATCCCTCGTCCTCTCTAGGTCCACCGTGCGATACTTGGCGGAGCTCCTGACGCTATCGGACTGTGCGGTAGTCTGGAGGGCCGCCAGGCGCTTTCACTGGTTTTATACGTGCGCACGAAAGCACTTCTTCGGAAAGGGGGGATTCTACATCGTTCACGCGATCCACGAGTGTACGTGTGTGCGGTTAGCGTGCTGCGGGACATCGCGATTCACGATGTGCCTCGGCGTTTCTCTATGAGACTTTTTCTCTTTTTCTCCGATGCGTCGAAACAATTACGGGATGTACGTAGGTACGCGTCCTCTTCGCATGGTTACGCGCAGTCGGATTACGGGCGAGGAGCTTGGATACTGGGAAGTCTCGTAGAAAATGCCTATTATGGGGTAATAAGCGGATAAAGATAAAATTGTATACGGACGGCGCGATCGCGGATCTTGTTCGGGAGAATCGCGGATTATTCGGTGGGAGATCTGAGGATTGCCTCAGGGGGGAAAAATATATTCGAAGGAAGTTGCGCGACTCGATTATCCTTGCGACTTTCCAAAGACAATTCTAACGCGTGGACCCTGTGCGAGCGATGTTTGATTAGCGCGTTGAGCATGATTATGGAATCGTTCTGCGAAGAGGAGTTGGGTTGAAATTCATCCTTTGATTCTTGAATAATCCACTTTGAACTGTGGATTATATACCACGTTTGATAATAGATGTCCGAAACTAATCGAATTAAGGTGTAGATTACGATATATCCATATCCTCTGTGATACAAGATGGAATATTTTAAACAACCTCAGGTGATATTCAACGATACGCTTTCGTCCAAGAAAAATCCCATTCGCGGGAGAGCCGACATTCTTCGAGTACAAATTCGCCAACCTAAAGACACTTTTGCAAGTAACACTCGCCTATTCACGCAGACATATCTATTTCATCGCGTTCCTCGATCTCTCGATAAGCTAGGCGACCAGCTTACACGAAGCACCGTAAAAATACACCCTTGGATGAAGCGCCGGGACAGTTCAATAGCGTCTATTTCGTATACTCGACAATTTATATCACTTTGACGGCCCGCTTTGCCCGACGCCTTATCATCGGCAGTTCCTTCGGCACAATCGAGTTACGCTCGCTGATCGATGGTGCCAGGCTTCATTAGTCATGAATTATGGTCAAACTTGTACGATTCAGGGCCAGATACGATGTCGTGCCTTTACTTTCCCGATATCGTTGTCCCGATCATCGGCTCGCGCTGGAAGGAGCAATGCCGTTTATCTCCGCGGAGCGGCGGACGATCTTCGACTCTCGCTGGTATCGAAGCGCGACTGTGCCGACCAGAGACCGAATCGTTGGTCCACTTCCGAGTATAACACGAGCAGGATCCATTCGCGGATCCAGCTTCGAGCGCTGAGGAGGCCGGATGAAAAAGAGCTCGGCTGAAACCGAGCGTAATGACGGAGCCCGTAATTACGGTACACTTGATCCGGCCCAAGATGCGTAGACACTGGATGCGTGGACATTGTTCGCGCGTCCCCAGGGGCGAACTAGTAACGATGGGCCCCTCTAAGGTTAATCATAGACGCGGCCAATGATGCCTCGAATCGCCATTGCCCCGCGGTAAGCAATAATTGGATGCGCGTAACCGCGTAACCAAATGCAGTGCTCGCGACCAGGTGTACTTCGTCTCTATCATCGCATAAGGGAATCGATGCCCTGCAGCCTCTAGGTTAGAAGAGGAGGGGGGGGGGGGGAGAACGTGCGGCAGCAAAAGCGCGTAGCTGTGTGCCTTTTATTTAACCAAACTCGGTGTAAGCATCCACTTGCCGCACGTGCATCCTGTATAAAGGAGCTCGCTTAAGAGATGATTCTGGGCTTGGATCCTTTTTTCTGTTTTTTTTTTTAAGAGCGAGGCTTAATTATCGCAAATCAGCGAAGGGGAAAGATAAGACGTTAAGCTCGTCGTCGGGCTGGAAAAAGTGTTTGGAACAATGTAGCGACAGGCGGGCCGCATTAAGTTTACTTCTGTTGCCGTAAGGGGAAATCAGTGGTAACTATCTGCGACGATATGGGCGCCGACCGAATCGAACTCTTTTATTATCCCCCCGAACAAGTTCTGCATAAGTGCTTACAAGGAATTCTCTGCTTATGTAGAACCGCCCCTTGAGATCTTATACGCGTATTTATCGAATCCGTATGACTATCGATATCGAGAAAACGCCACGTAATTGGCGCGGTGATTATTACCGAGATCGATAGTCGACGCTCGATGACTATCCAATTTGTCGCGATAGTGGCGTACGCGCGCTACGAAATCGTAAATGCATAATCACGTAAGTTAGTTAACTCGCGTCGATGGACGTTATCCTGGAATTACGGGAAAAGTACGACACTGAAGCGAAGCCTATAAATAATCCTGGCTCAAAGACAAATCCCTCGTAAGTATATCGTATTTCACAAGTTTGCGAGCGATCGGAAAAACAATGTCGAAGGTTCGAGCCGGCATTCTGGATGGCGAAAAAGCTGGTCTGGCCAGCGTATAATTTACAAATTCATACGCGCGTGACCACGTAGATTTACTGGTTTACATTGGGCCGCCTTATCGCGTTATCAGACTGTGACAATTATGCGCTGAAATGATAAGGAATTATCCAGCGTCGGCCAAAGCGGCGCTCGCCTCTCGAGAGACTCGTTTGGCGCTCACAACGACGGACGAGCGATCCTGCAGTCATTCGAATCATTGTTCACTGCACCTTGCTGCTCTCTCGTCGTCCGAGATGAAGCATTATTGCGCCCGAGATCATTATCCTTGGGTCGTTGGACATAATTCGTTCGCCGTCTTTCGTAAGCCGTGGCGATCCTCCCGTGTTGTTCTACGCTCCGCGTTGCCTAACGCGCGTCGCTCTAACTCGTAACGCGGAATATCCACGGCTCAGTTTTGTGATCCCTGCATCATCGTTGAGCGCGCAACGCCGTTTTCGAGAGCGGGTCAGAGGTTCAGGGCGCCCAAAGGCGGGCAAACGAGCTCCTTTTTTGGAGCCAGAGCCGCACGGAGCCAGGGAATTTGGTTACGGCGTTAATTAACATTCAGATCCGGAAAAATATGCGCCTGGTGTTTATCATTCTGCAGAACCGGTTTCGGCACTTCCTCCATAGCCGCGATCCTCGTTAATATCGAGACGGGGCGATGCCATTTCGATCGTCGTTAATCACTCACAGCGCCGAAAGTAGACGTCGCGCTTTCTTCCATAGACGCAGCTAAAGGAAATTACGAGGACCAAATAAGTGCTGGATATCTTGCGCGTACGAATATCTGCTTGGAGTATTGTACGCGTTGCGTGCTGGTTTCTAGGTTTTTCTTTCATTGTTATTTTAAATAGTAAGCGAAAGTGGTCTTCCATGCAATAGGAATCCTTATAGTTCGCGTCAGTGCTCATTATGCTCTATTCAGGAGGGCAGTGATAAAATAATGCGTTTGGAAAGCGATCTCGAAATATTGACGCCTGGTATATCGGAGTCATAACGGCATAAGGCATGAGATCACTGCTGTGGCAAATCAGAGGAGATCGATCGGCTAACTGGCTAATGCAAATTCTCATATATTATAGAACCGCGTTAAGCACAGCTATGCTCCATCGAGGACGCGCGATGTTTAAGATCCAGTAGGCGTCCCGGCAATTTGTATCTATCTCATCATCGGCAGTAACGCTATATTTCAAGCGGGAAACGCTTTCGTTCTCCAACGTTGCTTTTGAACCAGGGCTCCTTTCGTTCTGGATAAAGAGAAATGAGATGACACGGTAAGGAATTGCGCGCACTTTGGGGCCCGCTTTTTATTTTCGCGAACTCACAAACGGGCCATCGCCTGAATTACTCCCGCGGACTGAAAAGTTTTCTCATGCAAATCGCGGCTGCTTTACGACTTATACGTGCATGACCTAACGTTCGGTCCGTTGTATCTCATGCAAATGTCCGCGATCGTTAAAATTGCGATGAGTCCCCGGGTTAAATTAATCGGCCAGATACCAGCAGATACGCGGTTACATATTTACAGATGCACACACATCCGCCGTCTGCCGATACGGATCTCCGTATACCTTTATGC
This sequence comes from Ampulex compressa, assembly GCA_038496175.1. Classification (NCBI taxonomy): domain Eukaryota; kingdom Metazoa; phylum Arthropoda; class Insecta; order Hymenoptera; family Ampulicidae; genus Ampulex; species Ampulex compressa. Next base: position 101,773 of record JBCFXI010000106.1, on the reverse strand, counting down.
TATCCCGCAAGATTAATGCCCGAGATATTCGTCATTATAAAAATACCAATTCGCATGAGATTTTGCGCGGCAACGCGAATACGACAGGGGGACGCGATAGTATAAATTATGCCCCGTGTAGATATTTTCGCGGATAATCTTACGAGTGTAGCCATGGGATTTCGAGGGAACGAACCTGGTACCTTTGTCCTTCGGACTGTTAAGAATATCATTCTGAAAGTTTACTCTGAAACATAGAGACGGTTGGCATGGTAGGATAATAGAAATAATCTTATCCTTAAGAGCACAGTTAGACGGCGTTTGCGCTCAATTAGTAACTGTAATTGCGATCGTTTATAATAAAGATACGGGCGGATCGGTGTATTTGCACCGCAATGCGTTTCGCCATCGGTCCGACAAAGCAAAGTGACTGAAACAAACCTAGCGGAACTCTTTTTTTTATGCCTGAAATGAGTCAAGCATCCGGAAACCGAGGTAAAACTCCTTCGCGATCGCGGTAGCGCTCGCAAACGATTATCAATAACGAGCGCATAACTCACGGCAGTCCTGCACGAGCTCGAGCGTTATTTACGCAAAGAGGATAATCGTGGCCATTGTTAATAAAGATGTTAATTAACGGAGCTTTAAAAAAACTGACCCGATTCGGCCGACGTTTCACCGCGGGCTCCTTTCCCTCGTGGCCATAACTCCACCGCTAACCCATGAGTTCAGACTGATACTGTCGCATTAATCGTCGGGTGGTGCAAACATCCTTAATAATTAGCCAGCGCTAAGGGAAGTTTCGAAATACCCAGCGGCCTCACCCCGCGCCTCTCTCGCTCTAGCATTTTTCCTTTTAATTACGCTCTCGCCCGGGGTCCTTTCGCAACGATCCGAGTGTCAAAGTACCCGACCCTGATCTTAATTAGCGCGAAAATCAACGGTGGCGACGTAATCCTCCCTTCGGACTTGCTTTTCAGTCGCGAAGAGAATGGCCTCTCGATCCAACTTGACTCCTTCACTCGCATATCCCTCTGCATTGAACGACAGGAGTTGATTAGCATGAAAGGCTCGATAATTATGCTCGTGACAAATGGCTGAACATTGGTAGAAAAAGAGACAGGCTTAATCCGGTGGTTGGACAATGTTAAGCGTCTTATGGTTCGATATAAAAATACTGCGCGCTAAAGATAGACTCGGCTTGGCGCATTTCTTCATTCGCAATTACGCCCGTGGCGATGAGGCCGTACTTCTTTTTCGTTCCTTAGAATTATGACAATGAGGAAGACGGCTAATGAAATCCATCCTTAAGGTGTTCTATTCTAAGGACGCATCGTCCCTGAGTTTAATACAATGCAGAAACGCAGTATCTCTGACTTTTCTTCCATTATTGATCGATGCACTTTAAAGTCTCCGCTGCATTTTCGCGGGAGAAACGAGCCGGTTAATGAGCTAATTTTGTGCTATCGAGATGAGAACGAGATGCATGGATCCGAAGTGCGTGCGCTGGGCTCCTTTTACCCAGGGTCCGCCTGCCATTAATCAGATCGAGCGTCATAAAAATGATCATCGGCGCTTAATGACCCGACGGTTAAGACCCTGGCGCAATTTAGACTGGTGCAACGCGTTGGTCAGCTTTGGTTACCGCCTTGCGCTTACATCGCCCTAAATCCTCGTTGATGCTTCGCACGAATTACAAATCGGAGAACGGACTGGGCTTTCGCAAGGTTCTGCGAGAGGGACAGTGGTTGATATAATTAAGATGTGAATCAACGCCGGGGCGCGCGTTTCTTGCAGCGCTCACGTCTTGTGTTTTTGCATCAATCAAGGGATTTTGGAGGACGCCGGCTTGCACCACGCTCGACTTTTCGCGTTACAATTCCTATTACCATTAATAACGGCAATTTGTCATTCGTGGCGGCGCCTTTCAGCCGGTCGAATCGTGAAAATAACACGGCCGTCACTCTCGTTGGATCCACGCTGGTATCGAGGTTCGCGGACTACTTGTATGTTCGTCGTATAGCTGCTAAAATTCTTATCTCAGGAAATTTCATTAAGTAGTACGATAGTAAATGCCGCAGAGATAAGTGTCGGATTTTTAAAAGGTATCGACTAATAGTAGCAATGGATGGGCGCTTCTGCTATTAATTTAAGTATTATTCGAATACTGAGAAGTGGGAGAATATTCACGTAAACACAACTTTGTCATAAGAATAATACTTTAAATCATCATTTTCGAGAATTATCCATTTTTTTTCGTGGTACATCAAAAAAAATTTATAATGCTCGTAAATGATAATTTAAAATATTTTCCTTAGACATCGATGAATAATATATATACATATAGATGTATAACGTCTTTCCGTTATTCATTGCGTCTGCGCGGTATATACAGTCGTTTCCATCATTCGGTCGAGCTCTTTCGAAAGTCCGCCGGACCATTGGCCTCTCGCTTAACAAAAATATGGCAAAAATATACGTTACGAGAAGTGGCGATCCAAGGGACGTACTTTCTATTTTCCGTCCTTTTACCTCGCGAATCGTTTTTCTCCGAATCTAGCGAATGACGACCATCGTTTAACGGTGTCATTGCACCGGATTTCTTCGATAGTCGTATCCAAAGTTTCGATATTCCTCGTCTTACGATTAAACCATCGGTTTGTAAACGTGCTGTTTGAAAATAAGGTATACAAAAATGCGTAAGCCCCGCTTTGCGCTTCCTAATAATTTAATTTTCTCACTGAACGATTCCCGTAACTATCCACAATTACGGCCCCGTTACAGGCCTTCTTTTCTTGGCACTATCACGGCTAGTTACGCCTAACAACTTCCCGCTGCTTCATATTTATCGTGCTTCGTGTCGGACAGCGTGAGAAGGATGGAGCAAATCCCCAGCATGGAATTCTTCTACTTTTAAGAGCCGATCCATTACCCAGGAATTTTCTTCCTCCGCGTGGAATCATGAGTTTAACGCATATCCCCCAAACTGCTATTACAGCGCAAGCCACGAATCCCAAAACTTCCTTCCATTGTTTCGCGAAGCAGCGGTCGCTCTCGGTTACGAATCATCGACCTGCAAGTGGTTCATCCGCTGCTTTTATTCATCTTTTCTTTTATTAAGATTAAAACGTTTAAAAAATCTTTTCTTCCTTTAAATTCCTACTTTCAGAACCAATGTTATCCATGCTCCTTCGCTGCATTAGGAAGCGCGAGGATTGCAGGATTTTTCGAGCAACCTATCTTCCGCGCGAAAAAAAAGAGTTGGGTGCAGTCGGTTTCTCGTGGGTGGGCATCGATTAGCATCGAGCGTGGGTGCGGTCCGATACTCGGTCTATCACGAGTGGATTCAGCACGTGCGCCGTGTCTCCCGCTCGAGCGATCACGAACGATCGGTTTCAGCTGTGATCGTTCAAGCAACGAAATCGAAGAAACGTTGCGTTGTTAAACGCTTTCCCTCCTCGAACTCGACGGAGGGTCGGCTTTTAATGATACGATTCGTCGAGGGCACGCTTTGTCTTCGAGCGCGATAATATCTGAATGGCGGAAAGTTGCGGGGGCGGGGGGAGCGAAGAGGAGAGATCGAGGCTGGTGGAGGATTTACGCAGCGCGTAATGCTAATGTCAAGTTCGAGCCACTGCCAATGACACGTGGCGAGGAGTCGCGAAACGTTCGATGATTTAGAAAGTATGGCTATCGATTTATTCGATACGCATTCCTGGCTGAAATATAGATTGTGCGTATGGATTAAACACGCCGGCGATGCTAATGATCGGGCTGGTACTTTATTGATCGTAAAGTACGCTTCTGATCGCTCGATCGGCTGGATCGTACGCCCGTGCGTTAACCTATGCGCGAGTCGAGAGACTTACGAATAAGACGTATGGTCGATGTCAGGTATGCGCGATGTGACCGATAGAGGAACGGACTTATGCGCGATTTTTGTGGATACGCTTGGAAAAGGGCTTTTCCAAAATCTACTCAGCCTCGTTAGTCGCGTGTCCATTAAGTAGTTTAAATGTGTTTCGTTATAAAAGTACTTTCCAATCACATTTGAACGTACACATCCGCTTAATTGTATACATCCGTCATTTTCGATATGCCGGGGAACGAAATTAGCATTTATATGATCAGGATGTAAGTAGTTCACGATATTCCACTGACAGAAGTATACAATTATTTTTAATGTATTCAGAAAAAGGTTAAGGATAACGGGCGCTGATTGAAAAGCAATCCCGACTCCTCGCATCCACAGCCGATCACCTGTCGAGCCTAATTGGTGATCCCGTATTTCATCCGGGGTCATCGAGCAATACCCCTTTTTTCCACGCGGATGATATATGTTTTCAGGATCATTAACTGCAATAAGGTTGGAGTTATTAATTATGCCGCGGAGCAACTGGGTACTCTTGCAGCGAACAGATTAATACCAACTGTTCATCGAGAGCACGGGAGGGGGGCAGACATTGAGACAAGAGTCGACATTGACTTACGACTCGGTAAATTCTCTCGCAACTTCGCTTCTACTGAAATTATCTCGTTCCATACCTAAATACACTTGCAGGAAGGGAAGCATGCGGATGATGGAAGAGGCTATATAATAAAATAATAATATATAACACACTCACCAAAATATATACCATTACTTTATTTCAGTATGTAAAACACCATTAAGCAGATGAATATAGAGATACATGGCTCTATGAAAAATGTTTCAATCACAGCAGACCTGGGGAATTTGGTTTCTCACGCTGCTGCATGCGCACTCGTACGTATATAAACAAAAGGGCGGCTCGTGTCCATTTAGAATTCTTCGATCGAAAGGCACTTTATGCCAACTTAGGAGGTCGTCTAGCCAGTACTATTTATCCTCTATTACCGCTTCATTTTCTAAAAATGCTTGCCAAGGAAGGGCAGGTTCGGTTAGAGTCGATCGAGGAAGGGTAGAATCGCTTTGAGGCGACATTATTGCCCCCAATGAATCTCTCGCGGTCCTCGCGCTGCTGGATCATTGCCCAGCGTAGATTCAAGCCTCTAAATCTTCCTTAATCGGTAGCCGTTCCCGCATACGCCGTCGATCTCGCGTTTCACAGCGTCCATTAAGGCACCGCCGCTGGGAGTCACGATCGAACACAATTATCCCTTTTGTAGTGCAACAATGAGCTGCCTCTGCGTGGCGAGAGACGCCCTAGGTGTAGGCGGCCAACGAGCCGCGGGTGTTGACCGATTACCGATGGACGATTAAACGGCATTCCACGAGACCGCGGGCATATCCTCCGCGCAAACCTTGGAGGCCGTAAATTGGACGATTTTATCCCACCAGCGCCGCGCAAACCGTACGATACGGTTATACGTTAATTTAATCAACTCGCAGACCGTAAATAAGGCTTCTAAGCGTATACATCCACCACGACCGCTCGTCCATCCTCGGTATATCTTAAGAATTAATTTCAATGCTCGTGTACAGATGATGATGTAACTTCTAACGGTTTTCGTGAGTGGAATCGTTTTAATGATTGTAAGTCGATAGGAGAAATAGCGTGGAGAAGATAAGCGCCAAGTGCGAGCAACGAGTGGAGAATATGGATGATTAATATGGATGCTCGCATGAAAATTAGAATTGATTCTTAGAAGTCTGGGTTGTATTTCGATAATTTCGCTGTGTTACTCTTTCCAGACCACGCTGAATATTGCGTTTGAAGTTTGAAGTCGAGGAACCTTGTCCAAACGATTATATCCGCTCGTACTTCGACTCGCGCCATAATTCATCGGGATTAACAGAAGTAGAACGCTCGATAATTGCATTTCACTACGCAGTGTCCCTTTATACCGTGATTGTAGGTTGCGCCTAATGCAGTAAGTACCGCGTAGCACCGTGACGAGCGCTAATCGAACTTAAAAACTACCCTTGGCATTTGCAATTAACCGCTCGCGTCTTAATTCGCGTGTTCGCTTACACGCGTAGCCGGCCTGCGATAAACATCTACACGCATATCGCGATTGGCTCGCAATTAGCCACGCTCGATATTAATTACTGTATTTGCGGATTTGGCTGGGGTTTCGGTAGATCAGCGTTGATTCTCCGGGTCTCAAGGACTTCTCGCTTCCGCGGGAACTTCATCCGCCAATTAACACTTTGACTCGTGTGCACGTGTATATATATATATATATATAGAAATTCTTTCGAGAGACTACAGTGATTTGGATGAGACGTCAGATTTCAATGAAGATTATAATGAAATACAAGACACACAGAAGTGTATTCCAGCGTCATCCAATTCGACAGATAGAAAACAGCATAAATAATGAGATGCTTATACGTTGAAGTTAAAAAAAAAAAAGGGTAGAATACTTAGTACATCCATAAATGAGGAGGATTCAAATACGAAGACCTGGCGATAGCTGCCTCGTTAGGCCCCAGATTAAACGAGGCACAGATAATCTGGAGAATTTCGAAATTTGTACCTGCGTCCCCCTGGACACGCGGCCTTAAATGGCGACCCGGCGATATCTTCTATCGGCCAGAAAACGTAACGCTGGCGACCGGAGCGATAACGATCCCGGCCGCTCGACACCTTGTCGAGCATCGGTAAAAATGGCAAATCTTATGGGACTCGGTGCTCGATCGCCAGCCATGCCGCGATCCCCCTCTCGCCTCCGCTCGCCCTGCACCACTGTCGATCGTCGATTGATCCGTGATCGATATACCGCCTTTTCTACCGTTCTCAGAGCCTGACATTCCGCGTGCTCGATCTACCGTGATCGATCATTACTTCACCTATTAATCCTCCGTGTGATTCAGGCCCCGATTTCGTTCTCCCCAAGGGGAGAAACGCAGGTCCGTAACGCACTAATGAATTTTGATACGGCGTCCGTGGCTCGATGCGTGCACCGCCGTTTTGTTGATAGCGGTAAGTGCGCTTGGCTTACCATTTTCCTATTTTTTTCCACCTTCTTTTTTTTCTGTATTGGACGCAGAATTGCGCTTGCCCGATCGTAGGTATGAATTCTACCGGAATCATTCGTATAATTTGATCCGCGATTTGTCGTTTCGCGTCGACCCCTGTCGGTATTTACGCTGTCGTAATGAGTTTTCGTACGTCAGTCCACGCGGTTTTATTCTTTTTGCGTTTATATTTGACTCTTGGATTTCTTTTTGTGTACTTTGGATTTCTGTGTGTAGTCGTGTATGTGTTCTGGCTTTATTTGTAAGTTGCATTGTAATCGTGAGGGATTGAATAGTGTATACTATGGTTTGTGTTAAGGTTGTGACGAAGCTGGAGGAATTATCGTATATCTGGCAAGATGTTTATACTTCTTCAATGGCGCAGACCAACCCCTGCTATTTCGCGCCCTTTGATGTTTCGGCCAATCCGCAGACATTGTTCTGACATATATTATTATGGCCTTGGAAATGAGCGTAATAAAGATGGCAATAAGCGGTCACGAGCGTAACGCGGAAGCTCGGTCTAAAACGCGCGTAGCGCGATGCGTGAAACTCAATTTGCGTGCCGCGACCACTGCGCCTGGTAAATCGAAGTTCGTGCTTCGAGCTCCTTCGTTGAAAGTGGTTTTCATTATGGTTTCCTTCTTCACATTTTTCCTACCGCTTAAAAAACTGCTTTCTTTTCTCCCATCGATTGCAGCGCTGGGAGAAAAGTGATATTGATGTTGTATTTGTTTCTTAAATTCGAGATAATTAACCGCGATCCTACTGCGGCCTGGTAAATTATAAAGAACGATACATCGATTATTAAATAACCAACGAATACCGTAAATAAATAAATAAATAAGTAACTCTTAGCGACAGGATGTAGAAACGTTTGACAGGTTGGAGCAGAATCCTCTCAAACAATGCAATCGACGTTCGATATCTCTGTCCCAGATCTTTTATAACGGGCGCTTGGCTCTTATAGTCACGAAAACGAGAGTAAAAGCGAGTTAGCGCTAGCGTACTGTTGCAATGACAGTTCCATTGTCACGTGATTTTGCAGGAACCTTTTAAAATCAAGCGTTCCATCTCAAGCGTACGTCTTGCCTCTAAGCACGGCACGCCGCTAGATAAGGATCCGCTCTACAAATCACGAAACGTCGGGGCAGAACGTTTAATTAAATTAGCAACAAAGTAAGTACACGGACGAGAGAAAATTCTCGGTATAAACTAAATAATAGAGTGGCTGCGCCGTTATAAAGTAACCAAGGGATACGCCGCTACTTTAGAAACCTTACGAGCAACTCGAAGATACCGAGCTTCGATATAGATATCCCACAAGTAATTGCCCACTTATTCGAGCAATCCATAGTCCTGATCAGCGGTGTTTACGGGCCATTGTCCGCTTATAATTCGTCATTTAATGCCCTCCCCCTTCGAAATTGCGCCTCGCAAGGCCTGACGCTAAGAGGCGCACGGGGGAGGGAGATTTTTAAATCCGCATTCCTCGAAAGCGAGCGTACTCGCGCGAAGTGCTGGAAATTCGAAGCGATTACGCGGTAAATAAATAATGGTGCTCGATGGCTTTGTCCGCAGCGTGGCCGCTCACACGTGGCATCCTGTGGCGAACAATGCTGGAGGCGTGCACGGTGCTTGACATACGCCGCGATAAAGAAACGACCACGTTTCCCATCTAATAATTGCCTCGTCGCCGCTATTGAAATAATATAAACGCAAGTGCAACGGCTGTTATTTGCCCGGTGCAATTCTCCCTGGATATCACATCCCGAGGCGGAACAAATTGGCCCCCCGATATAAAGGCAAATTACCGTATTATTTTCTCTAAACCGATGTCTCATTATGCGCCATACATTTCTTTCCAGCAAAGTATAATCGCTCGTCTTCGAAATGCGCATACTCCGACGATCAGGGATTAAGGAGGATGCGAGCCGCTGCTCCGTCGCGTGTTTTTACCCGCGGAATGTAACCTATTTACATTTATGATAATTTACGATTACAATAAATCCAGCTCGAGTCTCGAAATAAGGCGGCGCGGCCATCGAGCTCTGCAGTCCGTCGTTCGGGAGAAGCGTTTTACTATGCGAGCTTCGTAATAATTATATTGGCGCTCGGGATGGAAGTGGCTGGAAGGTAGTACTTAGGAACTTGTTATGGATTACTTATTACCACACGCTGGCAGCGCTAAGGGGGGAAAAAAACCGTTTCCATTTTGCCCAGCGGACGTGGGCTAAACGAAAATGGTTCCTGAAGAATGACCGATGATCGATAGGGTTAATATTTTCAGTGGATTCTGCTATATGTCATGGAGAAGGTTAGCGATATCAATTATCCTGTCTATTTGATTATGGTGTATTGAAATAATTAATGACACGAATTAAGCGCAATTACTTTGAATATTCTTAAAGCAATGACTTCCAGGAAATGGTTTTTACGATGTCCAGACCTACGATCTTTCAGCGCGTTTAACTATGTTCGTGTTTTTTAATTCTTTCGATCTTTTTATCTCCTCGATAAAGGTTCGCTTTCGTCATTTGGATAGACCGTGATGTTCCTGTTACAAGTTTTATGCCCAAGCAGTCGTTCGATATACGTTATTCGTTGCAGCAAGTCTTGACTAAACGCCAGCGAGTAGAACACGGCCTGTAGATCCCCGATCGTCAAAAGAAAAGATCGTGACTTGGCTATGCAAATAGATCCTCGTTGCAAGAGGAGTAGGAACGTCGAACATTAGAAAGTGTTAGAATTCTTCGACTTTTAATTGCGATCCAGCGACGCCACACACCGTTGCCTCTGATTTTGAATCGATCTTCCATGGTTTGTATGCAGAATAAATACCACGATAAGGCTGAACGAAATACCACGCGCTAAATCAGTCAAATATCCCGATGCTCGATCCAATCAAGATTCCGTATGGAATCGAGGAAGTAATGCTGTAATCGAATTTTTTAAAGAAACTTTTCCTAGGCGCACAGGAATTTATCGTTGGAATTGTATGGTAAATAAATGAGTGCAGCATTCGATTTACGCTGAACCGATTGACGTTGCGAAATCGCAGGCCACGAGGCAGCAATGGAGAGGCCGTATTACCGAAACTAATCGTAATGTTTGACTGGCATTTGCCAATAACAACTCCGTGCAAAATCAAGTTCATCCGCGTGATTCTTTCACGCTCTCGCGTTAATTGCGTCGATAATGACAGGTTCGTTATATAAATACCCTTTGAGACGAGGTTCTATAAGCGTGTAAGTACAACAAACATCGCACCGCGCGGATCAAGAACCGTTTACCCGAGCGCCCGAGATTCCTCGCGTTCGTTCGGTTGATACAATTACGTCGAGTCTGCTGTTAACTATTTAACCTTGAGGAGCGCAACGATCGCAGTTACGATGGAAATAACGATTCGAGGAGTCACGGAGAATTCGTGGGATCATCCAGCATTTTAATAAACTCTCCACGCGTATTTGGCTGTAATGAAATGTCCACTGACCTTTCGCCTATTCCCTCGAGCCACGTAGCGAATCGTCGTCGTCCCGATCCAACTCAACGAATCAATCGCCGATAGTTGATCCGCTTGTCTGTCAAAACAGCGCCCAACGCGTGTAATTGCTTACGATCCTGAGCCAGTAATCCGGGACTAGTCTGGCACTATCGTGTGCCAATCAGACACGCAAACATTATGCGAAGGTATGTCGACTATTGTTCGGCTAACCTTGCTAATCATGAGACGCTGAAATTAACCTCCGCTTGATCGCTCCTTTGAAATCACATACTTCATCGTCTGTCTGCTTTTGATGGAATACCTTAATTCGTGGAGCACAGACGTCGTATGCTAATCAGGAATTAGATGTCGCGTGAGAAACCGATATAAAAAGCTGTGATGCGCTATCAAAAAACACGAGGAACAAGTGTTAAATATTTTGATACATGAACTTAGAAAATTATCTGACAGCTCGAGAAGGTCGATCGAATTGGTCTCCCGAATTCGAAAGGCGTGCCGCGTACTGCGAATGTATCGCAAAGGCAGCTTTCTCAAATCGTAAGTTACGAATTTACGTAATCGTATGAATTTTTATCGATTCATTTTTGATCGATGGTGCCTTGGCCAAAAACGCTTTCCCTCCGAGCGTTGCAGGATCGATCGACGATACGCCAAGGTGTACTTTGCATCGCAAAGTAATCGCTACCTGACCTTACAAAGCGAAAGCACCGGGCATACCAAGCTTATCTCTAATCCCCATAGCTATGCTCCAATTTGACGCACATGGAAGTTGCGCAAACGCGTATCCGCGCCTTTCGAGCCGCGCAACTCCCGCTGCATCCCCAAATATGAATTCCAGATTTTATAAAGACTTCCATCGCCCATCGCGAAGGGTCTCAGCCTCAAGCGCGTATCTCAGCAGTTGACTAATCGCGCATGCCAAGACACTTTCGCCCATAAATAATATTTTCCGCACGTTGTAAAACACGATGCAACCGTTCGAAGCGCGGGCTTCGACGGGCTCATCCTCGAGCGAGCTTTGATGTACGACGCTTTAAAGTTCGAAATATCGCGCATGGCGTCGGTATTGACATTCTAGCGCAGCTTCTCTAATGTCATTACCATCCTCGGCCCGTTGGGAAGCTGACGTCGATCGATCTCGCCGTTTGCGCAATCGGGTTTCCGGAGTTTACGCAACGCACGCAAGTGCGTACGCCTCTGTGAAGGACTTATCTCTCATCTGGTGCGACAATCATATTTAGCAACGCAATCTGACCATTGTTCGAGGATGACCTTATGTAATTCCTCGATCCTCTCGGCGCGGTCGGGGCCCGCCGGAATGTGAGCAGGTTGAATGAGAAGTTACCTCGTCTCGGGGACCGAGGTGCGAACCGTAATCGGTTTAGCGTATTGTTAAACAGCGGCAAACACTGAAAACGATCGCAATCCTGCGACGAGCGTAATAAACGGTGTCACGTGACTGGTGCTTTGAATTTACTACCCAGTTAACCTGGACGCTATATACGATGTTCGTGCCTAACGAGTATCTCGCAGTAAATTACCCAAATTTTAACGACTATCAGCTTTCTAAAAAGAAATACAAATTTTTTAATTAATAAATTACACGACTGCTCGGCGATTCTATTCCTCCTCTCGATTCATCCGGGATAAAACGAGATATTTATCTTTTTTTTTTCAACAAGCCATATAACATCGTGCGGTTTGCGCGGTCAGAGACATCTTTATTTCTCCCAGGCGCGTAAAAGCTGAATGGCGCGTTCGGCGTTAGAGGGAAATATTCACGTCCGCCTATGCATCTCAATCGCGACGAAATTGCGCATGCAGGCCCAAGACAGTTCTGGCATTCGTCTTTCAGCTCGTTCGTCTTGCTCGGCCAGAAGCGGCGATATGTCATTGCCGTTGAGCCTTCGAGGCAATAAAAGCGAGCGCCAACGCCGAATGCATTCCACGCGTCGGTGTTAACGTCCAATGGCGCGAGGCTAATCCGGCCGTGGTTGGACCGATACTGGCACCGAACAAAACGATCCTGGAGCTTAATACCGCGATATTTATCCGGTTATTATCGCGAACATCGACATAAATCATCGATTAAATCTAAGCATGGAACTGAATCATCGACCAAATCTAAAACATCGAGCAGCGACTAGAACTAAAAGGTGTATGGTATATCGGTATGGCGGTGTAAATTAACACGTTCCTTTATTTTCGCCACATTTATTATTAGTCGTCCATCTTCGTCATCCCAATCGTACTATTAATGGAAACTTTGAAACGACCGAATTTATCGTTGAGTATTAAGTTGTAAGTGTTCCGAAATGATGGATATCCGTCAGTCCGTTCAATTTCCAGCGTGCAGCGTTATGTTCTCTTTGGCGATTAGCCTACGCGTTATGGTCGCTGATTAGCGACTCGCCGTTACAGAAGGTGAGACTTAAAGCGTTATATAGACGCAAATGAAAATTATAGAGCGGCCAAGTGACACAAATGAAAGGTACGTTTGTCCAGGAGAAATAGTACCAGGCAGATAATGCGTGTTCTGCAAGTCGTTAAGATCGTCGACAAGAGATTATAATTATCTAACCAGACGACGCAGGGGATTAAATAAACATGCAACAAAGAGGTCGTGCAGTCCGTTCGCGCGTACCTTAGGCTTAGGTTTCAATTTGAAGCGTGAAAGTCGGACCAAGAAGGTATTTTCGCAGAGTCCGGCCTGTAATTCTACACCGGTGGGTGTGCCATCCCTTTTGTCTTTTCGAGGCATTCCAGACCTCGTCTATGATCGTTCCACTGCTGGCCATTGCGCAAAACGATTGGATTCGAACGACGATTGCCGCATAGCGAAGGCGACCCGTCGCTGCAAGAAAACGCCGTTTCATGACCGACACTTTGCTCGGTTCTTATCATTCCCTGCTGCATTTGTTTGATATTCGAGATCGAACGTTGTGCTTCTTTAATCGCGGATTCATAATTTATCGACACAATGACGTAAGAAAAGAGACTTGTATATATCTAATTTTTAGTCGATAAGGAAAAAATTCTGCTTCTCGATCAACAATCCAATTGTGCCGATCAAATTTGTATACACTTCTAGTGTTATATTAGACTATACTGACTATCGATAAAATATATTTTATATATATAAAACATGCAAACCGTATCAGAGCAACGCTTAAAGAGATTCTTGTAACGCGGTCACATTCACGAAAGGCTTCCTCTCCTCGCACTTATTTCGTCAGACTGTTTTCTTCGGTTTAGTAATGGAAAGAAGACACGCGCGACAAGCGGCCGTAATGGATGTCGTACGCGACAATCTCCTGATGTAATCGAGACAGAAAGACAACGGGCCTTTTTCATTTCGATCAAGACTACCCGCCATTGCGAAACGCCGAGCGAGTCCGTATCGGATGGAGCAACCTGGATCGTTTGAAATCAGGAAAGACAACGTCGAAACGTAGCCTCTCTAATCGTCGCAAATCCTCCACATCCAGCGAACAGCAGCGCGACGCTTAATTGCATACGCGATTTGGGACAAGTACAAGGGATAAGCGTGGGTAAGTACGAGCGCAGAGAAGAGCGGGACCAAAGTGTAATATCGTGTCGTGGAAGAGTACGACTATAGAAGGATCGCGCGCCATACAGAAATGGTAATGCGGAGTGCGCGGTGTATCACGATGGATACTTGAAACTGACACGGACCACCCGTACGTTCGCGTGTAGCGGAATAATGAGAGTAAGAGCTACATTATGAAAGATACGCACGAATCTTTCTCGCGGAATTTAGCGAAATTGGTGCTGATTATAGGTCATAAGATCGGAGAGACGTACATCTACTCCGCATGGTTAAGAACAGCGCGAAATTTACACGACAGGGTTTTTTACTTAAAAAAGAAAAAGCGTGGATGGAACCGGCCGAAGAATTCTCACGTTCGAACCGATCGCTGATATGACAACATATTATGTTCCTTAATTTATACATCAGTTACGCAACGTGTGCGAAGCTCATGTGTTTCTCCCTGATTCACGATCGTATCATCATTATCGGGTTATTATAAAAAAGCTTTCGCCTTTTTTTTCTCACACCTTCGATGTATATCCGTAATGCGAATATAATGTTTAATAATTTTGTGCGCGATTCGATGGGATCTTTCCTGAATTGTACCTTCATTGTCGATATACGATGATCGTGGGGAGCTGTGGAAAAAGTACATGGCGACGGCCACTTATAAGTCATCGATATAATCTTTTAGTTTCCGCTTACTTAACGCATCGCATTGTTATGCTAATGCATCATGTACGTTAAACGCGAATTATATTTAGCATATTATTCACTAATAGCTTTTAATCGCTTAATACGGCTGCCGGTTGGAATGCTAATAGTTCAGGATAATGATCGGTAAATTGTTTTCGCAGACACGTTTTCCAGCGTATTAAACTGGCGTTTGATATTTGAAATCTGGAAAATCGGTTATTTATTGCTCTCCTCGCGGTTTAGGATAGAGGGCAACCTCTGAGCTGGAAAAATAAAAAGACAATGTTCCGCACGTGTCGGCCTCGTGGCGAACTATCGGCTCGCATTTCGCTCCATAATGCAATAGCATCGTAGGAGAATCGAGACTCTCTTATTTGGGCCCATTCGCGTGACTCGAAGCGGCGTGCATCTTGTGCGAGAACACATTTGAGATTCACGAGGCGCTATCAAGCCGACATTAAATCACGACGAGAGGATCCGGCGCTGAATAGGTCAATGCACATCTCCCATCATTGTGCGGTTTATCAGAAGGATGCATACAAACATAGCGAACGACGCATTGACCTTTTGAGAACCGCGCTTGTATTTCAAACATTATGCACGCGTAGCGATCGTCGCTTTTGTCGCACGCAAATCTGATAAAAGAATGATAATACTCAACGTGAAACTTTGAAGCGACTCGTAGAAATCTTGCGAAGCCAAAGTTACTTTTACAAATTACGGCCATTATCCAAATGTTTATACTTCGACGAATACTTATCTTCGTAGCCAATGCGAGAATCAAAGTGATCACTTTTAAAACCGAGTCAATATTTAAATGTTCGTCATTATTTTAACAGAGTATATGGAGTTTAAATACAAATGTTCAGATACAAATTAACAGCGTACGTTGTCATAGTCCCAAGCCACCTTTGCGCGCCCCCTCTTTCGCGCATTCTTCTCCCGCGAACTTTCCAAGACTAGGTTCCTGCGAGGGAAATATGCGCGCGAACTTCGACCGATTTGCATCGAGCGACCGTCTTTCGCCGACGTTACCTACGGATAAATTACATTTTAACGCGCGCCAGTACGTTACGCCGCGAGAGAAGAGCGTAAATCATCCCTTCGTCTATTCTGTCCCACTGCCTTCTTGGAATTCCACCGCTTGCACAGCACCATGAATTCTCCCTAGACACTTCATTCGGCTAATAATATAATACCTTGGACTTTCCAAGTCTCTTTTATAAAACCAGCTAAAAAAAAAATCAGAAGCCGAAAGAACAACCGAGCTTCTTACGAAATCCAAGCGATCGTCGAAACTTTCGACGGTTGTGCGAGGAAAAACCGAGCACGAAGATTAAAATAGCCGCGAGTGTGGTGTGGAAAATGATGGAAATCGGTGGGGAACCGTTCGTAAAAGGCGTAATTACTAATTATCCGGTCCAGAAATACCTACAGGGTGGTCGTAAAGCGGCGGTACGCTTTGCGGGAGCAATAACTTTTGCCATCGACAAGGGGAGGTTGCGCAACGCGAACGATGACGTTTACGCCTGGTGTTGTTACCGTATGAGCAGCGAACGGTTTCGCTCTCGGGCATCCGCGGATTGGCCGGCGAATAAAAATCCCCTGGTAGGCTCGTAAAACGACGACAGTTACGAGCCGTCGACACGCCGTCGGCTGACATATTTCGGGAAGCACTTATGGTCTAATATGAATCGATACGACGGGCTATTTCTAATCTTCCCTGATCGCTGTCGTAAATTTTCCTCTCGTAAAGCACGAGGACTATCGAGACGCGTTTCAATGCTACATTGTTTAAGGTTCGAAATGGAAATGTACGCGTTCGCGGCGCGCCGACAAGCTGGTTACTCCGGCCATCCTGTTCCATTAATGTAATACTTGCTTATACGCCACTGCCTGTTAGAAACTTCTGTTCGTCTTTTTATCAAAGAGCAGCGAAGACGTCTGCATTGTCAAACGAATGGCGACTCGAAGGTAATGAGTCGCGATGATAAATAACCATTCCGAGGGATGGAGCAAGCGAGAAATTTTATCTTCATCGCTTATTCCAGTATACGTGTATAATTCTCGATATCAATCACGACAGAAATAAGCGATATTATGTATTATAACACTGTATCACGAGCCCAAAGTCTTCTTAAAACCTACAAGCCCTTCTCCATCCTTTCCTGGCGGTTCGAGAAACTAAAATTCCACATTCCAATCCCTGCTCCTCGATATTGTTATTACAAGTAAATCAGCGCGAGTATCGATAACGCGGCTTCGTCTGGTATTATGCAAACGCTTCGCTTCCTAGTTTCTCCTTGGAAGGAAGCCCAGTAGTGGCGGCGGTTGGCGCTGGTGCGAGAGCGCGTCCCATCGATACAATGGCGATATTGTAATGCCATTCGCGGCAGGGGATGCGCGAAATGGGCACCAAACGGCCCGTGCCCTTGCATTCTCGACAATCGCCGTCCCAAATGCCAGGACGCTCCCTCTTCTCTTCTCTTTCACCTTCGCCGAGGTGAGCCTCAAACCGAGGCACGATGCAATCACGAATCCGGTCTTTGCCGGCGATCGCAGGATGCCTCGAGGTGATTCCTCCTTCGAGGCTCGCCGACACGAGTACCCGTAATCGTGGTTACGTGCGGAAACCGCGGATTCCCTAAGTCGGCCTCTCTCGATCGACAGAATGGAGCGCGGGTCGCGATCTTGGAATAATCGTAACGCGTACGGGGCGTGTTCGAGGAGTAAAAGGAATTTTGTTATTCCGCGGCTTGTATCGGTCCGATTCGTGGGATTTTTTGGAGGTTGTGCTGGTGAACGTGATCGAATAGTATCTGTACACTGTTAGTCGCATGCTTAGTCTATTGTCGGCTGTCGAAAAGGTTACACGTGCTTTGGGACTATAGATGATTATTTGCTTGTTTAAAATGTGAATTAAAGAATTCGCATTAGATATTGCTATAGGAATACGATGAAGTGTCGCAATGTTTTAAAAATGTTAAACAGTGTTGTATTGGAAACCTCGGAAGGCGCGAGTAAAAAGGAACTCTATCCCGAATGTTCAATTAGTCGAGACGCAAATATTACCTGCAAGCGTTACGTGCACGAGTGGCGTACGTTTAGAAATGTGTAGAGGCGTGCGCTGCGGTTAAGAACTCGGATCGAAGATCGCGGTTGGGAGTAAACGGCCGATTATTTTCGAAGTGAACGAGACTCCAATGATTCGTCGTGGATATCGAATATCTTCGGCTCGGAGATTAGTCGGCTGCGCGGTGAAAGCGTTTGAAGTTCTGCGTTTAAAAGTAAACAGTCTCCGGATCTTTACTTATTTAACGATACGCCCCGCGCTTGTCTATCGCTGCGCCTTAGAATTTGACCTCGATACTTGTATACGTCAATTAAAGCTGAATCTCATAACGACTATATACCATACCCGAGATTTCTTCGTGGGGACAGGGACTTTATCATAGCGATTGGAACAGATCTATCCGTGAGAGTCGTGGCAGCTGGAATAATCACGACCTGAACAACACCGGGGCCGCATTGTCGATGGCCGGACGATTAACGATATAATAAGACAACGACTCGTCGTCCATAATGAGAGATCGCGCGTAACGATCGTACGTGGATCGCATGTCGACGATAAGACGTTCGTGCAAGCTCCAAGTTCCTCTGGGTTTTTGCCACCGGCCTCGCCGGTCAATCGTGAGGGCATCGAGAAAAAGCTGAAAATTCGAGATATCGATGACGGATGCAGGATATACGAGCGCGGCGTTGATCGACGTCCAGCCTCGATAAGAGATCGAAAATAAGTGAAACATTACATTCCATAAACCATATCGTCGCGTTATTATGCAACGAGCGCACTGTACCCTTGTTAAATATGAAGCTGGTAACGTGCAAGGAAACGTGCGACGTAACTGCACACGACGCACGATCTTTGCAATGGAACGAAAAAAGGTTGTAGGGGAGATCGAAGCAGAAATCGATATCGTGTACGAAGGGTCTGTGTTCGAGAGGGTGACGATCTTATTCCGGAATGGACGTTGGAGCACAGAAGTGTCGAGGGTTTCCAGTCCGACCAATCTTGGGTCGTAAGAGCGAATCGACATTTAGGAGGGAACCTTTTCACCCGCCGCTCCCACAACTTATGGGCGCAAGTAAATTGGTCGTTCCGCGTTTCTGGATTGCCATCGTCGTGCGCTGCGCCTAGGCTCGGATTATGAAAGAGCAAAAAAGCAGGTATACCGATGCACATTGAACTGGACTCGTTATTACCAGTCGCGGATCACGAGCGAACGAGTCCCTCGTTTTGCGGTTTGACCATTGGACCTGGCAAATCGCCGCGTGAGACTCGTATCCTCCGAGTAAACGTTTTGTAACGGTTCCAATCGTGGCTCCTCCACTCCCGTAAACATCGGTGTTAAATTGGAGGAGAAGGAAATCGGCGGAAATACGCGAGACACGCGCGGAATGTACGATGCCTATTCGCGCGGCGTTCAGCCGGCGTGGATTTCCTGGCGATATTAAAATCGCTCGAATGTCCGCCTCGGCCAGTTATTTCGGTCATTATCTAAATGTTTCTGTTATTGCCTTTCTCCCGTGCGTCATGGCGTTGCCGATGGAGGAATATACGCGGCGTTTGACGAGGACGCGATTGCGAGAGCGCGCGCCGTGCCAAGATAGAAGCGTCGGTGTCCTTAATTCAGCGGATACTTTCTTACGGTTGACGATCCACGGCTGACGAGCTATTGATTTGGCCGGAAAACAAAGGCCCACGCCTCGGACGATTAATCCTCCGATTACTCAAGGAGCGTCGGTTATCGCCGCTTGACGCGAGAAAGATTAATGCCTCGAGCATCGCGGGTCGTGATCCTCCCTATGAGATATTTAGCCTCCTTCGACGACCTCTCCTCAATCCTCCTTCTCCTCGCGTGCGCTTTAATTGATTGTCCTCGACGTACTCGCGCTTCGCCAGAGGCTGGCAATGGAAAAGTCGCGATATCGAGCGGCAGGGATTTTGCGAACGCTCACTTTCACCCATTGTCACGGAATATTAATCGAGCAGGCCAATGCTGGCGACACTTTGCGCGAAACTTTGCATCCGCACGAAACCTCGGAGGAATGATATATGTATCGAGTAAAACACGAGTGATAAGACAAACGCACGGCTCTATTAGACGTGGCGCTGGAAAAGTTAATCGATCGGTTAGTGTAAAATACGGAATAGCGCGAAGCGTTCTGCTGGTCTTCCTTATCGAACGATAACCCTTGGGTAGTTTAAGTCACCTAAATACCTTACAGTATCCGCGCAAACGCGATATCCGTAACCTTATGTGCGCATGCGCGCCTAGCTTTTAATTTATACCCGTCGAGCTTAACTATAAATCCACGAACGTCGTAAGTTCGAGCGTATGACTCTGATAAAAACGACAAAGTGCCCGTTTCATCGAGCGCTGAATGAAATTACGTATAAACTATCCGAGCAATGCCTCGAGGCTAACGTTTAATCTGATTATCGTCGAGGTGCTGCTGTTAAGGTGCTAAGGAGCGAGCAGCAATGGCTACCACGAGACACCCTCGCAGTGTCGCGCAGGTACCCGCGATGCTTGGCAAAGCGTTGCAGAGAAAGTACGTATGACTCTTGGGGACTTGAACGGAGCCGAGAGATTTAAGCGGAACCTTTCATCGGGCGAAAGTCACGCGGAATAACTTCTTGAACGTGTCTTCCAAAAGTGTCACATAAAATACAGGCTGGCTCGCGTTATATCCTGGCAGGGGCGTAAATAAGCTAGATTGGGTGCCACGATGGAATCTCGTGATTTTCGCGATGACGAGGATCTGTTCGGTCTCTTTTTTTTTCCCTCTTTTTTTTCCTCGACGGCCCCACATTGCGTCAGACCTTTAATCGAGGATAATTATAATTAGGAGAAACTTCCCGGGCGATTTTTATTGGGATTCCTGACCCGCGGGTTAGGCTCGTGTCGTCGGAACTCCGACTCGCGGCTGCTCGCTTGGGTTTTCTCAATTTCTGGATTCCAGAGACCGCGGCGACGCACATTTTTCTTACTCGCAGCACGAAAGCGGCGCGTTGCGAAATCTCGCGGTGACATAAGTATTGTCCGATTTCTAGGAGCGCACCGATTCCTTCATCTCGATCGGTGTTGGAAAATCGTTTGGTCGATGCTTCCCAATACGTCGATCTCCAGTTTTCGCCATTCTATACGTACCACCGCGAACCGTCAATCGCGAGTCAAAGGAGAACGTTGCATTCTCACATTTTGTACGCAAAGTTTCCTTTCAGCTCTCGCATTTCCTGGAAGCGCGGACGAATGTACGTATTCATAAAGAATAGATTTTTCTCACGAGCTTAATCGAGTGCCTATCAGAGTAATGGAGAAATACTGCAGTGCGAGAAATACATTTAGAATAGCGAGGCTTGGATATCCTTTTGATAATAAAGTTCCACGGCGTTGTTTTATACTCCCAGAACGATCTGCGCCCATCCATGAAGAAAAAGGGAGAGAGCGAGAGTAAGAGAGGGAAAGAGAGAGAACGAAGGAATCGTGAGCGCTTCACGCTGTGTATTCATAATTAATTGACGGGATAATTTAATTAAGATCAGCCGCGATTTCCTGAGCGTTAAATGGGAGTGTTCGGTCGGCAGGCTTAATCCAATAGCATTTGCGGGCTCGTCCGTAAGATTTATGCGTGCAGCGTCTCGACGAAACGATAGCCGTGCTCGCGGCTATGACGAATCGTGCAATCCTTGACAGGCGATCGTCTTCGCGCGAGTAGATGCACTCGAGAAGCTCGCTTTCTACCTCCCCGAGACGAAGCAGGAAGACATTAAACCTAGGGTGTCCAATTAGCTCATTTTTGCCCTAAGACCACGCTTTGGCGATATTTCTTCGTCCTTCATTTTGCTGGTAATATCGCCAAAAGTGAGATATGCGACAAATAATTTGCGATATTAATATTCTTTCATTTTAATCCTTCAGGTTTCATTTTAATTTTAAGTTTAAAAATATTTTTTTTACCAGTACATTTATTAACTTTAGCCTTTGTCCTTTAAAATTCTTCAGACCATATCGAGGGTATATCGCATTTGGAAACGTTTTCGTGCGCGCAATTCTCGTGAGGACAAGCAGAACATCGCCGAAAAAAAGTTTTCCGCGTACGCGTCATAAGAATGCGCCGATTCCTGAAGTTTACGTTTCCGTAGAATCACTCGGGATCTCTAATGAGAGTCTGCGGCGTGCACGACGATCGTAAGGCGCGTTTTTCAGGCGGCGCAAATTCCTGTTAATTGTGGCCGACGTCGCAATCCGATGCGGTGATTTGGCAGCGTGTCTCTCCTCTTTTTTTTTTTAATTAAATTGCCACAGAACGGCACGCCACGGTAATTAACCTTTGCCACTCGGGATTAATTTGTAATTGCGAACCGTCGAAAGCGAAAATGTACGATCTTACGAGGGAGAATGTGGGAACAATTAAATTTTATTGCGCGCGGGATCGTGGCAGGAAGTGCCGAATTCTCCTTCGCCCAGATCAAACGTACAGCTCCATATATCAATGTACCAATTGTAGGTAAGTACTGTTTTTTTTTTTCCCTTAAACTTGATTCATAGCACTTCATTTATATCCCACGAAGCCGCGTCGACGGTCGTTAAAATTCGATCAAGCTTACCCGCGCTGACGAAGCACAGAGACCTTTCCTACCGCGGTTTTCCGTTTGCGAAAGAGCATTTTCTCTCTCAAACGAATCAGGACGCACAGGCCAGGTCGCGTTTCCTACTCGTTTCGTGCTCTTTCACTCGATAACAGAAGAACCGAAGCGAGCGCGAATCTACGCGATGAACGTACGGGTCTGATTCCTCGTGCGTGATTCACGTTAAGTGAAGGTAAAAACCTTCCGGCAATCTCGCACGGTTAAGAGCCCCGGGATTATTGCGAGACGGTGGGATATCGGGACTTATCCTCGTCCTTTGAATCGTAATGACAAAGCTCCATTGAAGTGTCCTCCGTGCACTTTGGACAGCGCCGATTCTAACGAACAATCGACGCTGATTGATCGCCCAGCGCGATGATCGGCGTGTGCCCATTCGTGGCGTTCGCCCAGGCCAAACGCGGCCATGGCCGTTTAATACCATTAACACCTGTCACAGCCGCGAGAACCACCCGCGACATCGGCTCGTAATGGGCTTATACCTTTACATAACTTCCTCTCCTTAATTGTCCTGGCTGTGGCGACGCGTGCAGAAAAGATCGGAGGTTCACGGCGAATCCATATATAAATCGCAGCAGTTAATACCCAATTTGTTGCGCACGTGTCTTCGTAGGGCTTAAAGAATTGTACGAATAGCACTATTGTATTTTCAAATATCTCGCGCAAATACGTTTTAAAACTGCGTATTATATTTGAAACGTCTTGTACAAGTACTATATCAAAAAACGAACCGTTAAAAGTTGTTTTTATACTTCTATATAATTATATCTAGGCTTATCGTATAGAGTGTCTTTCAAATTTCTTTCCCGTAAGACCGATCCATGAACGAAAGCGACAATTTTCTCGATCGTCCAGAGCGTCATCCTTTTCATATGACACCATTACTCCTCACTATCTTCTCGCTCGATACGATGCAATTAATACGCAGTGCTAGCGGTCCCTTTGTTCTCAAAGCTGTTCTTATTTACGTATATATATTTTTCGTGTTCCTTTGCAATTGGGACTGTGCACTATCGCGCGCGTATAGTTATCCTCCTTAACCATGCTTTTTCTCACGATGTCTCCTTATAAATCACGTCGAAGAGTAACAACCGTCTGCACTCGGTCCCAACTTGGCAATGCGGCCTGGCGATATGCGAGCGAAGATCTAGCGCTGTCTAATTATTACGAGGCACGGTATTCCACGCGAACAGGGAGATGCTGGTACGTCGGCACAAAGACAGCGGCTACCGCCGGGGGTATAATTCCCGACGTGGAAACCGGCGAACAAAGAGCTGGCATTTGAATGCCAGCGACCGCTGCTCGCATGCCGGCAAGATCGAGCGGGGTCTTCGTGATCCTGGAAGATCGGGGCTTCGACGCTCACCGCGGCCTTCTCGGGTGTGCCCGGGTATCGAATCGAAAATCACGCTGTACGATCGCGGTCAAAGAACCTTGCGGAATTAATTATATGGATCGACTCCTTATTGCTTCTTGGATCGATTTATCCTATAAGAAGTTTAACGCTTGAAAAGTATCATGGGTGAAAAATCACCCCACGTAAATTATTTTTATAATATTATTAACAAGCCGAATTATTGGTAATAGTGATTTTTACTGTAATCATTGATGGCATTATTAGGGATACCATTGATAAAAAATTTTTATTTTTGTTATGTACTTTGTTAGCTACATTTTTATCCAAAAATTCTTCTTGAATCGAACCATGAATTTTTTTTGTTGCCGCTAATAAAGATTATTTGATTTAAGCCAGAAGCGGACTCAAAAGAGCCGGCGCTCAATATCTGAGGATATATTGAATAACAGGTTAAGGGGAAACGAGGTAAATGCGGAATTAGTTCGACCGAGAATTAATTTGCGGGTGCTGCATTGTTAATGCGATGGAATTATCGCGAAGAAAATGCCGTGAGATGCTCCGGCGTTATCGTCGAAATGTGGCTAAGCAACGGTGGTAAAGGAGAGCACACGGCAATTTAGTCGCTTTAAACCGCAACCGCACACCGTTACAGAGCTTTACGAAACGTCTTTTTTCACGCTTAATGAACGGTTAGCACCATTAAATTATCCCACTGCGAGCGTCTGTGAAATCAGGAAGCGTAGCGCGCGAATAGCCTGCCGTTTAGGATCTAAGGAAATAGGAAAACGAAATTAGAAAATACCGATCTTCGGAGAAATCGCTCGATTTTTTTACATCGAGGATGTCCTAAGTTTGCAACACGGGACAGTGGACTTTAGATTTCAGGAAACAAAGGCATTGCATAATTAAAGTTTGGCCCGTTTACAAAATTCTCGTTACGTATATTGTGTCGCTTCAGAAGCGAGTAACATTCGACACAGATTTTTAAGAAGCCACGTCTCCGCACGTTCATAGAATTAAGCATGCCTGGATAATCGAGTGCAAACCACAACGTATCCCCTTTTACGTCCGAGTTTCAAACTCGTACGCTTTGCCTCTATTTGTTTCTTCCTCGCGCTCAGCTTTTACGACTCTTTCTCCTTTTCCTGGAACACCGCTGCGTTTCAGGGTGTTCGCGTATCTGCGATCGCAGCTTTCACGCGGAATATTAATTTCATTTTCAGCTCTGCAATTACAGCCGTGCAGGACTCGCATTAAACGTAGACCGTCCCACCTCTCCCGTGCATTTTGCACGGAAGTCCCTCGATTTGTTCCTTCGATCGGCCCGAACAGGTGCCCGCGATCTTCGTGGGAGTAAACCGACGAAAAACCAACGGCGACACTCGGGAGAAAGCAGCGTGGTCCAGGAAGGTCGATGACCGCCGCTTCTGAAATCTCATTAATAACGGACGCTGTCAGGCGATTAATAATGGGCAAATAACGTTATTAGTTAGCGACCGTGCGAAAGAAATAGGAGACGCGACTCGGCATGCAAATTGCCAACTTAAATCTCCGTTTTGGACGAGCGCTCGCCGAAATAAATCCGCTACCGTTGCACAAGTCCGCTACAGCGCGCGTCATCGACTGGTTTCCCAGGATACGTAATACAGCGAATACGTGAAACAATAATTAAAGGAAATCCGCGGGCATCAGCCCTTAGAGCAACGACCCGAGAACCTTATGGAAAAATCCCAAGGCCAATCCTAGGATATTTCCGGAATCCCTCACTCGAGATATTCGTTAAAATAGAAGCGCCAGTTGAATTATACATAGGATTCATTTCTAATTATATTCTTCGCGTCGAATATTTTTCCTGGAATTTTGTGCTATGGAGGAAACTTTGCAGGCTGCTGAGACATAACTGAAACTCCCTGTAGCCTCAGTGGGACCGGAGAAACTGCCGAGCGGAAGAAGGAAGGTATCAGCCGATCAAATTAATTATATGCGTGCTCGAAGAGCAAGACAGTAACTTACGTCGAGCCTCCGAACGCCTTTGAGCGCCAGCATCGCGACCGATCCGTGCAGTGTACGCGTATAAAGGACCGACGTTTAAAACGATTGGAATGCTGATTTTACGAGCTGGAATTCCCTTCACTTTCTTCCGATTTCGGAAAAGATGGTAGAAAATGAAATTAGAAGTGGGAAGAAGCTGGCGCGATAATTTCGGTGGGTCGGTGAACTTTTATGTAATGTGTTTACAAGACCAACCCCGGAGGCTGGTTTACGGCGTCGTTTTAAGTTACAAGGACGAAGAAGTTATGGGTTCTGATTACGATAATGATCCCTCCGCTGGAAAGAGAAATCACTGTTTTGTACGTTCCTAATGTAGGGACCATCGTAGATTAGAGCCACGGGCGCGAGGGGATTTAATGGAGCCTCGATTTTGTGAAAAGACCGTATCGATGGCTTGTCGTCGTTCTCTTTATACACGATCGATTCGTTAATATAGTTATTTCATATCCAAGGCCCCCGAATTGCGATCGAAGAATGCGAGAAGCAACGCAACGTCGCCTTTTCTATGTTTGCATTGTAACAATAACAGGTTTAACTTGTCTTCGTTCCCACGCGTCGAGAAGGTTAACTTATTTATGGTTGGACAATCGGTTAGCCGCTAGATTATCTTACTTCTATGAAATTTGCATTCATTAAGCACTTACTCGGCGTAAGACCTCCTCGGAGAAGATAATCGGCCTGGCAACCGAAGTAAGGAAAAGTCCCTTTGAATTTCGAGACGTTCATTAATATCTTTCGTGCAACGACGACGATTCTCACGCGCAATACCCGCCATCGCGAGTCGCTCCGGATGAAATCCGGAGTTCAGGAATCGAAGGCAATTCCTCGGAGCTTCGCGTGGACCGCAAAAAGGCATCGGCCAGCGGCCATGAGCAGCGGATTTCACATAGAATAACCGTGTTTTCTCGAATTAAGAATTCAGTGAAAGTCCCATTGTTTGCGTAACGCCTTTTTCCAGCTTGGCCATCTTTTTACGCCCTCTTTTCAGATTCCCGGCCATCGACTGCTTGTCTTCCTACGCGAGCACACGAAATGGATCCGATTGCATAACTGACCGTTGACCCCTGAACCCAAGAACGTTTTCCTGTAGCCTCGACTGGAAATTGATATACCGTCTCTCGTGTGGATAGCCGCGTTTCCTATCCGTTTATTACGCCTCGTGTAAGGAGCATTGTGAGCCGCTCTCTCCCATTTGCGAAGTCATTAAGGCACGATCTTGCGAACGTTTCTTAACTCCTTGGATCGTGCCAGAAATTCAGATCGAGAGGAAGGAGCTTTGGATAAAGTAAGTGAACGTATTGCGCGAATGTTAGTTTTGAATAGAACGTTTTTAAAGCAAGCGTTATTATTCTTATTGAGGTCGTTGTAATGTTGTTGAAAGACAAATGTAATGAGAACTTCCATGAATTTTGCTATCTCTTCTGTAATTATGAAAAGGTCCCAGGATGTATCCCTTTTTCTTCAAATTGTAAGATTTTTTCATCACTGAATGTATTATAATAATTACATTATCATCGATTGGTAATAAATATTTTACACGACTTGTTATTAACCGAGGAGAGGAACAAAGAATTTCGAAACTCTCTTCTGATTCCAGACACACTGCTGGCGCTACTACAATGTTCTGAATTCACGTCGATTTCGATTTATTTTAAATTATTTAAAGTTGGTTTACTCCACAATTGTGTTTTTAAATAATGGAAAAATTCTGTTTAGTTGATTACAAATGAAAGTTTATCAAATTTGTGATATTAAATCGGGTTCGCTTTAACGTTGGGTGGTATCCTTCCTGAGCTACTTGCTCGGTGGATACGATCGCTTGGAAACCAACGGACTTTCTCTTCAAGAGCCATCTACTGAGAACATCCTTTACCCTTTGCGCAATACGTTCTCCTACTCCGATATGATAGGTAAATAGAACTCCTACTTTCTTTGCAAGAAAAATTTATTTGTATTAATAAATATCGTATAAAACTATAATAAGTTACTACTCGTGTAATACAAAATGCGCTATGTACAATCTAGGTATATAAACATCGGTAATACTGCGCGAAATACAAACTGCTTAGTCGGAATTAGCGTCTTTCATAAATAATCTAAAACTAAAGGTGATCACACGTCACGCCGACAAATTGGCATCAAATGCATCTGCATGACATTATCACATGCCGCACGCCAGGGACATATCGAACAACGACTGGCGGCGATACACCTTCGATAAGGCACGCGTTCCAAAGGTACCGTCGATTTCAATAAATAACTACAGATCTAAATAAATAACACTACCGGCTAAACATTAGAATAAATAGAGCCTTATCGATCTGAAGCCCGTTGCGAGCAATAAATAGATTCTTAAATAAATAATTTAAGTGGCGTCCTTAAATTACGAAGGACCTCTGATCTGTCCTCGACGATTATTGCAAAAAACTCGAGGATTCGCGACATTCGTTGGTCGTTATCTACAGCCACCGCGATTAAAGACAACGATCTAATATCTGTTTTGAGAATTTCTGATGGACGAAAACGCGTCTCCTCGTCCCAATTTCTCCGCTCGAGTAAAACGATTTGTATCTCGTCTCATCGATATCGCGCCTCTTCGACGAGTCGCCAAAGCGCGATCGTCGCATTGCCGCTAATAAACAGCACGCGCGATTGAAGATAATGCTGCAAGATTAGTCTCCGGATATTGCTAGTGGTACGTGTCTCTAGACTCGTAAACGCTCTCGTTATTCATCTCTCGCACCATCCACGTTGTTCCTCTTCGCGACTCGCCGGCCAACCAGGCGACGCATATTTCAATATGGCCTCTGGATTTCCTAGTAGTTGAAAACGTGTCTCCAGGCGTGCAAGTAGTCCCTGTACTTGAGTAGAACACCCCAGTCGCGGATAAGCCTCCTGGTGTCGTCAACCGGATTCCTTTCGCTGCTGCTCATGATGCTCCTCTCCACTCGAGATGGAAGTCGAAGCGACGGCAGAGCGACGATGTTGCTCTCCACCTCGCAGAGCATCATCGTCAGATACGACTGCGTCGCTCTAAGAGCCTCCTGGTTCTGCGAATTAGGCTCGTCCTCCACCAACTCCTCGAAAGCCACCGCGAACTTCTGCAGGTCCATGTGGAGCTTGGGGAAATGATTGGCGATCTGCAAGGAAGGATATCGTCAGACATTTCACCCAATAGCACGCGTAGTACATATCTCATACACATTCATACTATTACCAACGATCGGGAAGCTCGTAGAATTATTGCGAAACGCGCTCTGCGATAAGATCAAATTCTTTCGAAGATCATTAATATTCTCATCCGTGGCTGCTCTTAGCAGTCAGTACCAAAATCAATAAAAAAAGAAACTCCTCCTCTCAAGGACCAGGTATTTCAAGATATAAAAGATGAACCCCGAAGTCCCTAAAAATCCTACCTTTCCCTAAGCAAACTCCCACGCGCTACTCGGCCTTCTTCGCCGCGAAAGCCAGCTTGCAAAAAGCCTCGGAGCACACCACGCTCCGCAAGTGGCACGAACTCGCTGATCCGCGGCCCATTGGCGGCCGTTCGCGGCTCTTGATAAGAATCGCGCCGAATCGAAGGTCAGGAGCTGGTTGCAGCGCGGCCGAGCGGCGTGCAGGCCTTCGACGCGAAGGGGCGTGGCGCTCGCAGGCCGAGGGGGATGAAGGAAAGGGGCGGAGGAAGGCCGGGGAGTACCGCGGGACGGTCGTTATCACGGGTGCGTTATCAGCCCGGCCGCATCGTGCTCGGCAGAAGAGCGCGATTACGCAGCCGCGCGACCCGGCGAACATGAGAGCCGGCCGTCCGCGGGCCGCACTTTCAATTGCGCGCGCGCGCGCGCCCGACGAACGGCCGCGCCTGCTCCTGCTCGCCTGCTACTTTATAATAATTACCGTCTCATTAAAATTTGTTATTTAACGTTACGTTAATCAATTGCAGCCGGACGGTCAGCGGCGCGGGCACTTGCTGAAAATGCAACGCCCGGGCACACACCTGCGCCGAGGCTCGATAGCCGGCCTCGAATCCGCGACGAGCCGCGGACGCTGGATTTTAGCGACTCCTCGAGAGATCGAGGGGGAAATCTGGGGCGAGGATCGATGGCGGCTGATGAGCCAGGAGGGAGGATGGAACGGTCGGCCCTTAACGCTCCGTCGATCTTTGGGAGCGTCTATCGAGCGTTCTAAGGGGCTTCGATCGGCGTTAGGGATGGCTTGAAATGAGTTTTGATTAAACTTTGGGGGAGAATTGTTGCGTGGTTTTAGGAGAAGGATGGTGATTGAGAGTGTGGAGTAAGTGCGTGACTTGTGGATAGGTGGAGGAATCGAAGAGGTTTGTCGATAGGTTTTTGGTTGGAGAAGTGAGTGAAGGTTGTAACGAGGATCTTAGAGCCATTGTTGTACTACGATTTCGAAGCGAATGAGAGTTACGATTCTTGTTTTCACCGAGGGTTTTGTCAAGCTGAGAGGATATGTTACGAAGAGATTCCACGAGCTTCCGTTTACGTTCGATTTTTAATCATGAAGATTTTGCTCGAGCCGCGATTATCATCGATGACCCCGATTTTCGGGCCAGTGGTCGTGTCTGTGTTTCGCGAGACTCACCGTTTGTGGCTTGGCGTTTTCCAGCCTCTTGACTATGTTGACGTCCTTCTTTCCTGGCAACCAGTTCGGTACGTACTGATGCTCGTGCACGCCTATCCGGACTTTTTCGTACTGGTACTCGTAGTCCCTGTTCAGGTAGTCGTTCATGGTCAGCTGATGCTGCAGCCTGAGGCTCGAGACGCTGGTTCTGAGCTCTTCGTCCACGTTCTCCGAGGACATCATCTCGGTGTCCAGGTCCTCGCCGCATGGCAGGTGCCAGGTCGGTACCGGTGAGCTCCTCCTCTTCGGGGCGGCGGACGCGGCAGCGAGGATCGTGAAGAACAGGCAGACTTTCCTGAGAGTCATCTCGTTACTCGATCGCGCTTATCAGCTTCTCGACGCGAATGACTGGATCGAAGAACGACCGCGAAGGCGTTGTCAAAATAAAATTGCACTTTGGAGAGGATCGCGACAGGACGGATCGACGATTCTCGCAAAGCACAGGGCCGACGTTGGCGATTGGCTCGAGATCGTGGACTGAGATTGTCAAACTCCGGTGCTTCCTCCTTATATATGGGATTGTGTAAACAATCGAACGTACGCACGCACGTTCGACGTCTCGTGCGGATGACGGTGGGGTGGCGGCGAAGGTTTTGTCCACGGTTTTTCGCCGCGCCACGGTGGAACCCCGCGCGGCACATCGGGCAAGCCTTCTTCCTCGAAGCGATACCATTTTTTCCTCTCCGAAGGATCCTCCACGGGGCGCTACTCTCGTGATTCAGATCGCCAGCGATAAGCTCCTTATCGAGCTTGATCCTCCCGTCAATGTTTGGCGATCGCGGACGCGCGAATCGGACTCGCCTTAAGCGCATAATGGAGCTCGCTCCTCGATCGCGACCAGGAATCTACCTGTCTTCGATCCAAGGCGCGTCCTACGAGATGCTCGAGCGAGCGGCCAGTTTTTGGGGCTCCCTTAAATGGAAATTGCGCCCACCAAACGACCATCCAAATTTATCCGAATGACGTGTTCACTTGCGGCCGAACAATCCCTATTGGTTGTGCTTCGCGGATCTCGCCCACGTGTAAAGACGTTGCGCTTTTCCCCGAAGCACAGGCAGTACCTGTCGTCACGCATTTATGGCGTCTGCGGGAACGTCGGAAGTAGATACAATTCCGTCAGAAGTCTCCCGGGGGCCGCGTGCGCTATGCAGACGCAAACACCGTTGTGTTTGCATTGTGATTCAAATGGGAAAGCCGCGCTGTGAAATGGCAAAAATTCTCAGGTCCGCGGCACGATCGGCCGCGTGTGTCATCTTTGGTCTGGATAAATCACCCGTGTGCCGATCGCTCGATGAGGTACCCTCATGGAGTATTTGTAAAGGTACCCTTATAAAGTACGCCAGAATATTTACCAAAAGCGAAGAACGCCTGATTATGTGAGCTCAGAAGTGGCCAACAACGATATTAGGTTAACCCTCGCTTTTTCATTCACTTCATTAACGACTTTAATATTATATACGCTTAATATAAAATAATCGAGGAAAACGAAATCGGCGTAAATATATGCAAAGAATGAAGAATCAGAGCGACTTTGCTATATTTTGAGAACATATAAAGACCGATAAGCGCAAAGTTGCGATGCGTACTGGAGTATGCTTGCCTACGTATGAATTAAAAATAATATTTAGATATTAATATGAGATCGAATTTGGAACGTACGCTCGACTCCTTCGCGTCTAAGCTTACGTGTACTGGCGGGCTACGTAAAAATGAGCCGTACAGCAGCCTGACGTCAGGAGGTCAATAATTTTCCGGTAATATGCCAACGGTCAGGCAGCGGCAAAAACTTGTGAATGAAGTCGACGTAACGTTCTGGCTACGCGTCTACGACGGTCGCACGTACTACGTAGGGCACGCTCCATATATGGGTATACTAAAATTAGACGTATCGTGAATTCAGGGAACTAAGATTAGAAATTCTCACGGCGCGTTAGAGCGGAACGTGAAGATTTTATTCGCTGCACGATGCGCGATCTCGTAAATCAGGGTCAACAGACGCCGTTCGGTTGCATTTTATTACGATGACTATGCCTCGTTAAACGGCATCGATGTAAACTGTCGTGCCTAATGTTACTGCGAATCTTGTTCGGTTTTATTCGTCCGTAACGTGTGTCCGATATTGCTGTATATATGTGTGTGTGTTGGTGTTGTAAATATCGCCCAATCGAAGACCTCAGGATTTACATTGGTTTTGCAAACGTCGAGTATCGCAGAGATAGACGCGATATTAATGTTTGGTAAACATAGAGGATCGCGTGGCTTTTATTAATACGGACAAGTAATTAACTTTAGTGTCTCTATTCTTCGCCATCGATAATAATATTTTTAAAGTCGACGATTATTAATAACGGTTACGTAACATTCTCCACTTAGTTATTGAACTATCGGTACTTGTGCGATGACTTTACTCGGCGGGGCTATTTTTATTAAGATTATTTTATATCAAAGTGTCGCGACTTATGCGGAAAATGTTAGGGTGTAAATAAATAGAAGTTACAATGTAGGACGGACTGCCGACCCTTTTTGCACTCCTGTTACCGCGTTTGCTCCTTCACGAGACCTTCGAATCGATAAAGGCTATTGAAGGGTTGAATACCGTAATGCACAATAAATTTGTAACGATTTGTAAATTTTACGAATAGTACATGCCCACGCTTGAGTGAATATCGAACAAGTATTACGAACGAACGATCAGTATTGTCGCAGGACAATACTGCTGATTATTGGTAGGTAAAATAACAGAGTCATACTTACTGGCATACACCTCGTATCAAAATTAATAACCCACCTCTAACAAAAATACCATCGATCGTTTGTACGGTGCAGTAAATTTCGTACACGTCACAAAGACATAAATCTATTCTTAAAGAATCGGTTCTAAATATTTGGATACGCTTCGGATTCTTAACCAATACTCGACAAAGTATCCCTTCCGAGGAAACGCATAAATTCGTAAGATCGATACAAATAGTCGCAGATTGAGCTTCCTCACAAATCACGTCTCATCGTATAACATCCAAAGAGACCGCGGTGCGTTACGAAGATCAGGAGGCAAAGGGGTTTCATTACAAAACGTCGAATTTATTCGAGACAATTACATAGGTAGAGAAATGACAATAAATAATACATGCGATGGTAACGTGATATAATAAATAGATCATAACATCGTGTAAGTATACATGTACACCAGAATAAATATACTACGTATACTCGATAAAATACAGTGGAATCCTTAAGCATAAGTGCGTCTGTATATAAACGTCCTGCATCGCGGCGCGTGCATACCAAGTACAAAAATATGTCTAACGTTAAAAATACACTAATATGTCTAAGTAAATCGTCGCTTTTAAGGGTAAGTACACTTATCGGGGAGAAGGACGCGTAGGTAGGGTTAGGACTTGGACGAGTACATCGCAATGCCCGCAATGGTCCCCCTTTATTCCTAGTTCCAGCTAATGCGCGATCCTCCGGCCCAAGAATGGAAGGAAGGTAAGAATGTCGCGGGCGATAAAACTCCCGGAAACGCGATTCCACCCGGACGTATTTCGCGTGCGCTCAGAAGCGGGCAGGGAGTTAATTAAGGAAAGATAAAATTGTCATGTTCGCGACGACAAGAGGAGATTCCACGATAAAACACACCGGCGGAAGAGACAAAAGGAGAACGCCTACGCCTAAGTACGTACAGTGCGCCTCGGCGCGCGATACTTATATGTATATATACGAATATATGTATACACGGGGTGTTGGGAAAAACGACAAACGCCGAGCGACAGTGCGCGGGGACACCCACAGATTCGAAAGTCGTACTCGTTACGACAAACGCTCGAGCGCTCGTTCATTCATTTTTACTCCCAGCCGCCATATTTGTGCGCGACAAAACTCGCGCGATACGGAAGAATTCGTGAGATGCGAGTAGAGTTAGGAATGCGTGTAGTTTTGACAGAACGCGTGTAATTTTGATAGAATTTGAAGTTTGAATAGAGTGTACGATGCGAGCTCGATCGCGCACTGTCCTATGCGTTTGCCGTGCTCCCCACGACCGATATACCCACCTATGTATAAAACGTAGGAACTCTGTACGTCCGCATACGCTCGGGATATCACAGCTAAACAACATTAAGCTCTCGCCTGGTTTTCGTTAAAGCTACAATAAATAAGTTTGGCGAACGAGCGCCGCTCGGCGACGATATCGGCGATCCCCGCTGTTATCAACGAGGCGCGATATCGAGGCGAGGATCCTCGTCGATCGACTCGTCCGCGCGATCTGCTCGTACATTTTCGTATGGACGCACGCGCGCCTCGTGCCTCGGTACGATCAAGGGTGGATGTGTTGCGAGTAATTCGACTTCGTCCCGATACCTCCCGCAGAATCGATGCCAAAGCGCTTCGCGTGAGCGCGACGCCCCGCGTTTCATCCGGACATACCAATGGGTTCTTCCTTCTAATGTTTCCTCGGACGTATACGATATGGCTACGAGTTTCAGGTGCGTTGGCTCTCCGTGATAATTCAACCGATCGATCATCCCGCGAGCCGAGTCGATTAACCCATTGCCTACCGCGATGCCCGTTTGGAAGTCTGCTACCGTATAACGTACAAAATAGAAGTACGGAGCATAGCGATCGAAATACCTAAATACGCCTTACATTGCGTCTATCTTATACCACGTACGAAATATGCAATAGAATGGTATAAATAAATATGCGATAATGATAACGCGTAAACCTATAAACAAATAAATACAATATGATCGGGGACAATCGTTGTTTTTCGCTCGTACACTTACGGTCCAATCGCTACTTTACCCTAACGAGGTCTTAAACGCTTCCCACGCTGAATAAAGTATCGTGCGCCTCCGAGGTGCAGAGCGCGAGAGGAGTCTTGCGGCCAATGGGTTAAACCGCTTCGGCCGGATCATACCGTTTTATCAGTATTAATCGCTACCCTCGTTATTAAGTATGTTATTACATATAATACTGTTCTGAAGTAGATCTCTTAATACTGGTTTCTAGTGCGCAGCTGGGCCGTCGGCAGGCGTGCTAACGTGCTCAAGTGCACCAGCCAAAAGTCATCGAAATATAAAAAGAAAGCGAAACCTCGTTCCTCGGGCGCGCTACTCGGCTAATAATAAGCGCGCGCGTCGATACGCGCGATGCGAAGAGCCTCCGTGGACGATCCCGGACGTGGAATGGATGGCCATCATCGACGTCTCGTCGGCGCGATTTTTCCTCGCGATCGGCATTTCGCTTCGAGACGCGATCCCTGGGCGATCTCTACGCCTTGGGCTTCTTCCTCAAGGGCCTGTTCCTCGGAGCGCCCTTTCTCTGCGCCTGTGCCAGCGAGCTATCCTGCTCGCCGCCGGGCGGATGCTTCCTGCCCGCGCCTCCTTGCTTCTTGCTCTTCGGCATCTTCTTGCCCTTCGGCCCCGCCTTGCCGTGCTTCGACCTGAAACTCAGCGGTCTGATCATGTTAGGGTCGCAGGTGCCGGGCCCGGTGGCGGTGGCGTTTCGGAAGGCCCTCGTCCAGTCGTTTAGAAACGTCTGATACAATCTCAGGACGCCCCAGTCCTGGATGAGCATCAAGGTCAGGTCGCCCTCCTTCGCCCAGTTGGAGCTTTCGGTAACGATCAGCGCCGTGTGCGTGGTCGGGACCTGTAGTCCCAGATTTAGGATCGCGGTCTCCACCTCGCACAGCATCTGAAAATAAGAGGAGGATCCCTCAATGAGGCGATCGATGCTCGAGTCGCGCGATCGTGTGTTGGAGATTTTCCTTCGAGCTTCGAAAGAAAGTGTGAGAATTCAAGAGTAAAGAGTCGTAGGGTGCTAAGCATCGTGGCAAGTTTTGATCGGTATACGCTTTTATTTTGGAGGTAATCGAAGATTGTGCACGCAAAGGGTGGTGCGGGTATTGGGGGAGAGTATTTATCGATCGATGTGGAAGGTTGTTCGATGTTAATAGCGGTTTGGAATAATAATCAAGGTTGTGAGAGATTATTTCGCGTTCGTCGTGCCATCGAACTTTATCCCTACCTAACCATGTTAAAATGTCCTACCCTCAGAATCTCATTGTGCATCCCATCGATGATCTCGTTTCTCCTATTCATGGTGCGATCAGCGTTGATGTTTGATTTGAGATGAAAGGCTCTGAGGTGATAAAACGTAATGGCGAACCTTTGGAGCGAGTCGTGCAAACGTGGAAGGGCACGCTCGGCTTTCTTCCCCTTTTCGAGGCACCAAACCTCCCTACGGTACCACTCGAGCTGCTTCTCTGGAAGCCAGTCCATCCTGTACTGCTCCTTCAGCACTTTGTACACCTGCAAAGGAAAGATGAGAAACTGTTTTGTCTCAACGATCGCAATGTGTCTCGCCGTCGAGATTTTCATCGAGATTACCAAGAATTTCGACGCCGTGTCTCGCGCCACGTTCAATTTTATCACAGCCTCGCACACGAGCCACGGATGATCTCATCCGCTTTGGGTGATCGACCGATTCAAAGGAACGACCTACGAAACTCGACCAGATCGACTTCACTCCCCAAAAGTTTTTAATCGACGACTCGACAGTCCATTGCCGGTATTTCCTGCACGAAAACGACGCACGCGTATCTTTAAAATCCTTCCGCAAATCCCTTTATAGGTTTCTTACGGGCTTCGTTTAATCAATCCAAAATTCTCCTTCGCAAAGTAGCTTCATCCTTCGAATCCGAGTTTAACCTTAATCCCATTATCTACGATAAAACAAAAGCGTCATTGGCGTATCGCCGATAAAGAGATACGCGACTTATTTTAAGCTGCCCCAGAGACCCGCTAATTTTTATCGAAAGCCCGCTTGCCTTTCGCAAAAAATCCATATACACCGATCGATTAAAGAAGCGATGCAGCGAAAAACAAGCCCTAATATATTCGCTCCTTGAAGAACTCACGAGCCATTTTTCCAAAGCCATCCCTTATCGATCTCCCCCTCAATCCCTATCTCTCGAATCCACCTGGACTTAAATTAAAAACTAAAAAAAAAATAGCCTTTGTCGTCTCGCCTCCTACTTTCCTTTAGAAGAAATCCATCGAACGAAATTCCCCCCTTCCAGAAATCCTCACGAAAAGCCATATCGATCCTTCCACTGCCACAAGGCAGGGATATATATCTTTCGACTCGCGGTGGTCGCCGCCGATATGGTCTCCACGTCGATGCTTAGACAGACCAAACAATAACAACTGTCATCCACTCAGAAACGTCCCCCGAGAGCGCTCGGCCTGTTATGTAAATCTACCGCTTTATCTGCGATTTGTACGACCGCTATTTATCAGAGGGGCCCGATGACCGTGCCGAGGGACCGACTGACAAACGACCGACGTTCGACCGCGCAATTGAAACGATTTGTCAGCGACGGATCTCGCGGCCCAGCGCCGACGATTGTATCCCGAGGCCTTCTTATTAGAAAAGGCACTCGCGCCCCGCGCGGCGCGTCCTGACGGATGCGAATCCTCCAGCGGAAAGTGGGACTTTAACGCTAACGACGACGCATTGTGCGAGGTACGGAGGGAGGAGAGAGAGGGAGAGAAAGCGAGGGAGGGAAGGAGGAAATACTCGATGATCGCCCACGCAAGCTTATCCAGACGTTTCGATGATTAACGTTTCGGGCACGAGCGTCGACTATAGTCGACGGGAGGAAGAGAGAGAGAGAGAGAGAGAGCGCACTGGCCGACTGTCGAGCGGATAACTGAGAGTTTGATGCTGCGAGAAACTTGAATTCGCGGCAAGTGAGTACTTTCGCGCGATATATGCGTAGTTTTGCAAACATCGTTGACCTTCATTTGCGCGAACGCCCATCAGCCGGCTGAATGCACAAGAGGGTCGCGGAAGTGTGTATGCAAAATGTCAAACGATTCTAAGATCTCTCAACCCACTCTGCGTTTCGAGAAATTTCTATCGCGCTTCCGCTTTTGCCTCTGTTGGTCGACGTTATTGTCCGGCGCGCGAGGATGGTTTTTAGAAGTCGCTTTATCGAAGGCTATTTAAAATTCTGTTTGTAATACGAGGTATCGTATAAAGTTGTCCAGAATTCATCGTAACAACGACGAAACTCTGTCTTGTCTCGATGATTATCAACGAGCTCTGCGTCGATCAGATTTTTGGATACTTTTGGACTTGTTTTTCGTTTTCGTTCAAACCGCATAAAGTGTATTTCTCCGAGTTATTATCCGCGATTTTTATAATACGCGAGAAACAATTTGTCTTGAATTCTTCGTTTCGCAAGGAGAACTCCAAATAACCTAGATGGAAACGCGTTAAATATCAGGTTCTGCTCACCTTCGAATAGATTTTTTGAACGTCCTTCAAGTCCTTCCTGAAGTGATTCTGCGCCACCCTCAGCTGCGTCCGCACCCTCTTCAGGGCCCTGTGCACGCTGTGCCGCTGTGGCATCCGCTTAAACGCCGCCGCCACTGGGGTGCCGCACGGTTGCAACCAGGGCTCCATGTTATTCGGGTTGGTGCTGATTGCCGTGCGTAGACCGAATGCAGGCGCCCCTGAGACCGTGTACAGGCCCGAGCTCAGGAAAAATGCGAGGCTCGTCAGAGTAACCGTCTGTGCCACCGAATCTGCAATCGAACGTAAGGTGGGTCGTTAGAAAAAACGTGCAACCAAATACGACTTCCTTCGTCCCTACGATAACTCATCGAACTATTCATCAGGATTTAAAACAAAGTCTAACCAGAGTCTACACCACGGATCTGGCGTGGAACTATCGAGAGGCGATGCACGGTACTCGATTCGACCACTCTTAACGACGCTTCTCGCAACTTTGTATAAAGTTCATCGCTGTTTAGGGATCTCCATCACTCGCGCTGTACACGAGGAGGTCGCGAATCAAGGAGGATCACGATGTGGCGTGGTACACGTTCCGTATTGTACGATCTCCCACGATTAATCCCCCAGATAGTGTCCGAGCACCGTCACGCATCGCCTTTGCGTTTGATATTTCGCTCGATCCGGAGCCAGAGGCGGCCGATATCCGAGGATATTGCCCAAGAATCTGGGCAGAACGAAGGCAGTGGATCACGATCGAAGAAAGGTCGCGGCCCGTTTTGCACGCGAGGGAGGAAAGGAGAGGAGCTCGAGGTGCAGGAAGGAGAGGGAAAGGGAGAGAGAATGGAGGTTCTTCCGACTTTCACAGTTGGCGTACCTACACGGATACGTAGGTACCTACCATTGCACCTACGCGCCAATTTAACGGCGACCAATCGTCGCCCCCGCAGTAGGAAATGGGTTGGAAATCGGAGAATCAGGATTTATTGCGCAATTAAACGTCCCCGCTTACGACTTCCTTCGCGAATCTATACCTCACGAATTCACCCCGAAGGCGTTCGGGCCTTTTTTTCGACACGCCACTTGTTTTGCCACGCGTCAGCTTCATTATCGTGGATTCTTTTTTCGACGAAGCGACGCTGCACTGACAGTGATAAATTGCGCTTATAATAACGAAGAGAATCTCGCGTCGCGAGAATAACAATCCCCGGGTTAGTTACAAATGACCCGATGCGCTGTTGACGTAGGAATACGCAGTTGTACGATTAAATACTTCCGGGAGGGTTAAACGGAGGTAGCAGGATATTTTCCTCCACGGCGGAGGTATGGAGCGGATGACAATACCTCGTCGATCCCGAGGTGCGAATGCAACCCGCAAAGAGGCTTACATTTATGTAATGTCACTCCCTACTCGTCATGCTTCGATCCAACTTTCTCGATTTCTATTGTCATCGACCCAAATAGAATCGGAGGCGGCTCAAGTCCGAGTTCGCTACGAGAAGGATACAAAGCGGCGGTTACGTAAGGATCGACGTTATCATCGCGCCGGATACTCGCGCTA
The DNA here is from genome assembly GCA_038496175.1 of Ampulex compressa. Taxonomy (NCBI): domain Eukaryota; kingdom Metazoa; phylum Arthropoda; class Insecta; order Hymenoptera; family Ampulicidae; genus Ampulex; species Ampulex compressa. The sequence continues at coordinate 61,471 of JBCFXI010000106.1, read as the reverse complement.
CCTTCGTTCATAAAACCGTCGGCATCAAATCGGCGTTCAATACGTTATTCATTCATCGTGCAAAATAACTCGCTTTCGCTACGAATAAAAAACGGAAGGTCTCGTTGAGTGTTTCTCGGTAGCACTAAACGCGCCATGGTCGGTCGGTCCTTCAAAAATTTACACAATTTTGCGACGAAGGCGATCAGCGAGATTGTTCATATTCCAGGGTACGTGGTTATTATATCGATCCATCGACGCCTCTTCCTCGACCTCTTCTCCTTCGAAGATACGCGATATCCGAAAGCAATATCAGCATCAAAGGAGCTTGAATCGTTCTTCGAGGCAGACGAATCGCACCTTCGACATTGGAACAAGTTGTACCTATTCATCGATACGTGTCCAATCCTACATCCTCTCCTCCGTTAGCCAGGCTCTCGGACGGGCCGCGATGCGACGGCTCCATTGAGCTCGAGCGACGCAGGACTTCGAGGACCACCGCGCGAGTAATTAACGCGCGTTAATTGCCCGTGCGTGCGTATAAACCCATCGTAAGCGGCGGTGCGCGTGTCCAGGCGCGAGCTGTCGCCGCCATTCGATACGATCGTACCTACGATTCGCACGTCAGTCACGCGTGAACGGACGTAGCGAGAGCGCACGTGTGATCGCGCTTTAGCACGGTGCACATCTTGAAACGTGGGAGGGTCCGTTAGCCCGGGGCTGCTTGATCGATGTGACGCAGCGGGTGATATTTCAGAGGTAGCCTTTTATCGCTTATAAAACTGGCCTCGTACCCTGGCGCGTGGATATTGGATATTGGATCTTCGAAAAGCCACGAGAATTCTGGTTCTACGGATAAAGAAGAAATTTCCGCTGGACCTCGGAGTCCAAAGTGGTTGACATCGATTTTGCCGTCGACCATTACGATCGATCAACCAAAATTTGCTATTCGCATGATAACGCTAAGTGCGCGATACTCGGATGGATACACCAGAGGCCGTGAGTCGACGTCTCGATACGATCCAGCCGAATTCCGAATGCTATCGCGCTGATTATGCTAATCGATCGATAAGGTCGCGCGCCTCTCGCGTACCTCACGATCATTAGCCGAATAAAGAATATTCAACAGGCTGCAATCATAGCCGACAAACCGAGGAAAGCGAACTTGCAAATCACCCGACACGATCGATCGATGGTAGTTCCTCGATCAGCGTGGCGATGGAATTCGACGCGCTCATCGCCGACCTGCGACACTTCCCCGCGTTTAATGCTCAAAACAAAAGACTGGGTTGTGCTAGGCGGAGAAGGAGTTAAATCCGTGATCCGTTCGGCAATAAGTCAGGATTCGATTAGCCGGAGGGAGCCGCTCGCACGTGTATATCTTATCGTAAACTCACGCCTCCTCTTCTTCTCCCGGAATTGCTCTCTGGACGCGTATAGTCCGAGGCGCGGACCGCGTGGGCGCCAAAGGTGCACCCTATATCGCGCTCACTCCCAACGTACGTCGCTCCCAACTGTATCAATTTGCCCCCCTGGCCGCCCCAACCCGCGCTATCAGCCCTTACCGAAACGCATCGCGTCTTAACCGTAGGTTATCGGCCAGAAAGGCGCGCGACGCTGCGAAGGAAACGAGCCTCGCACCGCAATCTTAACTCTCCAGTCGCGATTGCGTTGGTTGGGACCGCCGAAAGTCTTGGCCACGGCGCCCGATAAGCTTCCAGAGTTTAACGACCACTCGCGAAGGCTGCACGGTAATTCGAAACGGAGGAGCCGCTCGTGATCGGATACATCGTCCACGGATGGTCAAATATACGGCTTCATTAATTCGATTAGAAGTTGCTTCATCGTTTCCTCGCCGCGAATTTTTCGAACGGGAAAGAATCGGTAAGGAATAATACGAGGGGGACAAAAACATTGTTTCTACACGCTTTTGATATAACGCGCTCGAAAAAGAAATGAACGTCTTCCTTCTTCATTCATGGTTAACGAAAGTGGTGGGATAGTAGAGGTTCCTACTAGCACACGAAATATACAAGCTCTAATCCACCTTATCGCTCATAAACAATCCTCCACACAACACATATACCATAACTCTAACACTCCAGAATCCTCCTTAAACAATACACTCTATATCAAACAACCTCCGCACGCCGCGCGAAAAATAAATCCAACCAGAACAAAACAAATCCTCAATAAAGCACCCAATTTTTGTCTTCCCTCTGCTTCAAAACCCTAAAGAAAAAAAAAGGAAAAAAAAACAGAACCCCCCAAAAAAATACATATATATACACGCCTATCCTAGAACAGGCAGCTACATCCCGTATCCGACTCGAGCCACGCACGCAACCTTATCGCGGCTCGGTTCGAAGGTCAGGCTGCCGCACGCACCCGTGCAACGTCCCGGGTCGGGGCGGCCTTCCGGCTGGCGGTGCCCCGAAAATTGCCCCCCTTGCGGTTTAATACATACGTTCCATGCCCTCCCCGCTGGGCCCTGAAAGCGGCATCGCCGCCATTCCCGCGATGAATTCCCCGGATGCCAGTAGTCGGCCGATCGGTCGGCCCTCCGGTGATTTGGAGAAAAGGGGGATGGCCAGGAGGAGAGGCGGGGGCCGGAGGCAGGGATCGACGGTGGTGGGGACCTTTTTTTCCGCGGCAGGGGACGAAGATTGTTGGTTTTGCCGCGGCCGCCGGTGCCCCGAGGCACCGAGGGGCGGTTGCTGCCGCTTTCTGAGAACGGCCCAGGCCCTGGCGCACCGGGAGCGGTGATTGCGCGGTGATTAGCCTCCACCTTCGCCTCCTGGCAGCCCGGTGGAGGGAAACGGCGAGGGAGAGAGTGTGGGAGCGAGGGCGCGAGCGTATCGAGGAGAGCATGCCGATCTGCACGCACGGGACGAGTGCGGGAAAGCCCTTCTTCTAGGCAGCTCCGCTCGTCTGCGCCGATGGAGGCTCGGACTTCGGCAGATGCGAGCTCGAAGCCCGCCCATTGCCCGTGCTTTTCATCCGTGCGATCGCGGATTGTCGATGCTGAATTCACGGTAAACCTGGCTACTTTTGGATATATCGTGTATAAGACGCGTGTACTTAATGAGAAAAGGGGTTGAGAGATGTGGATGAGTCAGGCTCTACGGTAGAATCCTGGTGAATCTCGAAACAGACTCGTCTACGAAGTACAGCGATTTTTCTAGGAAAACATTAACCTTTTGATCGCTTTGGGAGGTTTAGTATTAAGACGAATTCCGAACCACCAGGGCTACGGTGTAATTTTCTACTACGTGAAGAAAAATCAGGAGTATCAAGCGGTATTCGAAATCTAGTCTTCCCCGGGAGACTCCGCGCTTTTGCTCGATACACCAGCGTGGTGTCCCAGGTGTATCGTAACGCGCTGAAAAGTGTTGCTGGCGTACGGTAATGCGCGGGGTCCAGGACTCGCATGAATACGTTTCGTTAGTGCGACGTCGGGCGGAATGGTAAGTAGGACGCGGTTCTGCATGTCCTACACCTCCTCGCGTACGCACACGCTTCGATCGCGCGTGCGTGTACGCACAGCGCGTGTTTGTACTCCGAAGGTGTACCATCCTCATCCGCACCTACGGCAGGAATATCGCGCACCACGCGCGGACGCTAGGTGGGCTCCATAGGAAGAGACAGGTTATGCGTGGCACGCAACATTTAACACGATACGCACGCGGAGGACCGCCTGTAAAAGTCGGCAGAGGCGTGGAGGATCCTCTCCCTTCTTTATACAATTTTTGGTATCGACCGCAGAAGTTATTCGGCCCGGAATCCACGGAAGAATCTATATCGCTGTTTCCAGTCGTGGAGTATAAAACGTACTGCAAGAAGATGTATATAAGCAGGAAATACTAAATCGATCTTTCCACCGAACATTTAATGGCAAAGAATATTCTTCATATTCCTCTTTTTGCGTTGGAAGATGAATTCGTGTTGTACGACCAATTATCTCCATAATACTCTCTATTTACACACTCGTCGCTTCATCCTGGAAAAAAGAGTATCTACGCGTCGTCCTGCACATCTTCGAGTTCTCTCGCGTGATGAAAATCGGGTTGCGAGGGCTATCTCCGCCACTGTCCCCTGACGTCACGGATGCGCCAGACAGATTAGCGGGGCGCGCAGAAATTTGCATTTAGTCCAGTCGAGGCTAGCCCGCGATTCTCTCTCGAGGAGGAGGACTCCACCCATAAAGCGACGTGGTGCGCCAGGGTTGCGCGTTAACCTCCATCCTTTATCCTCCTACCGTTGATCCTATCTGCTCCTTTCGCTCCTCCTCGTCTCGCTCTCCTCTCCCCATCCACAACTACCTGCTGCTTCTACCATGTTCACCCTTATGCAGGCAACCGAAATTTTTCCAATTATCCGACAACTTTGCAGCTTTGATAATCACTTTCGTGACATATTTAGAACACCACATACATCTTAAAAAAAAGAAAAGAGGGGCGAGAGGGAGCTTGAATAAATCAATACAATTTTCCTAATACTGCATGAGAATCATGGAAAGTCTTAGAAAAGTTTCCTCTCAGATTTTTTCCAAAAACTACTGTATTGATGATAAATAATTAATACGAAGAGAGTGCAAAGACACAAGCCAAAAGTCATGCACCAAATTGGCTACATAAGCTCTTCAAAGTCCTCCCCCTCGCAACAATGGCGGCTGTGTTTCTTTCTTAATTAATTTTTAGTTTGGCGTAGGATCCACTGTTTAAACTGGGTTTCGAACTACCAGAGCCACGGTACGGGCATCGCGTGGAAGAAGCATCGGTGATGGGCGGAATTCCAACCCGGGTCTCCCGCGTGGAAGTCCGAGCTTCTATCCGCTACACCACCTTAGCTCTTCTGACGGTGTTACCGACGATATGGATCACTGATGTCATACTGACGTCACCCGTCGTTTATATCCAGAGGTGACAGCCTACCGTTGGCATCGGTGCAAGAGTCGATCGGCAACGACGTGCCGGCGTGGATGAGAAGGGCGGTGCGCTGGAATGCACGCGATCGGCTACTACGGCGTTCAATGTCATCGTCGATTACGTTATCTCGATTCCTCGAGCGGCGATAGGCCGCACACGCGTGTCCACACGTGCGTAAGAGGATGTCCCTGCGGTAGGGTCGGATCGAAGGATCGAGGATCGAACCTTTGCGAAGCTTCCTCCGGTTTCTTTCCCCCCAAATTCCAAGCTTTATAAAAATCTACTTGTACATTTGTGATTCAAAGTTGGATACCTAAGGAAACAAAGTTGCACGCCTAATACTTCCCCTAAGCTACTCGTTCTACTCTTAGATCCACGCTCTCGTTGTATCGACATACTAAAATAGACGTACAAATACCTTCCTGCCTTTATTTCGATTCTCTACGTAAATCTCAATCTTCCCCTGCAACGTTACAATTATTATTTACGATAGACACCGTGACTTGCTAGAATAACAGTGGCAATGATTGGAGTCGAGCCTTGCGATACGCCTACTATCGATTTTTAGTCCAATACACGCGATAATCCGCAAACTCTGTCCTCCACAGCGATTCGCCTCTTCCACCGAGATCAAGAGCAACGCGTCGGCTCTCGGCGCTGGGCCAAGTCGCGGTGCGCCACTATTAGTACCCAGAATTCGATCATGGTGTCGGAGTAACGGGCCTCTCGTGAAACATGCTCGACGTAAAGTAACGCGCCTGGCATATTTCTCGATGATCCGAGAAACTTACTCCAACGTGCACGGGGATCGATTCGTTCCCATCGATCGGATTATCATCGCACGCCTTTCGAGTGTCTGCTCGGTGCATCAACGCCTCGACGATTATTCGATATTAACGACAGGGCCGAGTCGAGGTGCACGGGCGGGAAGATCGAGTACCTCGCGACCCCTCTCGACCTGGCCAAACACGAGATATCTCGCGCCTCGTACGCGACGTGTTAACGAGCGAGAGAAAGCTCGGGGCCTGCACGGCCGATGATATTGTTAAATGCCACTGCAGGAGGGATCTGTCACCGGAATCGTCGTACGTGGCGATTCTTCGGCCGGCGGCGGCGGCGGGCGCTGGCCAAATACGGGAGAGAAAGGGAGAATGAAATTTGAAGGCGGTATTCGTCCGTTGTCCTACAGTCGGCAGCTTTCGTTGCTTTCGCACGAGAAACGTCCTGAATATTCATGAAGGATGAATAGTCTCGCCGGAGGAAAATAGTTTATGCAAAAAGATTGTGAAATTGCCGCGCGCTCGGTACGATAAAGCGTAATAAGATGAAGATCGTGATTAATGGCCAATGATATAAATTATTCATCGTCTCGGAGTGTATCTGGAAAGAAGCACGGAGGAAAACATTGAGCGGCCGCGTTCATTCACGTTGCGGGGCTCGAGGCGTCGTCGAGGCGACGCCCATGGGGATCTTCGCTTGCGGACGAGAAGTCCACGCTGGGATACCTTTAACCCGCTAATCGATTCGAATTTTGGCCCGCAACGTCGGGCTTTGCGACGATTTTGCAAGGATTTTTGCAAGCGACACGACACTCGGTTGGGAAATGATTATTCGCTGCCAGACAATTCATAGCGCTCGGCGCTGAGGAATTTTTAAATGCCTCTATTCGCTAAGCCTCCATAATCCCTGACCGCATTTCTTCTATCGCCGTAATCCTAGCATTGTCTCTAGCCCGACTTCTACGACTTCAAAGTCATCTAATCCGGCACCGATAAAAACCTTGCCACTGTAAGCGCAATGAAAAATACAATAATCCTCGCTCGTATAAAAATGTCTTACTCGCGAACTATAAAAGCACTTTTGGAAAACTTCGTCGGGGATAAATATAAAGTTAACCTCGAACCAAGAATCGGAAGTCCCTAAAACCACAACTCTTATATTTTACCGACTCCAACGGGCAGGATCTTCGTGCGAGCCTCCCTTTTCCACGAGAAACGACGAAGGCATCGCGTGAGAATAGTCCCTCAATAAGAGCACAATGTGGCGCGATTAAGCGGAATTATTTTCCATAAAGCGATAAAGCCACTCGGCCCGCGCTGCCTCGAGAGGGTCGAAGGCAGTCCTCTGAGTGACTGCAGGCGGTCCTTGGCCAGGACGATCGTAAAATCGAACTCTCGCGGAGCATCTTGCCAGGCCCTTTACGAGGTCCTCGCGCGACAGGCGCATACAGAGATGTCAGCGCCTTCGGATGGAACCGGAGACGCGTACCACGCCTCGTCGTCCCTTTGGACTCTTTACGATTTCCTCGCATTGTAAGCAGAGCCCATCCGATGGCGACCTCGACCTCGGGTAATAAAGTCGGCGGGTTCTGTCACCGCTTCGTCGTCTTCATCGAGGCTCGCAGGGCTGTCGATCCTTGGAGATTTCACGGGCCGATTCGAGGGACTAATCTCCTTGGTCGTAAAAACGGTAGAGTCGAAGAGCATCGGTTATTTTTTGGCGGACGTTCAATGATAAACTAAAATATAGTTGATGAAGATCATAACTCGAGCTCTTGTCAAAATAATGGGATTATTTCAACCTTCTCTTTCAGATATTCGAGGCTTAGTTTAGGCGATCGATAAAAGTCGTTTGGCAAGTTCGACAATGAAGCTATATATTCATCTTTGGAGAAAGGGATATTGATTTTGTTCGTTTCTATTTTCGCACAAACTTCTTTATAGAATTGTTCGTCGTTTAATAGTTCTGTATATGTATATAGAATAGGATATACGAAGAAGAAAGAAATATCTCGTAATTCGGATTAGATTTCGTTGAGAAAGAACGCACGTTACGCGCCTTATCGTCGATTCGTGCTATAACTTCAGCCGTGCCTTCGTTGTAACTTTACAAACTTCCCCCTGGCGCGGCAGCAATGCTAATCCTCAGATCGCGTACGCGAGGAGCGTTAAGCGCGGCCCTCATTGCTTTCAATTTCTTTTCACCTAAAACTATCGATCTTCGCTGTTTCGCGAATTAGAAATTGCAGCTAACAAAGGACCACTTTCCGAGACTTCAATGGATTAACCCATCCCACATGATTTCTTGCGCGAATAACTACTTTGCTTTACGAACAGTTTTACGAAACGAATGAAATTTCTCAACCGAGATTTCACTGTATAAAAATACAATTCATTAGTCACTTCTGCCCCTAACTCTTTCCTTCTTATAGTAAGTACAAAAACAAGTTTCATTTTATCATACTCTTCCCTGTCCCATCGTGATCCATGGTAACTCAAACCAAAGAACGAATCAATTTTATCCCCCATTTCACCGTATAAATCCGACTCCCGATCGATTCTCGAGCACGTGGTGCCGCGTGTGTAAACGCGACTCGTTTGGCCGCCAGTGCGTAAGTGTGGCCGTCATTGCGGAGTGAGCGACGGTGGTCGTCGTTCGTGTGTCGCGCCGATCATTGAACCGGCCTCACCAACAATCGCAGTGAATCAAAGTTGTCGGTGGTCAGGCACGAACCCGGCCGCTCCACCCACGATCCCGCTCGATAGCGTAAACGATTTTACGAAGAGCGCGGCTACGAGGCCGGCTTCGTTCGTTTCGCTTTCGGCGCCGACCGCCAAGGCCGTTCGGTCAGGAATCCACGGCTCGAACGAGATCGCGATGGATAGAGAAGCGGACCTGCGCGGGAAACTACGAGGTTTAAACTGGAAGCGAGGAAATCGAGCGGAGATTATAATACTGAGCGAGACGAAGGACGTTTTAGGCCCTGAAGAAAAAGTAGTGGATGTTAGAAAGAGGAGTTGGATGTTTTATGCTCTCTATATTATTAGTCGTTATCTCATCCATCCTTGACTCTCTGTATTAATTATATATCGATATGTGGGTCTATTCGTGAAAGAAAGAACGATGAGTATTTGACTGATCGATCGACTAAAGTGTGAAGTAATAATTAATAATATTATCTGATAATGTAATAATAATAAATGGAAGTCCGCGGTTTGTCGAGCTTTGGATTGAGGGATCACGAGTGGAATGAGCTTAAGGATCCAGGCCGAAGATCGAATAAAGTACGAATAATAATATCGAGCGGTGCAATGGTGAGAAGCGTAGAATTAGAGGGGAAGGCTGGAGGTTCAAAGTCTACTTATCCTTTCTAAACTGTCCCAGGCATGGAATCCACCTCCGATAGTACATATTCGCGTCTTTATTGGCGGTATTATCGTTATTTTGACACTTCCCCCTCATGTTCCCAGCTCCAAAGAGCGCCTGCCGCGAAGCAACTAGAGCCGACGAGGCAGTAAGGGCGATTTTATGGCACGCGGATGTGTTCCTCGGTACTTCATTAACTAAATCCGCACTCGACACCCAGCCGTGAGACTTCGTTTCGCCCGTAGGAGACAAACCGGCTTTATTGGGTAAGATAAAATCGTTCGATTTATTTCGGTTTGTTAATGCCCCGGTGCACGCGACATGTTAGTACTTATCGTCCACCTTTAAGAACCAGGAACGCGCTTGCTCGAAAGAACGCGCACGTGAAAGGATAAATGTTTCTACGACATTTTCTCCCAAAAGTCGTCGAAGCTGGAAACTAGGTCCAAGCTCTATAATGATGAGGAAAAGAGCAAAGTCAACGATCTCCTTTGATAAACCAATAAACGGACAGTTAGACCGCACAATTCCAATAGCCTATAATATTAATATCCAAACTGGGCTGCGACAAAATAATTCTCAGCTACCTCAGACAATTTCTAGTATAAATAAAGCAGAGTTTGATCATCTACGTATTTATTCCCCAAACAATCTCCCAATCGAATAACCAGAGCGACATAGCTACCATTTGGCTTCACTCAGTTCGTCTTACGCTTCGAAAAATCGCGAGATTTTTCTTTCATCCTCGCCAATGACCGCCACCCCACCGAGTTCCTCGCTTCTTTCGCGCGGAGTAACGGCAAGCGAAGTCCTTCGACGAAGTCCCTCGGCTGGTATTCCAGGACGAGGACACGGTCCATGTACCGAGTTCCTCCAGGCCTCATATCGATCGATCGCCGTGTATCACCTCGTCTGTATATCATGGGGAGCAGCCCCATGCGGCAGACACGCGGGCCTCAGGTCTGTGCACCGACATGAATGAACGCATCGCTCATTGCGCACGGGGCCCCGAGGTAGAGAATAGCAATCAGCAGCACGATGGATGGCGTCAGGTGGCGAGAGATCGTAGATGGGAGCTTGTCCGCGGACGGTCGTACGGCCATTGCTTATTGCACGTTTCGTAATTGGCCAGGCTTGAAAATCAACACACCCCGGGCTATCGTTCGAGGAGCGCCGGCCTATCCCCTCGAACCTGGCCATCGCCAATTACAGGCTCGTCGGAAAAGTCAGGACGCGCTTCTTTCCATTTTTTCGCAGTAGTCCATTGCAAAGGAGCGCCAGGATGTTTTTGGGTATTTGGTACGACAGGGATATTACTCTCCGTGTTCCCTTTTCTAAGAAAGTGTTCTAGATAATCGGTAGCGAGTATTGTACAGTTGTTTTGATAATACTGGTTAATGATCGTTTAAAACGATTTGCGTTTTCAAGTTGTTTTTGACGAGTAATTTTCTGCTAAGATTATTTAGGTGGTGTTTGAAGTGGATTTCTAATTACCAGTGCAGTATAAGTGTCGTGTGGAAAAAATCAGACGTATAAGGGGGGATTTGAATTTGGCCCTCGATGTCGCGTTTGAACGTTCCAATGTCGTCAGCCAAGCCTACGTACGGAATGTGACGAGTTTAATGGGGAGCAACAGGTTGAATCGAGCGTGGATACTCTCTCTAGCTATCCTACTGACACGATGATAGGTCGTTTGGAAGTACGCTACGGTGTGGTAAATCGATCATGCTAAATATTATAAAGATACGCGTGAAAACAAGGATTCACTCACGGATATCTTAGGATGCCTTTGATAAAGTCAACACCGATCGTACCTAATTTTACGGTTAACAACTCCTACACCTCGAATATTATCGCGATCGTTTCACGTCTATATCGATTATCTCCGCACTATAATTTTTAAGATAATAATGTCCAAAATGGATAAGGCAATTTGATAGCCGCTAACGAATGGATTGGTCGCGCTTTCGGGGTCGAAAGCTCGCTGGGCCTTTCTACGGGTACGAATAGCCGCGTGTCACGCTTTCCATGTATCGCGTTAAATCGCGGAAATATCAGTATTTCCACGGCGTGACCGTGCTTTGCTGCGGGCTGTTGTAATTGCCATCGTAGGTGGTGGAACGGAAGACTGTGCACCGAGCCCTCGTAAAGCTCGGTTCGCTACGTAGCGTGTAATTTAAACATTGCCTCACTTCTGTGCGCGGTGCCACCCGCGGTCTGAACTTCCAGATTTCTATGGCCAGAGGAAACGAACGACCCAGCGCCAAAGGGAGAACTCGTCGAAAATTCGATTCGCGATATAGACGGCACGTTCTCGAATTCCTCGTTGCATAATAGCAACGTGCAATACACGAGCAATACGTTGTCGGTCCACTTGAAACGCGATACAGCGCCTAAACTATTGCCCCGGCGAACGCAGCGCGCCGCATTAGCCCGTAGGAAGGCGGCGTTAAAAAATAGCGCGCAAAAAAAAGTTACGTCCGTAATAATCAAGCGGCGCTCGCGCGAGACGGATAGTCAATTAAGCTGGAAACTCGTTCTCATTAATAAAGGTTATTAAAACCGCCTCAATCTCACGCACGATCTGAATTAACCGATAGACCCGGCCGCTTATCGGGAAGGATCGAGCGCCCTAGGAGGTTCGGAGCATCGCGGTTACCGAGGAATCGCTTCAAAGTCCCCCACGCGACCTCGGAGGCTCGCCTTCTGCTTCCTCAAAGATCGCTGCGGTATCGGATGTCCGATCGATAAGCCTAGACGCATGTCGGGACGCCCGAATCCGGTGGCGATCGGCGCCGCTCGCCTCGACGCTTGAAACGCCGATCGATAATTCATCGCGACGGGACGAAACGCACTTGGACGCGTGCAAGGCTGGATCTGCGTGCTCCAAGGAGTGTTTACCTTGAGAGAGAATCGAGAACGATACGCCGACGCGCTCCGAGCGCGACGCGGCCGAGCTGAGGATACATAACGCGCTCGTAAATCCGAGCAATTAGCGACTCGTTACGGATAACGAAAGCCAGGTTAATCCTAAATTATAATGCAAGGAACGCCGGCCGCACCGCGACTGAATTGACCGCCAGGAATTTTCAGCGATTGCCGCGGATTCCGCGGGCTGTGCCTCCGGGTAGAGATACGTAACGCTCAGGAATCTTGGGATTGAGCTCGGAATGGGGGAATCGAATGTTTGGGAGAATAATGCGGCTTTTGGTGGCTCTTAACCATTTCATTCCCGAGGCGGATTCCTCTCGAATGCCTTTGTCCTCGTCGAATAATTCCTCCTCCTTTACACGTGAAATGATCTTCTGGGCTTTTTAGCTTTACGCGCTCTGCGGTGATTGGCTTGGTAAATTAGGGGTAAAGTACAGGGAGCCGTTAAGGCAGAGCTGTACGAAGTATGTTCGGTATGTCGAGACAGATCGGTTAATGCCCGATCTGATGGTTGTTAAAGAAATACGAGCGTAATACGTTTGGTGTCCTTATTATCAGGATGGCAGTAGCGTACGGGAAATGAAATGACCATATTTATTTTAATTAAAGAACACCGCTGACCTAACGCGGCATAAGAAGTTCTCGAACTAACCTATTACGTTGCAATACATCGCCAAACCAAGGACGCGCCGACGTTTTATCGTACCTTCTGAGCGTAACTACGTAGTACGACCGTCGGTTGATTTCACAAACGAAAGATTTTCTTTGCATCATTACAACAAGGTTAACGCTTATGCTCGAACCGCGCGCCTCGCAATCCTCGCACTTTGCTAATCTCTTTCCTTCACTTTGTAGCCATGAAAACGTACACCGCGAATATATGGCAATATATTATACAGTATAATCGCGCGCATTTACGCGTGCACGTTGCATATCTTCGTCACTTATGAGCATTCGCCGTTTCTTCGCTGGCGCGGATGATGAGTTACGCCAGGCACAGTTTGCGTTTTATAACGCGACGGTAGAACTTTCCTCGACGCTCCACAATTAATTCTTTATGGCACGGATTTGTATAGGGACAAAGTAGAGAACGCAATAAGCGATTGAATAGAAGTGCTAGGGACGTATTTAGTGCTTTACGCCTAGAATTCATAAGCGGATAAGTAACTCGTGGGAAGGATAAGTTAATATTCTAAGTTTCACATCGAACAGCACATTGTGCTATTTTACGAGACACTGTAGATAATTCGATTCGTAATAATCAGTGGTTTGCGGTCTTTATTTCGATTCGTATCCTCGATACTCGACCAGTGAGACCACATAAAATCGAACATTCGAACGGAGTGACCCACTAAACTCTCGGTTCAACGGCGTTATCCCAAACTCGTTTGCCAATATCAGAGGACGAATGAAAACAATCAAACGACTTTCGATTATCATGTCCCTCGTACACTGGCCCTATATTTCCCAACCGCCCATGGACTCCATACATATGCCATGCGAGGCCTGCCTACCCGCGTAATCTGGGAGCGCGAAAATCAAAGTCGATACCGCGATCGATTTCCCCCGTTTGCCCATAAATCCCAGGACAATAAAGCCGCCTCCGTCTCGGCCGTATCTCGAGAGTATCTCAATGGCGAACGAGGTCGGTCCAGTAGCCGACAAGCCGTCAGGAAACCAGGCGAGAATGGACGAATCCGAGTTTATCCCAAGCAAGATTTGTCCGTCGCGCCCTGCTTTGATCGCCAGTACAACAAACCACCGCGAGAATTCTACTTAAAAATTGAACTACATCGATATATTGTACATTAGATTAGACGAGGAAAACGCAGGATCCAAGGCCGCTCCTAATCTTCTCCCCTCCGTATTAATTCGACAGCGTGGATATACTTTGACTCATTTGCATTATAATCGTTTACATACACGCGACTTTCCTGGTCGTTATCGTCAGCCCGATGATTCTTTTAACTCGAATGTAAAAAAGCCTAGGAAATCCCGATAGAGAAACGCGAAAATTACTCCGAGGCTTATAAAAATCCTGTTGGGTCATTTTTAGGTAAGAGCCTATCTTTATTTCTCTCCCTCGGTGCGGATGGATCGAAGGATGGAATTACAATCGAAGGATATTGTTATTCAACCTCGAGAGTGGAGACGAGCCGGTGCGGCTTAGGGGGTCATTTTGCAGAAACAGACGAAAAAGCGCGCGTCGGCGAGAGGCGCGAGCGGGGGCGACGGTCGCTTAATTTCGCACGGCGGACATTTCTACGATTTTATCGGCCTATTTATAGGCGGAGTGAGCGATGAAAATAGCCGCGCTGAAGTGGTAATGTTCGCCGTAATGGATGATGGAAATCACAGAGGCGCGATACGCGCACCGCTGCTAGCGTCGGAGTCTTTAAAATCCTATAAATTCGCCTTGGGCCACGGCTACTGTCGCCGTTGGGATCGATCACGATGCTCATTCCGATGGCCACGTGACGGCTCGTTGCTGTTCATAATTGCACCGCAATCTTGCGAGCAATTCCCCCGCGATAATGTCGGCTCGTCACTTCTTTATCGTCCGCATCGAGTCTCGAAATCACTTAGGCTAGGTTTCGGCTCGAACGATGGACGCGCGCGTGAAATAGGTCGGAAGTAAGCGATACACTGCGATATAAATATTGAAGCGGGGAATCTGGCAGCGAGGACGGAGTTTCGAGCCCGAGCTTTGCTCGCGAAGGGAGAAAGCGGTCCCATGCGCCACGCCACGCGGTGGCTACTCCTCGTGAATTATGGCGGTGGACGGTTATTTTGAATGTTTATAAGCCCTAGCCGTAGCCCAGGGTAATAACGTTTTGACCTTTCGGCAAGTTTTTAGGGCACACAATAATATCCCGGGCGAGATCGGCGCGGAGGTTCGACTTTAAAAGCGGCCGTCTCGTAACCCTTCGATGCAACATGTGTCGTGCGGCGGTCCGGCCGCTGGCATAATATTTTCATTTCACGCTGGAATGCTCGTCTGTCCCATAATATGTTCGGTGAACCCTGATGAACCCGAAACCACGAGCGAGTACGCGACCGAGTCATTCTTCTTGGTGCCTCGGTTTCCTTTTATTTCCGTCGTAGGGCGTAAGTCATCCGGCGGCACGAAGGGGGACGTACGAAATTTTCGTGGCCCATCAAAAGCTCCGGCCGTACGCCCTTCCGAGCGTGCAGGCCAGCCCCTCGTAATTTCTCCACCGCAAACTTTCGGTGGCAATTCCATCTCCGCTCTTTGGCTTTACGATCGACGCGACGGCCGCGATAATTCTCGCGTTGGAGAATTTTATTTAGCGCCGGCCGAAACACGCAGCCCGCGATTTCCAATGGGTTTCTCCCGCGGTCCTCTTTTCGATCATCCCAAGGCGTTATTTAAGCCTCCTGAAATTGCTTTATTACTTTCCCTCCGACTCCCGTATTTTCCAACCGCCGCGACGGGCCCGAAGGCCTCCTTTCGGCCGGGTTCCTTCGACGATCGACCGTGCCCGGAGTTGCGAGAAGTATTCATCCTCGAACCGTTCGTAAAATAGTATACATTTGATCCAGTAGGGAGTAAAAGACGGATTATTCATCCTATAAACTAATCCCGATATCCATATTTTACTTAAACACGTTTTCTCCAAATACTCCGAATATCACATTTTACGAATTCGAAGATAAATACTACAGCATTCGCGAGGATGTTAACGGTTTTTCAGCTTTCACATGATCGAGAGAGGAGGATTATTCGGACGGTTCGAGAGCACAAGAGACAACGAGAGGGTATACGAAATATTCGACGGGGTCAGTGCAGCGCGATCGCTGTTGGGATATCGATAATGTATACTCCTTCCGTAACGTTATACCTATCGCGTATACAATGCAGTGTCCTATTTAGAGCAGAACCAAGACGTCGCTCCTATCCATCGCGAGATGCGCCGCGTGCTTGCAGTAGTAACTCCGTTTATATCCCGGCGGATTAACGGTATCGACTTGGCGAGAAACGGCCCGGGACACTTGGCAAAACTGAAAACGGCCATGCGTCTGTCCCGCCGGTTTCACGGCGGCTTGGGGATATCCGACAAAAGGAAGGAAGGTTTGCCCCGGCGCTGTTTGACTCCTCCTTCGTCCGCTCCACCCCACCTTTTGCGGGCAATAGCTTTCGTCTCGCGTAGCACCAAGAGCAGTGAACTCCTCCCGCTCTTTAAGGGCCACACTGGCGCACCGCGCGAAAGCTCGGACTTGCAAATGTAAAACTCCAGCTTTTTACCACGCGCTCCTCCTACTTGTCCTCGAGCATTCGATACTCCGCTCGAGTAATTCTCGAGTAGCCCAGTAATACGCACAAAACGCCCAGAAGATTTACGATATTTATAGAAGCCCAGACTTCCTTAGAGAAAGTCCTGGCTTGGATCCCACCCATTAATCCTGAATTTATCTGTGCAACACGTATACCGTAAATCAGATAAATCGGAACCCAAGTCGAGGTGTAGGGGGGGTAAGGACGTTAAATAATTGCAGGAGTAGAGCAACAAGTCCTCCCCGCGGCTCGTCAACGAGCGAAAGCGCGCTTACGCGCGCCTCCAAGAGGATGACGAGCCCACGTCGAGGTGTCCCCTCGTCGTCGTCGTCGTTACCTTCCAGCAACGCGGCCCGACCAACTCCGGGGCGCACGAGTGTTTGATAAACCGGTTAAGGCCCGTCCCCGGATCTGTTTGCCTTTGGCTTTTGTAACTTTACTAGTGTTGTGACTCGGCTCCGGGCCAACACGAAAAAAGGAAGAAGGAAGGGGGGGGGGGGAAAGGGTCCGCGATGTGGTGCCCGAGCAAACAATCCGTGTGTGTCCCGGATCAACACGTCGCACGCCTCTATCGGCGGCCGTGCCTTCCTCGAGGAGGAACAGGACGTGGGGCACGCCGCTCTTGGAGGCGGATTTGTCGTTCGCCGCTCGTTACCAGGGGGAGAAGGAGGGGCAGAGTGGTTTCTGCTTCTCGTGCGCCGACTCGTGTGTCTTGTTCAACGCTAGAACTAGGGGCCTCGATATTTCGACACACGAGCGGCTCTTCTTTTTAACCCTCGCGTAGGCAAGCAGATTTCCCCGATCCCCAATCGTTCGGTTAGAGTCCTTCCAGAGGGCAACTAACATTGCACGCCGAACTAGATGTTTATTAACTCGAGAAGAACTTGTCAATAAGTATCGACGCCACATCAGTACGGTTGTTGAAGTATATTGTAATAACATCGAGGTTACATAGACGGTTAATTTTGAGTGATTTCAGCAAAATATCGAGTTAAATGTACCTGAAGAGAGTGGAAACGTGGTATCACATAAAGTGCTCGTATTTTCATCTTTCAACCAAGATCCCATCTTGCATTGGACTATATGCTCGTGAAGACCACACCAATTACATACATCCTCAATCGTTTGGCAAGTTTAGGGACGATTCTCCTTGGTATCTATGAAAGGAATAGAAACTATGAAGCCGCAGAGGCGGAGAGTCGATGGCATAAACGAGCTTCGATCTTGGTATCAGAGATTGGCGGAAAAAATAACCCGAACCCGAGTCTAACGAGAGTTCGCGATTGGGGCTCGATGAAGCGATGATCCAATCCTGTTTCCAAAATGAGGATGAAAAAATCATGGGTAGAGGCGGCGCGGAGAAAACGTCGAGGAGCGGCCCGGCCTTGTGGCCATCGTCGAAGTATATCCATAATAAGTCAATTATGCATAATGGGGTGTGTAATGTGTAACGGGAAAGTAATTGACATTGGATTAAGAGGGACGAAATTTGAAGAAGCTTGGCCCGGATACGCGCGCAGGCGTTTAATATTGAGCGACGGGACTTTATTAATGGGCTGCTTGTTAAATGTACGGCGATGCGTTCCGCGTATAATAAAATCATCGATTACACGCTTGGGATAAATCCACGGGTTTACAATTTCACGAGCGCAAAAACACGTGGTATTTATCGAGCAGAAGAGGAAGCTTTATGGTGGATATGACTGGTGAAAAGGGGGAAAGAGAAAGCGATGCGATCGCGACAAAGTATCATCGACGGAAGGCGATTTAGAACGGTTTCGAGAGTGAAGCCAAATAAACACGAGGGGTAACTTAAGCGCCATTTCGTTGGTGGCTTAGTCACTCGTTTACAAATTTTTCCCATAAAGCTCCATTACCGATTGATAAGCAGCGAGGCGTGAACGGTTCCTGCTCTAGTGGGAGTCTGTCCGCGAGTCAATCCAAATAATAAGGCTATAAATCTTGCCTTTATCTTCCTGCGAACGTTACGTTTGGAAAACTGCTGCGCCGTTATCGGCGGAGAGTGAAATAAAGCTTAAATTTGGCCGCATCCTAAGATCGGGATTAAATGGGAAGAAAACAGAGCGCGCAGATCCGTTAAGGCGAATATAAACACGTTAATCTTACCATTGGGGTTCTTGGCCGGACTTGGCGAGTGCTTTTCGGATAATTCGACAAGTTTGGCAACGCAGAAGGAATCGAGCGCGAACGTATCGATCGAAAGCTAAAGACGGAGTTAAGCGTGCATACGCGTCGAATGAATCGGCTATAATAAAAGGTGGATTTAAAAATACTTCGATCCCTGCAGCTGGTACTCGCGAACCCTTCTCGCGATATCGGAGCCACGACATTGGTCGAATGCATCGAGGCACGCTGAAGCTAACTCGAGGAAGGCTAACGCTTGGCAAACGCGTATTTATAAACAAAGTCAGTGTTCAGCAATCTTAGAGAATTCAAGAGCTCTCTTCTCTCGCCTAACGAGATAGCGGAGAATTTAAGATAAGCGCGCTTTTGAACCACGCGTTTCTAGGATTACTCATCCATCATCGTTTTCCTGATTTGATCGGAGAAAATCAAAACGCGTAATCATATTTCGAAATACGCAAAGCTTCCGTAGATCGCCACTCTTCTCGGTACACCGCGGCCGTGCCACGTAAGATGGTCATGTGATAATAAATTATTTCAACGACTCCATCCGTCGGCTACGTTTAGTCAACGCGATTATCGCGTAATTGCGATCTACCAAGGTGGGATCAAAGGCCGTCTCGCTTCTTATACAAAGATGAAACTACGTCTAGAGGACACCGATTCTATCGGAGACAAATAACATAACCGCGGTAAATCACGCCAGGAGATCTCGCGTCGAAGAGAAAATGCGCGCGGGTACCCTGGGAGCTCCAGCTGGTACAATGCAGCGTGAAACATAATTGGAGCCGTTCCAAGGATATCGTCGGGGCTGAAAAAAAATTCCACGACTCCAGAGACGCCTAGATAAATTCGCGATGACACGCATCGACGAGCGATTCCTGCCGTCCACGACTCCGAGGGTTCGAGCGACGAGACGAGAGAAGCCTGGACACGTAAGAAGCCCGGACCACTGGGATGAGTTTGCCAACCTCTCCCATCCGGAAGGTCCCCGCCGGTTCGGCGAAGGCGGTCCATAAAAATGACAAAGAACCGTGCGTCGCGCGCGTGGAGGAACGGTACCTCAAACATCGCGAGGATTCCTCACGTGTCGTTGCGTCATTATCGGTACAACTTCCAGCCGCCGGCTTTTTTCCCATCTCCCGCCGGTGATTCCGCAAAAAGGAACGCGCGCGCGGCGGTTTTCCTCAAATCGCGAAGACGAGCGAAGGCGTCGCGCCGAAGGCCGAGCATTTCGAGGATCTCGAGGCTCTTCGGAGGCTCCTCCGTCCTCGCAAGAACGGAGAGCATTAGCTCCACACTAAAACTACCAGCCACTCTTCGGACGTATCCCTATCCTCGACGAAGAAAAGAACAAAGCGTAGATGAATCGCCAGGAGGATCCGCGCTGAGAATCGCGGAAAATCGCGTACTTTCGGGATTCGCGTAATCGAACGAGCAGGCGTGGTCCGCTTAGCGTTAAACCTAGGATCGAGGTATACGTTAGAGAGAAAGTGGGTAGAATTTAGCAATGTACACACACCGCCTTAGTGTGGCGAGGGCGAACGCTCCGGCCACCAGCAGCTCGAAGATCATCTCTTCCTCGTCCTCCTGCCTGGAGACTCCTCGGCTTCTCCCGGCTCCTCCTCGCATCCACTCGCGCACTTCCGGTCGCACCAGTCGGCCAGGGCCAGGGGGGTGGGCCCGCGAGCTCGATCCGGATCTGGGCTCCTCGCGGCTCGCTCTCGGGGGCGTCAGATGGCCGTCAGCGTGACATAACAGCGCACCAGGAATCTCCACATCCTCTTCCGGCCACCGGCTGGCCAGGAGCTTTCCAATCCGCGACTCGCCCTGGGGAGCGTGCCCGCGACTCGTCCTATGCAACCGCGTAGAGGCCCGCCAATTGACATTCGGGATAGCCGCGCGTCCCTCTGGCCGGGTCCCTTCGGCTCGATGCAGACTTCCGAGCGGGAGGAGTACCGGCGCGGTTGACCATTCGGCTTGCCGATCTCGTGCTGACTGAGTGGCTCCCCAGTTGCGACTCCCAGTTACTCACTCGGGCTCGCTACTCACCTCGTCCTCTCGCTCTCGCTCCCGTCCTCTCCTGCACACGCTCCTCGCAGCCGCGGCTCGGGTCCCACCTCTCCCTCCCTCCTGCCCCCGCCAGGCCGCCGCTGCCCCCCGCCCTGAGCCCCTCGCGGCGCACCTCCGCCGTGTCCTCCCGCCCTCCTCCTCCTTCTCCTCCTCCTCCTCCTCCTCCTCCTGCCCTCCTCCTCCCACCTGCGCGATAGCCACCCTCGCTGCGCGCGATACGGCCGCGCGTGGGGGGACGGACCCTCGTGCGGATCCTCGGCCCGCGCCGATTTTTCTTCGCGCCGCATCCGGACGCGCTGCTCGCCGCGCCGTTTTTCAACCTCCGCGCGCGCGCGCGCGCGCCGATACGATTTCGAGGATTTTGATTTCGCGAGCTTAAGAGATGGAGTATGGATGTGATAATGGGGGAGGGGGGAAGAATGAATTTGGGATTTTTCGCGATGAGCTTGATTATAGTGTTTTGTACTTGGTGTGGGGTATTGTTTTGGAATGTGTTTCTTTTTTTGCTTTGATGTAGAATATGGTTGATGGTGGGGCGTTTTTGTTGGTTGTCGGGGGATTTGAGAATAAGGATCGTCGTGGTTTTGGAGGGGCTACGATGTTCTTGGAGATGCGATGGAGATGCGGGTGTTTTGTTGTATTTGTATTTAGATGATGTGCGATATAGCGTCTTTGATGGATTTTTTATCCGCGTAAAATCTGCGTAATTGCCAAGGTAATATACTTTATCGAGCAACGTGGCTGATTAATTTAATATCGAGCTTTGCAGATTCCATCTGCATTCTCGTACTTTCTACAAATTTTCGTTGTTTAAGGAAAGATCAAAATACGCGTTTGAAGGATGAGAACGGATTTATTTTTTATCTTATACGCCGTGACACCGCGCCAAGTCCCTTTCAGGGACTGCGCCATTAACCTCGCCACATATGCGCAGCGATCGAAGCTCAAAACATGGCGAGTGTATTAAAGCTCAAAGCTCCGACACGGTTGTTGACGTACGAGCCGACGTAAATTTGGTCCGCGCGAAAGACGAATTGCTCGAGTGAAAAACGAGGT
Organism: Ampulex compressa; assembly: GCA_038496175.1. NCBI lineage: Eukaryota > Metazoa > Arthropoda > Insecta > Hymenoptera > Ampulicidae > Ampulex > Ampulex compressa. The sequence continues at coordinate 39,916 of JBCFXI010000106.1, read as the reverse complement.
TAACGCAAACACCATGCACGAAGGCCAAAAGCGAGAAATTTAACTCAGACCTGCGCAGCGAATGCCGCTTCCGAGAAGAGATATTTGATTTATAATATTTTCAAATATCACAAACAGCGGACCTCCCCGACGCTCCATGCGCGATTCGAAATCCTCAAATCGCCAGCAAAATTCCTCTTCGATTTAACAAACTTCCACAATCCAGCTAATGCAACCGGATCCGATAAATAGAACACTTCCATCCTCCTTCCGAGCAATCGAGCTCTCCCTCGAACAATAATTCGAGCTAAAAAACCTTTGGCCCAGTTCCCTCGCGAATCGAACGTATCAGCATTGTTCCCCGCACGAAACTCGGCCAGAGGTGTATTTAAATCACAAAGACTCACAGAGAACGGTAATTCGATAGATAACGAGCCAGAGCCGCGAGTGCGAGCGACGCTTTCGTCGGAGCGAGGAGACAGAGAGCGACGCGCTGCCGGGTACGTCATCGATAAGATAATACGGCCGCGATACCCGCGCTATAAGGTGCTTCGAGTAAGCGCAGGAGCCCTGCTCGTCGCTCGAAAGTCGCGGCACCTCGATTTCCGGTTGGCGCGCCTCTACCCTTTCGTCCATCCTCCTCTCCCTCGTCGCTCCACCCTCCCCCCTCCCCTCCACCCCCCTCGCGCTCGTCTCTATGCGCATCCTTCGCGTCCGTCTGGGAGCCACGGTTGGTCCCATTAGCGCGTGCAAATTATTCGAATATTATGCGCTACAAATTAGAAGGCACCGCCGAGATTGCGAGCCCCGGCGATATTGCCGGTCGCCCCGGGATTTTAATTTAACGATGCGCGGCCGCTCTCGCGCCGATTTAACCCTAGGCACCGAGATACGTGCGCCTCGACGGAGGATCCGTCCTCCGCGGGAGAATCGAATTACCCTGCCAATTATGGTGTCACGAAGTTAATTAACCGGTAGTCGGTCCTAATGGCGTGCCACGCTGGCTAACCCACCGAGGAGAGCGTCGCCTTCGGTATGCGAATCGCCCCTCGAAACTTTGATTGGATGCGCTTATACAAAGCTTCAAGCTCGCGCACAGCCCTGGCATTATCTCCGTCGATTTATTCCTCGCCCTAACATTATCCCCGGCCGATTGTTTTGCACCAAAGTCGCTGCTTAGATCCGTTCTGGCGGCTTGACGCGGGGGATATTTAAATCGTCCGGCCAATTTGCACCCCGCGGCGGTGTAAATTGAGGTCCGAGGCTAATTGTTGGTTTTAAGTGTACCGATAGAGGCGCCGAGTTACTTCGTGACGTTACTTCGGCCGAATCCTCTCGTTCGACGGATCTCACGAGTCGCGTAAGAGTAATCGCCGATCTCGCTGCTTCGATCGAGGAGGTCGCGTGGACGTGTTTATTGTTACGAGGAACGCCGATGCTTTATCGAAATTCCGGGTACATTATCCAACGGCCGTTGCATTGACATTGCTAGTTTCCCGATAAGAATCGCTTTGCCGTCGCGGAAAAAAAATAGCGTGGGCTTCCCCGAGTTCCATCGCTCTTGCCTCTGCGTATCCATTCGTTATGCAATGCGCCAAAGGTGCGAGCCTTTTCTGGCCAAACGGCGCGCTTTGGTATGAAAAATGGAAAATTCTCGTCACGCTAGGCTAACTCCTGAAATCGGTAGATCTGTTGGCACGTCCGTAGTTTCCCACTTTAACCGGCCCTCGACGGCGGTGTCGGGTTTTTGCGAGCCATTAGAACGGAAACGGATTGCGCCGTTGGAGTGCGTAAAAAGGGAGCCCCTTGTGAAAAATACGTCCGTATAATAATGCAAGCGCGACTCCGGATAAGGCTCCGCTCTCGCCTGCATTCATGTAAATGCTTCCTAAATCTAATCGCGATATACATCGGGCATTTCGCAATCGGCCGCCTCGAGATAATGGCGATACCCGACAAGTAGCAGATAGCTTGATATAAGCGCCACGGCGATGACTCACGCCGATAATATTTGTCGCGCAAGATTGTTTGTGCATTGCGAAATTCTTGGCCTGCCGTCGCTCGAATCATCGTGCAAACTTCCTATGCCATAAACCGCTCGTTACACCATGCCGCGAGATACGCGGTGACATAAGCGAATATCGATGGCCAAAGGCGCCTAACCCGCGAGCTCGACATTTCGAGCGGCCAAGGCATTTTGATCCACCGGACCTGCCGTCAGTCCGCAAAGTGGGCGAGGAAGACGGGCACATCGCGAAGTGTGGAAAGTCCACGGACGACAAAGTGCGTGTTATTGATCGGAGCGCGGCCAGAACGGCGCGTTCATTAAAAGCTAGTGCAGGGCTCATCCCTGAACTAGCGCATATAGGCGAGGTCAACGTCAAGAATAAACATCTATTTTAGCGCAGACTCCAAATAAGTCGTGGAGTAAAAATGTCATACAGGGAAATTCTTGGGAGAGAGCAGGAAATGGGATCGCGCCGGGAAAATAGTAGCGCGATCGACGTTTCACGGGGAATATTATGTAAGCTCGTGGAATCGCGTCGAAGGAGGGCCAAAAAGTTGAGAGAACCGAGGGCAAGAAGCGGCAGGGCCGTGAGGCCGACAGGATTTAACCGCGATTCTCCTTTTATAAAATCACTCGGATAGTTGGACTCCGGCGATTACTTCGCCGCCGCATTCCTCGTTCGCCGCAGAAAAACGGCAGAAGAAGCGCCACTTCTTTCATCGTCCTCGCTTTCGAGAATCGAGCCGGGGATAAAGGAAGGATAAAAGATCGCTGCTTCGAGCGCTCGAGTTGAATAGCGTCCCGAGGAAGCTGGCAGGAGCCGTGGCACGAGCGATTTGCCATGGGCGAGTTTGCCGCCTCTCCGCGCGCGGAGAGCCTCGAAATCCATTAGTTCCGTTAAAGATAAGGATAGGCATCAGCCACCCACTCCGATCGATGGCAAAAAAGCCGGGGATTCTTGCAGGATCGAGCCGCTGCAACTATTCGAATGGCGGCAAAGCGCTCGTATTTTTTACGCGCATCTCCGCCACGAGGATCGAGAAGGGACCAAAGGCAGCCTCGAATTTTTGTAATAATCTTCCGCGCGGAAAAAATCGCCTTCCCCCACACCGTCGATACTCGACTCTTGGAATTACGCTTGGACAGAAATTCGAATTTACGAGAACGCGGGACGATCGGGAGCCTCGCAATCGCGAGCGGACGGAGGCTAAAGGGAGGACGCGCCATTAAAGCCGCGCGAAATCCCGCGCGGCTCTTACCGGAATATCTTCTTTAATTAACCCGCTTTAACGTAACGTCTCGCTCTATCGTAATCCTTGGAATTAACGGTCCGATCTTTAAAGTCGTCGGCTTGGTCCTCGCTCTTTATTATTAGCGCCGCCACGACGCCAGGGGGATATTATCAATTCCCCCGTTAAATGACACGGCGCAACGGGCGTACGCCCTTTATAAGCGCGCGTATAAACCGGCCGTGATGCGCGAACCAATCGATTTTCCGTACTATCGTCTATTTTAAACGGAGGCACGCATTCGCGATACGCGCCGCGCTTCCCAGAAGGTTCGCGCGAAGCCGAGTCCCCGAGTGATCGTGAGTCATTCTCACCTATTCGCATTCTCCGTTGTTCGATGTTAATCCACCTTGTCGAGGACTCCCGCACTTCTCGATTTCGCGTGCCGTAGGACGTCGCACACCCACACGAAGACGAGCCAGAAGGGGGTCACTCAAACGATAGGGAGCTGTGGCGATCGGCGCACACTCTGTAAGGACACTCTCGCCGTATCGGATTAATGAATGACTGGAGTGGAACTATGAATGAACAGCACATAGCGTTAGAGTACTATATAACCGTGCACGTTGTGGGCGTCCTCCGCGCTCGGCCAATAAGATCCCTTTGCGGTGACTTGCACGCGGTCTAACACGATTACGTCCCGACGCCGAGTTTTCCTTGGAAATTCGCTTGTTTCGACCGGAGGAGCGCCGGGCTAGCATCGGCCGAGGGGGCAAAAACTCACTGGTATTTCCACCCATAACGAAGGATCCCTATATTCGTTGCTTTCGAGCCTCGCCCGGATCACTTTCGCGTCTTGCACAAGCTGCATGTCTTTTACACGTGCAAGAGTATTATCGCTGGTAGGTTTGCTAAAAGTATTCGTATGTCTCTGTATGTCTTGGGTTCGAAGCTAAATCTATTAGTGACTTTTTGGATATATATATATATATATGTATACCATGTATATCCTCAAGGAAGAAGGATATTAAGAGGAGACGTCGATGAATCGATAGAACTCTTAAGAAGCTTCTCTAAAAAACGACAAACCATTTCGATCGTTTCGATAGGTTTAGTATCGATCCTATACATAAATTGTTGCTCGACAAAGCTCTTCGTTATGACGCGTATGGTTTATATTTATAAATATTTGGGGTGTCGGTTTGTGTTCTTGCAAATCCCAGATGAATCGGCTGGCGCCGTCTTCGAGGGCTTCTCGGAAAAGCTTACTCCCACGATGGTTACATCAGTGCTGCGCGTACCAGGCCGATTTGTCATTGGCATAATCCGCGATAAGGAGCGCGCACTTTTGAGTTACTTCTCACCGGCTCCCCGCGCGGCCACTCGAAATCGAGGCTCGAAGTTAACGGGGCACCATTGTCGCTGATAATTTGTACACGATCGTCGATGGGCGGCCGATAAGCGGGAATTCTTTTCCTCGGGTAAACGCGGCGTTAACAATAAATTAATGGCAGAGCGAACGGCCGCGGCGTTTCCAGTTGTCGGTAGAGCAACGCGGCATAATACTTATTACCGATGCAGCGATAAATCACCGGCATTCCAAAGGCGGGATATTTTACTATTGCCGTTTGAAATGACTCAGGCCGGGGCAAGTAGTTATTTGCGCTCAAAAATCGGAGCACGCAGGTATTAATCGCGGCACTTTGACGCGCGGCCGGTGATGCAAGCGCCAGTGAACTTTGCGTGTCGCCCAGCGAAGAATAAATCCCGCCGACGTGAAATCGCCGATACTCCGTGCGCCTTGTCGTTCTCGAGTCGCGTTATCCCCAGCACGGTGCTTCGGATAGGGAGATTCGCCGACACTTTGCCAAAAGACCCTCGACCCTTGACGCCAGCGACATCCATCGAATCCGCGTTACTTCCTAAATCGCCATGCATCTCAGAAGTAAAACATTCCGTAATAGTCGTTGACGTCGTCTTGACGAGCGGTGATGTAATCGATAAACATAATAATAAACAAACGTCACACCGCTCGTCGAGCCCACGTCAATGACTATTACTCGATTCACCGTGCAAGAAAATTAGGAGCATCGTGTCGTAAGAGGTTTCGATCTCGAAGCCGGAGGACGAATAATAAATTAAGGCGCACCGTGCAATTATCGTAGCATAAAAATAACGATGGTATAAAGATCGATCGTTTTCACTTTAACGCTCGTAGCCTAATATTAGTACGTAAACGAGTGTAAATTTCAAGGCGACGCCTCCTTACGGTTCAAGAGTCGTATAAAAATGTCACTAAATGTCTCGATGCGGACCACTGTGCACCGGCCACACGCGGATTATCCCAACATCGAACCCATCGCCGTTAGGCCGAGGCAGCACCGCGAGATGCCGTCGGTCAAGGACTTTCGGACACAGAGTCCCCCGCTGGTAATTCCCCCGAATCAGGACCGGTTGGAAAGTTAATTAAATCATCGGGTATACCAATACGCTTGTAACGGTGCTCGCAGGCGTGTTCTCCTGGCCAATTAAATACGTCAAATTATCTCAACAAGTTTCGCGCGTGCGAAGATTCATTGGGCACCGGGAAAGGAGAGGGGAGAGACGGGCCGCAAAAGTTTTTCGTGCCGCATTTCGTTGCCCTGCGCGCACCCTTTGCCATTTTGAGAGGACGCCTCCTGGAACCGGTGGATAGGCGCGGGTCAAAGCCCGAAAGTTGGAGAGCAGAGGAGAGACAATGCCTCGATCGTAAATACCCGCTCGAAGGATGATGATGGAGCGTTAACGGTCCTCCGATTGTTTTATTCCTGACGTCACGGCCAGGCCAAGCGAGAGGAGGATGGAGGCAACAGGATGGAGACAAAAACGAAGCGTAGTTTTTTATCGAATCCTGCGCGATGACAATGCAAGGTGGAAAGTTCGGAGTAAGCGTGTCAGACCAGGCGGACGTTGCGTCCTGAAACGTACTTGCCCCTCCGATTTAAGATGACCGCTCGTTTGCATACATTTAATCCCACTAACTTTCGCGTGACTCATCGCGACCAATCGATGCGGGTAAAATAGCCGTGAAAGGGCGCTGGGCGGCACGATGGATTTCCAATTTCTCAGAAGTTGGGGGCCGAAAGAAAGGGGGTGCACGGGGAAAACAAGGGAGGGACTTCGAGCACGAGACGTTAACGTTGAAGTACGAGGCCGACAGGGCCGATGAAAGTTTGCGCTTTCGCGTGGACAACGCGACTTCGAATCCCCTTAAACAGCGCCGGATCCTTTTACGCGATACGTTTACCGTGCATCGTAAATTCAATCATGAGTACTAGGCTTTACGTCGAATAACATACAATGGACAATAAAACTTTAATATCGATGAACGTACAAACAAAGGTGACAAAAAAAAATGATCATGACAAAAAACATGAAAAGACGAACACGACAAAAAAAGAGAACTCTAATACAACACGCAATTATCCCTCACGCCTTACCAACTCGGTTATACATTCCTCGACCTTAGCAGAGCCAGGCGTACGATTCTCACCACGCGACCTTATTCACAAACCCCCAACCTGCGTGGAGCGCAAAATGACATCGACGCTATCCTCGAACCTCGAAGCAAAACCGAGGATACCTTCAACCCGGTCAACCGAGCTCATCCTCGCTGCCTTTCTCCTCTCGCCGCCCCGTCAGGCACCGATTCGAAATCCCACCCTCCCGGCCGCCGAATCGGCTCGGCGCGGAAAGGAGGCAGGGGAGGAAATGCGTGCGAACCCGATGCAGGCCGACGTCGGCCAGGCGGTTTCTCAAACGCATCCCTTATCTGATCTGCGCTCCAGAGCGCCGTGGGCATATAATACCGTGGCGATCGCGTTGTCAAAGTCTATCCCGAGCAAATCTCCGGGCCCCGGATCCCCCGTGGCGAGTCTCGGCCATTGTTGCTACCCTAGGGCCCGCCTTCCCAGAAAGAGCGCCGATCGGGCCGCTATAACTTATTAATATCTGGAGGAAAGTCTCTTCCGTCGGTCGCATAGGCAAATCCAGCGTGGCCCGCCGCCGCCGTCATTTCCGCGCGCTCCCGTGGGAACGGGAGTCCGAAGGGAGGATGGGACGAAGAAGGATGCGCAAGTCCCGTAAGGGGGGCCCTGGGCTACGGCTACGGGTGCGATTCTGCCTTCCAGGAAGCGCTTCTCCTCCCCCACATCGAAAAAATTCCGCCCTTGGGAGACACGCGCCGCTGCACTCCCCTTTGTACCTGATCCTAGGACCTATCTCGTACTTCTCGATTCGGTGCTATTCGATTTTAATAGCGTTCGATGATTGGATTAACACTGCTAAGGATAGGATCAGATTGTCTGCGAATGATAGAAGATGTGGTATGCTGATAATGTAATTCAGGTCCTTACTGGTTTTTTACTGGATTTTTGTGGTATTATTATGTAAACATAAGGGTGTAGATTTTGTCGATATAGTGTAGACATTGGACGAATTCCTGTAATAGGGGGGACAGGTGACGATTGTTGTATTATTATATGGATATAAAAGAATAGATTTTGTTGATATATTATTAGACATTAGCAGAATTCGTGCGATAAGGAGGACAGGGTTTAAGATTATACAGGTATACCGAGAATCGTAACGTGAGATGCCGATGAATTTTTCCCAGACTCCTTCTAATCGGCCAAGATCCAGGCTCTCGATTACGAGCGAGTTCGTGAGGGATTCAATCGGCAGGGAGGAAGATTGGATCGGTGCGTGTAATAGATTCCAGGAACGGACACGGATGGTGGAAGGTGATACCTTGCGAAAATGCGTACATCTCGCACGTTTACGTGCCGCGCTGGCTGTCGGGTTAAGACATCGTCCGGTAGCTAGACAGGTTGACAGGGGCTGAACCAATTACGCGGAATATTATCCAGCGGACGATTTGCACTCCCCTGCAATCACCGTGATTAGTGTTTCGCCGGCACTCCCGTACAGACATCTCGTAACCGCGGCTAATTTGTAAACTCTCGCGCGTATTACACACGCACGTAAATAGGTGCCGGTAACTTACATAATTAGATACGATCGTTCGGTAGGATGCGGTGAGAGCCGACGTGGCTCAAGTGCAGCCAGTGTGGAGCGTAACTGTATCTTCGATACGCCAGCAGCCGCTCCTGCTCGCAGATCCGAACCTTGGATAAGCGGCTTCTATACTTCGGTCGGACCCTCGACTTAACGACCGTCGCTGAACTTTGGGCCTCGGTCCGGCTAGGAGCGCCTAGAACTGCTCGATTATCGGTTACCCAAACAGGTGTGGTCGTAAATAATACATCAACACCTCTCGTCACAGGTGCACGAATGCCCGAGGACAATTATACCACAATGGATCACAGAGATATATATATATACATTTCTTCCTTCCGCGATCTTATTATTCGAACAACAACGTTGTTCGATGGACGTAAGATAAACGTGGCTGATGCACGAGTTAAAGTGCTCTCGCAATTGGCATCGAGGAAAAATCGTGCCTCCAATCGCTTTGTATCGCGGATTTCCCTTCTGGACTGTATTTTTACGATCCCAAATGGGTTTATTGAATCCTTAGACGGCAGAAATCGTATCGTCCTATCGTAAAATCGTTGGTAGAATAATTCCAGGGTACGGGCAACGTCTTTCAACTTGCTACGTACCACGACAGGCAGGCCGGCAGGTAGACAGGTACCTACCTGGAAACGGGTAACTACTTATTGTCACCTCTAACGAGGCCGCGGCAAAAACTCAGCTATTCGCAGGTGGGAATGCTGCCAGGTTATGAAAGTATCAATTACCTTCTACGTCCAGTTCCCTAATGAGGGGAACAGAGCCGCGGATTACGAGGCTCGCGAGAGCGTCGCCATAACCGAGCCTCCTAGATCCGTTTCGATTTTTTCACCGATCGCCGCGTTTATCTTCCATCTCGGAACCGGCGATGTCCGACCGCCAGCTTTTCTTGCGTTTTCAGCCGACGCGTATTTTCACCGGGAGAAAGTGCGATGCCTTGACTTTCATCGTGCGCGAGTACCGGACTTCTAAGACCCGCCTTTTTGCGCAGGTTTCGTCCACGGGCTCCGCGAATATCGACGAATGGCGTCGAATCAGGATCATAATCATTCGTCTTTCTCGATCTCCATCTCATCGAATAAGAATACGAGAAAATCAGCGCGAGTAGAGACACTCAGATGTATTTATCCTACTCTTGATAAAACGAGTGTACATCCTTGTACACTCCATTGCTGAAGATCGGTGAAGATGTGCGTACGCAACGATTTTTCTCGTACGATCAAAGAATCGGGAACGAACGCGAGTGGGATTCGTTCGATGCCTCGCAACATATTCCCAAAGCTTTGTCGCGGTTGACATGCACAGAGAGGCGTGGATCGAGGAAGGAAAATATACCACATCCTGGCTAATTACGTTAACACTCTCGTAAATCTAATCCAGACACGATATGCACTTTCGTTCCGGTGTAATTTCTGGTTCGTGACTAGTGCGGGACCGTCAACGTGGGTATAACCCGAACTACCAAGTTGAAAACCATAGAAGGCACGATTCGACGTCGTATACAGTGACGTCAGTCGTCCCTCCGGTGCCCCATTGTTTACGGATAGACGTGCATCGCCAGACGAAGGGGGAGGCGAGCAGGAGTTATTGAAGTTTGAGACCGGTAGGTTCTTGCGGAGGAGTAGGGTAGGTTGGGACACTGCGTCTGCGTTGGACGCCGGCTAATCATCCGGCGAGTATTATTGGTATTGGAGCTGATTAGGAAGCGCAATGCGTGACACAGATTGGGAAATCGGCAGAAAGAAAGGAGTCCGTGGGACGCCCAACTTCCTCTCAACTCTGCCACCGCGATTTGGAATCGTTTTCGACATTTCCTTTCGATCGATAATATATCTATTAACACTAGAACCACCAGCTACTTTCTGGACATATCTAGAACACCACGTACATCTTTAAAAAACAGGGAAAAGTAAAAAGAAATTTCAGTTAATCAAAATAATGATCCAAATACTGCATGGAAATCATGGAAAATCTAAAAAGTACATCGTTATAAAGTACTGCGATTTTTTATAGAAACGACTCACCAGTCATTTTGATTAGTTTGGTAGTTCTAGTGTTAAGTACACAATTTTGGTTCCACCGATTTTTCTCCCGAAATTCGAGGCGTTAGCGTAAAAAACTGGTTATACATTTATGATTCAAAGTATCGTGCATCGTTGGCCGCTACTTTCTCCCATCTTTCGGGCAGCGTACGAATCCCGCGTTGAAAGACCTGGTCATCTATAGCTAAAGCGAGGCGGAAGCAAAGTTGCACACCCAATACCATCCAGAGTGCCCTTTAAACGGTCTAAAATACGTGCCATCGTGCAAGGAGGTATCCAGCGCCGATAAATCCATTACCTCGGAACGATTTATATTTAACGATGGAGTCATTTATTAAACTTTGCGCCGCAGAAATGTTGCCGAGGCGTGACTCCGAAGGTGAATGCAAGCGAACCCTTGCGTCCACCTTCGAGGAGATCGTAAGGTCGATTTGTATATTTATCAGCGCACAGAGCGCATAATCCGGGGTCGGTGCATCGACGAGCCGATTACACGCTAGGATAAAGAAGCCTTCCTCCTGCACTTTTACCTCCGATCCAGATTCTCCAAAGACCATGACCGTGGTGGCGATGATGTCATCGTCATCGAGGACTTTCTCTTCCGCGAACTTTCGTACGCGGGCGGCGTGTCTCAGTATGCAGCCTTTCCATTCATGAATCGGATCCTTTCCAGCGAGGCAGGCATTGCTCGATATCGAGTAGGCGGTAACGGCATCGAGAGAGTGCAGATTTGTGCGTAGAAGCGGACGCGTGTTCCGGAGGGACACAATGCAGTTGGACGATTCGGACAATGCCTTTAACGCGATAAACCTCACCTTCGATGCCCGACGACATCATTATTGGCTCCGTTTACAGGAGCCGAACAGATCGCGCTGCGAGCTACGAAGATACGATACACCATGGAGAAAACATGCTCCTACATTGTCTCGACTTCCAACCTACTTCTGCATTTTCCTATCCCAGGTTTTGCCCTATGAACTACTCGAATAAGGTATACGCTAGTAGGTCCTCGTATATATCACGCATGCAGAACGCGCGCTGCGTAAATCAAATTGAAAGCATCTTTCCTGGTGAGACGTTGGTCAGGGAGGATGTCCATTGGTTTATGACGTATTTCGAAAAGTGCTTTTGTATCTAATCGGCACCGAGAACCGGTCGAGAAGAGGGAGAGGGTAGAAGGTGGGCAGTAACGCAGACCCGAATGGTGGCTGCGATCGAGGGATACTTTTATGAACTCAATAACCGGACAAAAGTGTCGAATAAACGTTTCCCCCCTCGCGCGTCTAAACGGGCCGAGAGTTTGGACGATTTTTGTAAGGAAAAAAAAATCGTTATCCCGGCGTGCCTGGTGGTCACTCGGAGAACCCTAAGTCATTTTACTTCCAGCGATTACATCGAATACCGCTGGTATCTGTCGTCGCTCAACCTTCCCGATCCTTAATGGTTCTTATTAATCCGCCTGTGCCGCAATTATCAACGTCACCGGTCAAAACTCGACCGAGGAACCGATTACAACGCTGAATTAGGCCGGCCGGTGGTGCAATTAATAACCAGAAGACACGTCCATTAACGGACCGTAGCACGAATACGACTGGGATCGTCCGGTGGTCACGTTCGCCAGTGACATCGATCTTTCACCTTATCTGCATAACGAATTACCCGTGGAGCTGATCCACGCGAAGAAAAATTGGGACGGTAAGGTTACTTAACATTGGCGCTCGATGTAAAAAACGGGACGAATTAAATAGTCGTAAATCTAACACGATGAGATAACCCTAGCGATATACAGGCTGCGGTGTAAATAAGGCTGTTTTTAATTTCTATTTTAAAGTCCAATAAACTAGAAGACTCATTGTTCGATTGTTGTTATAATAATTTAATGTTTAGAATAGAAAAATCAGTTGGATCTGTAAATTGACATAACTCGATGTTTGTTGAATACTTACTTATTATATTTGCTCACTTCGATCGTTGTCAGGGAAATTAAAATGTGAGTTATTTATGCCGCGGTTTGTGCGTTCTGCAAATCCGTGTTCTTAATAAGGCAATCATAGCGATGCCCGGGGAAAAAAGATCGCCTCGCCTTCACCAGTGTATCCTTGGAAAACTTGGCCGCGGGACAAGGGAGTAAACGCCCCATCGGTGCATTTCCAACGAGGCATAGTCGTGTCGTCGTAATGAAAATTACACCGGCGCGATGCTCGCAGCGGCAAAAAAGTGACGCATCGTAAAGGCGCACGAGCCTGCGGAAAATTATATTGATATGTCAAGGCGACGCTCGCGCATAACTGGCAGATCTTCGACGTTGGTGTTCCTCTCGTACACAAATTCCCCCCGCGGAGGATCCTGCAAGTCACGCTCTCTCCACGAGAGAAATAGAGGTAGGTCAATCTCTCGTTGTACCGATCATCTTTGCCCTTTCGACGCTCGATTTTCAGTTGAATTCGTAGTTCGCAACCCTTCATAACTGGTGCCAGGCACATCGATCCGCAAGTGGAGAACGTGGTGTCGATATATAGATCTATAGAACATATAGATCGAGAAAATACCTACGTTCTTTACAACGTTCATCCGTCAGATCTAAATTTGAGCATTTTCACCATAATTATCCTATACTAAAGTCTGACCTGTTTTCATCTTCCATTACGTTGCTCATTATACCAGGAATTTCTTCTCAGTTACAAAAACAGCTCGGACCGTGCCACATGCAAGATGTTTTGAAATAAGGAAAGGATTCTATAATAAGATATCCGCGATCATAAAACCGCAAGAATTTTTCTTACGCGACGCATTTACAAATTGCCATAAAGGCGCGCATCGATTTGGCCTCGAGTCGAGACGTTGCATCGATCCTCGGGTGTTCGTTTTCTTAAATCGATCTCTTCGTTTAATAGAAAATCTAAATATACGCATAAATACACCATACCAGTATCAAATAGTCTATTTTCAACACCTATTCGGCGCTCGCGTTTATAAGGCGCGGTCGATGTTTTCAAAGGGCCAGCGTATCTTCTGGTTCGATAAAAAAAACCAGGGTCTTCGTTCCTCTCTCTGTGTCCAAGAGCACGTAGCGGCTGGCTTTTAGCTTCGTGACGATAGAAAGGAGGCCTTGCGTCATCTTCGGCACCGACGACGTCACGATGACGTCGCGACGACGCGTCTAAATATTTACCCGGCGTCCAGGCGGATCTTCCCGGAAGGGAGGCGGCACACGCGCGTCGCCATTATGAGGCGGGACCTTAATCGGAAGCAGGATGACATAGTTTCGCGATGCGCGCGTCATTTCCGAATTCCCGCGTAATCCGCGCGGCCGTTAAAACGCCTTCCGCGAACAGCGCTCGGTTGTTTTAGATCTGGCGGAACGTAAACGCGCCGCTTGGCACGGCGTGGCGATGAACGAAACGCCGGCAAAAAGGCGGCTCCTCGAAGACGTCACTTTGTCTCGCGGGTCGTTGATGTCGCGCCGACCACCGACGATCGAAAGGTTTCCTCCGGGTGACCATCGACGTTGGATATTAATAGTGTCTGTAGTTTAATACCAAACCTACCGAATCGATCAAAATGAACGCTCGGTCATTTTTTTTTTAAATCGTGGAACTTTGAAAGGGAGTATTTTCCAAGATTTTACATGACATTCTTGTAGCGCATGCATAAATATATAATATATCTATCGACACGTTTCCTTGGTCCTCTTTTTTTTAAGAATATATTTAGTACGTCTAAATACGTCTGGTAGGTTTGGTGTTAAGGTTTAAAAAGGCAGGCGTACGATGAGCCTAGTCTAACATCGATGATTCCAGATGAAGTGATTATAATCTTGCTGTCTTAACGCGATATTAAATTCATACATTATGCGTATACATATTTAAATTATTATTTACTACGATCTCGTCCAATCTCCTTATGGGCTCGTGGACAAAATCAAGTTTTCCGGATATTAATCCCCGGCCTCAAAGGACGATCTGGGCCCGGGTGTATCCTCTCTCTGCGAGGAGGAGCGACTGATGCTTCAGCCAATATGAATGCAGATTCCCGTTGTAGACGGTCGTAAGTTTCATATTCAAATTCGTGAGGTTTGGCCCGTGTCAACCTGCCCCTCGTGAATTATAGCAGTGACAAGAGCGTGGATGAGTGGAGAAGATTAAATAAATGAGGGGACGCATTCTCCGTTTGCCCATTTTATTGCATCCCACCGCGTATACCTTTTCTCTCCGAATCGTGAGTTAAACTTGATCTATTTTTATCCGCATAGTCCTCCGATATATTTATCGGGCAATCCTGCGTTAAACGATATTTTAAAGAGTACCGAAAGCGTCTAATCAAAGGCGGCCATTCATCATCCTCCCCACCTCCCACCACCTCGTCTCAATAATCAACGCTAAAAGTCCCGAAAGCCAAGAAATATTACGCGTGGCCATTTACAAATTTCGATAACCATCCAGGCCAAAAATGTGTGGGGCGCGTAAGGACATAAACATCCGCCCGGTTTTAATAGGCGTATCGAACTCCGGCGCTTATCGTCGTTCTTTGAACGTAGTCACCGCAGCCATAAACCACGTATACGTGAAAGTATTTTGTTCGCTCGGATTTCGCGGTGATAAGATAGGCATACCGCCGTCGAGGAACTATGGTGCCGCGGCGGATAAAACCTCGAGGTCCACCATCGTTTATACGTTTCTTTTTTATACCGTATAAATCTCGTGATTTAGAAAGCCAACGCGAGAAACGGATTCCAGGCCTGAGGAACAGCTGTTTTAACATCGAAACTCGGAGCATCGAATCGATCTCGAGCCTAAATATGGACGTAGACACCGAGTGGCAATTCGAATCTGATATAGTAATTCCAGGTTAAACGACCTCGTCCGTGCGATTCCTGAAATTAAATAAATAACCGATGAACAATGTCGAAGAGGCCAATCCGGTTCGCGGCGGCCTGCATTTCAATGCAGAAGTTACCCGTAAAACTAGTCGGCGCGGTTCGGGCCGAGTGGTGACTACGTAACGAATCCCACCGCGTCGTGTCCATAAAACACAGGTTTAAAACCTTTTACGAGTCTAATAAAGCGTCCTGAAACGCGTGCGCGCACTCACGCCGCGGAACGAATTAATTCCAGTCGCGCCGACATCGGTAGACTGGTTAGGACACACTCTACCGCTCTGCAGTAGCTGCGATCCTTCACGATCTTTCCTATTGATCGAAGCTTCCGTGAGACTCCCCTCGCGACACGACGGGCCAATACTTGGCGGTACACAGAAGGTGGAGAGTGTAGGAGCGAATTTATAGGTGGACACCGAGGACGTGCGCCTTTCTCGACTGCCACGATCGAGAGTCGACCTGGCGGTCGAGGAAGAATCGTGAGGAGCCCTATGGAAAATTCTCCCATCGTCGAGTATTCTCCTCCATTTATATTTTGCTAAGGCCATTCGATGGGAATAAAAGTGTGGGGCGCAGCTCGACGTGGAAATAAAGCTGTACACCGGTGTCGCGGAATTCTCGATAGGAGGGGCACTTTTTCTTTCGATATGTTAGGTTGTCTCAAGAGTGGTAATATTTGTACAAACGTGAAACCTAATCTGTCAAATTTCCCGATCTGTCTTTGGTCGTCTTCACGCTGTATACTTAATTCAATAGAATGGTGTGACAGAGAAAAATGTCGTGCTTCTATCATGTCCTTGCAAAAAGGAAAGATACTTTTAGGACAATCTGATAGAATTTTAATCGATCGTTATTAATTTCTCTTTATAATCCAACGACGCACTAGTGGGTGACTACAAAGGCGGATAAACGCTCGCCCGAAAGCGCCGATGTTAAATTTTGATTGCGCGAGTTGGGGTCAGAAATTTCTCCTGCGAGGGTTTCGTACGAATACTTACGAAGGGGGCCGGGAGTCGGGTCATCGGAATTTTTGCAAATGCATTATGATAATTGTGAAATAATGAATTTATAATTTGCACAAATGATACATGATGGCTCGGCCCTGCAAATTACACGGCACGGCAAAACAATTTCTGTTTCTCGTTCCTTCGCCTTCCCGTCCCCTGCGTCGAGGGCCCATTTTTTGCGCCGATCGTCGAAATTATCCTCGTGAGAAAATCGCGAAAAACGTTACATTTCGACCTTCTTCCACTCTCCGGCCCTCCCTCGGCTTTCTTTCGTCCCTCTTTTATCCTCTTTTCAGTCCCCGAGCCTCCGTGCGAAAGCAAATACGCGTAATGATACGTCATTTCGCGGGGATTTCTGGTCGTCTTGTTACTCATCGTTTATCGGCGCAAATATTACGGACGCGGGATACAAAAGCCGCGGTAATGACTTCGGTAAAGAATGTTGATGATAGGCGGATAAGGTTTGTTTCCACAAGACCGCAGTCCCTCCTTGACATCATCCTCCAAAACTGTATTCAAATATCAAACTTAATTTGCAGGCTTGCGACTCGCTTCGAGGCTATCCGGAGAAACGATCATCCTTCTCTTTCTAATTATTATCACATCTTTAATCCTTATACACTCCTCTAACCACTATCTTCATTGTTATCCTCGCGTTTATCGATCGACCGGAAAATACGCGCATTCCGTCGCCCCAAGTCCACACCGTGCTATGGTTAAAATTAAATTTGACGCAGCTTAAGCGCGTATTCGATACGCGATTCGCCGATCACAACGTCGAGTAACTCGTGCCAATATGAAGCATTCGAGAAAACTGGCCCTGCATACGAAGCACGCTGTTATCCTATGAAACATGGATGACGCGATTACGATATTCGTCTCGTTATGCTAAGTTTATACGCACCACCCTTGCGTATGCTTCCACTTTGTCATTACATCGCGATACCATCGGCCCTGCTTTCCTCGCGCGCTCGGTCCGCTTTCTCGCTCTATTCGCGGCTCGATTCTCGTACGACCGACCAAAAGCGGAGTTCCAGCCACGCCGAGGAGCGACGCCACCTTATTTCGAGTTTGGGTGCATTAGGTTTTCGTGCCGGCTCGCGATGTGCTCCGCTCTTTCGCGGGTGTGGGCCGCCAGTAATTACATAGGGTTCGCCCGGTCGGCGCAAGCAACTCCCACTTAAACACACGAGTATTAAATATTAATGCGTATTTAAATAAACCGCCAACGGAACAAAGACGCTCTCGCCAGGGCCTCCCTGGCGTCGGTGCTCTAACCGAGCAAAGAGACTTTGCGCCAAGATGCATTTGCTAACGAGGTACTACTCCCTGTCCTTGCGTTACGACCAACGTCAACCGCGCTTTCCTTTAGAGCCACGAATCCTTCCCTCCACGAATCAAGGCACGGCCTCGATAACGATGAAGATGGCGACGTACTTCTTTTTTAAGGTCCTCGTATTTTTCGAAATATCACACCCGTGCTGCACTGTTTGGCGTTGCACTTTGCCGCGGCGATTCAGCAGCGCGAGCGTTTCGGTTAAGAATCCGCTAGTCATCTTACAGCACGATAGCACGGAATGGTGGGCAAGCAAGTCGCGTTCGCGAGTCACGTTCCAAGAAAAACCGGGAGTCCCGCGGAATGGCGAGCAGCCGTGAAGAATGTATGCACAAAGTCTTATTATGCAATAGTGTGCGGATCTCATCGAAGGATTTCCCCGAGTCTTCGTTTCCTTGCGTCGGTGCCGCGATAAGGACGAGGCGATATCGTCACTCGCAGCTCCCCCCGATTGGCCAAACTGTGCAATTGCCTGGCGCCACTCTCTTCGCTCATCGAACTTTCTTCCGATCCACACGAAATCCCGCTGGCGATTCATGGCCATCCACGCGCCTTGTCCCGCGAGCTCGGCGCGAGGAGGCGAATGACAAATAGGAAGTGACAAATGCACGTGGCGAGATCAATGCTCCGTGCGCACTGACATTGAAGAATGCACCCAAGCGATTACAGCGTCTAGCGATAACGCCCTGCTTCTCGGTCTCTCAATGCCAGCGATAACAGAATTGCTTCCCTCACGTCGATCCTAAGCCCAACTCGAATCGCGGTTCTTCAGCAACGGCACCTCGACGGTCGTTGCAAAAAATTACGCACAGAAAGGTACGAGTATAATCGATATAGCGTGAGTCACGCGTCCAAGAAAAAAGCGGTACTATCCTAATCCCAAAAAACTGATCTCGATCCAATTGTACAAACCATTACGCTTAGTGCGCGATAAAATATATCGTGGACATGGTGTAAAAGTGGCTCTAAATCTTGTACGCGATAATCTTAATGGTCGAGGCCTATAAGCGAGACCGAGAAAAGAAACCTCTGTCTCTTGCCTACATGCCGTTCAATTCTAGCGCGCGGACGTCGGAAAAAAGTTCCACGCCAACATACTTCCGATTTATGGGGGAACAGAGACGACGTCGTGGGCGTGTAAATATGAGGAAGCAGGTAGAACGGCGTGAGGAAATAATTTAGCCGTATGACCGTTTTACCGGCGATATCCGATCGAGCGGGACCGACGGCAAGAACGAGAAACCCATCGATGTTTATCGCTGGAAGCGTTTGAAAGTCGCCATGGAACAAGCGTGACGTCACTCGTTAGTCCTCAGGTGTATCAACGGGTGATTAACAATACGCGATTTCTCTCGAGCTTCGGTCGCACCTTCGGAGGCTGCAGCAAAGAACCGGAAACGTACACTCCGCCGGCGGATAATCGGAGAAAGTGCGCTGGGGAAAATTGCTGCATCGCCGATTCCCGTTCTCCGTACTGGTTACTGCGCTTTGCAGAAAAAAATTCACCAGAACCGATCGCGTCTCGCAACGAGGATGAAGCGCGACGGTATAATTTCGATACTCTTACTACGCCTCTCTTCCCATCGAAGCGGCACGAATGAACGCCGTAATGGCCTTTCTTATTCTTTTATTTTCACCAATATGCATGACCGATGTGGAAGAAAAAGATTCTGGTATTCGTGGACGCGCAGAATTCCACGATAGTATAAAATTGGATAAGATGCTCGAACCATCTGCATTTAGCAGTCCATCGATTATATACTAACAGATTAGGCTGTCGACAAAAATAACGAGCCGACATTCTTTCACGATAAATAGCTCGATCTAAGTCTAAAACTTGTACCGCACGTAACAAGTGATATAATCGTATCCGAGTATCGATGTCAGAGATATAAACGGTCAGGATTGATACGCTGAGCGATTTCAACGAATAACGCGATCAATAGGGGATACTTTCAATTCGATCTGACCGTATCGATCGCAGATCTTTCCGCCATAGATCTTCGCATCGATCCTTGTTTGTCGAATAATGGACGTCGAGCCGTTTGTTAATCTCGTACAATGTCGGTGGTTCGCGATTTACCGCGCCGGGAGTACGACAGTGAATCTCGCCCCGTAAATATCCCTTCAAAGGGAGCAGAAAATCTCCGAGCAACATTTTCTGCGCTCTGACATATCGTTAATGGCGCTCCACGTTCAAAGAACGGAATGCCACGGTCGTATATTTAGATAGAGGCGTTTATACTCCATTATGGATTTCCAGACTCCGATCTCGCATATGCATATACGCGTGCATACATCCCCGGCGTGCTCATTAATTATTTCACGGCACGTCCACGAAGCTAGATATCGACGATACCGATAACGATCGAGATAAGTGTTAACTCCGCTATCAATGATATCGCGAAGGGAATCGTGCCCCACACGTGTGTCCGTGGATACGAGCAGGGAGTGAGTACTCGACGCCTCGTTTTATTCTAAACACCCACACGCGCGCCTCACCGAGAGCATCGCGGAGTGAATCACTAGCGAGCACACGCTTCGATGGAGTTTTACGATTCGATGGCATTTGCACCGAAGATGGGTTTAAGGCCAAAGTACGCGTCCCAGGTGAAAAACAGTGCTCCCTCGATCATCGCAGGAACGTACAGACCGCGGTGAGAATCTTAGGATCGCTGATGCAAGAAACTCGAGGCTCGGGCACGTGTCTATGATTCGAGCAGCGCCGGTGATAAAGATAAAAATAAAAAATCCTTCTGACCACGGCGCGAGATAATGTCCCCGCTAGTATTCATTTGCGCCCATCTACATTCCAAACGCCATTTGCACTTTAAAAGTCAAACATCAGGAATATTCATTCCGAGGGATTAACATATTCGCCCGTACCCTTTCGGCCGATGTCACTGTTAATGCATCGCCTCGGCGGTGCCATTGTTGGTTGCACGCGAAACAACGAGGAAATTAATGGACGATCGAATGTGTAACAACTGTCAGCCTAATACACCTGTCGCTACCTCGATGGAAAGTCGAGGCTCAACGATGATGATCGCGCTCTCGCTTCGATTTAACCCTACAAGACTCCTGTATCGATTTTTCAATAATTTTCCAATCTCTCGCTATACAACCGTACCTAATTTTCGAGATTTGCCTAGCACGTGAAAAAAATACGCGACAAAAATAACCAGTAGGTGAAAAAAATACGTGTCAAAAATAATCAGTCAATCGCGGTCAAAGCTCACGTGGCTTACCATTGCACATGTATCTCGCCATGGATTTCTATTACCTTTGCGTGATTCGACGTGGAAAAATTCTGAAAATTTGCACATCAACTTCTAGCAAGCACTTCAACATGGAAACGAAATAAATCTCCAAGACCACGACCCTTGCGCAAAGTCCTGCTAACCTCGTCACACGTCACGGGGCGACGAGGCGAGCGACGATCGTGAGATGTGAACCGCTGCATCCTGTTGAAAGTAAGCGTCCGGCGAGGCAAGGTAGTAGCATCGATACGGAGATATGTAAATTAAGGCCAGGGTTCTGGAGTATATAACCGAACGGTACGAGAGGGCGGCGGAACGAGAAGGTGGACCGACTAGGCGCTCCGCTACGCGCACGAGGGGCTAAAGGATGAGCTCGGATAAGCGCACACTTTATTACCAGGACGCGCCCACGCCACCTTATTAACCCGCTAACCATGATGTCATCGTCATTAACGCGTTTTTTGCTCAATCCCGACACGCGGCGATCCTTCTCGTCTCGATGCCGGATTTCGCAAGTAAGAGAAACCGCTTCCTCGATTAGCATAATCGCCACCGAGATCTATCCATTATATCGAAGAGAAGGACAAAAAGAGGAACACGCGCCAAAGACAGCTGGAAAGAGATTCGTTCGTACAAAAAACATCGGTTATCGCCTTTACCTCATATCGAATGAGAGAAGAATACCAGAAGTGAGACACCGGCTTCTTGTTTTACGTACAGTACCCTGTTATACAATTTCTCAGTTACGAAACTTGCTTTTTCGAAGCGAGCGATTCCGGAAAGCGAGGCCTAGCTACCATAGTTGGGATTGAAATCCACGTTAGCTCGATCCCAAGTCCTTTCTGCCCATTACGTCGGCCGTGGCCCCATCGATCGAGCCACGGCTGGAAGGAGGGAGGGTTCTCAGCTTGCGTACACACCCCTCGCTGCGGTACAGCCTCGTCCGCATTCTAGAGATTCTGCGGGGAGAAAAGAGCGGCGCGCATGCAAGCGCATTGTGCCCATCGCCGACGGGTAGCCGAGGGACTTATTCCTTCTCTCCGACATCGCCTCCGCCTCGTCCTTTTTCTTCCATCGCCAGCGCTCCCTCGAGTTTTTTTCCCCATCCTCGCCCTGCCTGCGATTACACGCGAAGGCAAACACGAGGCTGATTTATCTGGCCGGTCCACGGGGACGCGCGTAATTTACTGCGACTTAATTGCATTTAATTCAAGCGGCACAACTGTAAATCACAAAGCGTTGCGCGTTGCGCGGGTCAGGCACGCCTGCTGTCGATACGATGTAATTACGTCTATCAGCTGGCCGCGCCGAGCGGCGCGGTTCTGCTTCGAGGAAGGAAAGATCGTACGAGCCTAAGCTGCTTACGGAATATTTTTCGATATCCCTGATTTCCTCCTTCCTTTCCTTCGATCAGGTTTCGATTCGATCTGCTAGGAACTTCATTCTATGTGTAAGCATATGTATTCCACGAGGCCGCTTAGGAATTCGTTTGTTCGAATTTACTCGCATCGGAAAGAATTCCTCGAGTATCGATTACGCGACGCGCCTAATGTCGGCTGCACCGAGCACGCCTGAAAAGTCGGCCTTATCTCGAGCGATTTGCCCGCTCGGATTCTTTCCTCGCTGCACCTTACTTGCCAGGACCTTCCGCTCCGTTCACCGTGCGCGATAAATTTGAGGGAACGTTTATCGGCCATAAGCGCTCGCGCATATCTCTTTGTTAATACGAATTTATTGCGATCGAACGCGAGTACTTGACGCGTACCAATGTTCACCATGCTAAAGCAGGCGGTGCCAGTGATTTACGGCGGCCAATAAGAATTTTAATTAGACGCCGCGATGCATTACGTCCACGCGCTGGAGAAAAGCCACGGCGTGCATCGCGGATGACTTCGATGCGCCCCGGAACGATGAATAGGATCGATATTCGATATCGAGCGCGGCGCGACACGAGGGTGCGTCGGTTTATCTAGAATGAGATAATTGGAAAGCGTCCTTATTAACTCGCTACAAATGGCGCACCAACCTTCCAGGCCGGCGCGATCCTGATAAACGGACTCGCGAGCCACCGCGCAATGAGGACTGCGCGCTTGGCATCGCGGCGGACTGCCGTGCGCTTATTATATTTGCATATCGCAATTTATAGCGCAAAGCGCGCGCGTCCATCCTCGATCACGATAGTATTGTTCGTTAGGGAAAAAGGGTGAGCGAGGAGGACGATCGCTGGGAGTAGCGAAGGAGGCGAATCGTGCTTCGATGTTCCTTCTCTATTCTCGCATAGATCCCTGGGGGCAAAAGAAAATCCAGGTGGATCTGGACCATT
This sequence comes from Ampulex compressa, assembly GCA_038496175.1. Lineage (NCBI taxonomy): Eukaryota > Metazoa > Arthropoda > Insecta > Hymenoptera > Ampulicidae > Ampulex > Ampulex compressa. Next base: position 16,783 of record JBCFXI010000106.1, on the reverse strand, counting down.
TGACTGATTCCGTCATATGTCAGTGCCATGCGCCTAAGATTGACTCCAGAGTTTTTCTGATTCTGTACATCTCGTATACGCGAGTAATGTTCCATCCTACAGTAAGATTACGTTTTGTGACAAATTGGATCCTGGATCTAGAAAGCCTGATCGTAATGAATTACAAATTAATCGCCTACGCGTTTTATTATATCGGAAGATTATGATACGCTTATTATACGAACCACACATGATTATACCAAAGAGCTAGTGGTGCGTGTGGAATAATTATATTACTACCCGCGATAAATCAATGCGTAATGCATAAAGGCGATACGTGAAAAAGGATGTTTTTCACATTTACTGCGCGATGAGACAGCTTCTGCATATCTCTGGGCCTCCTGTAAATATTATTACACTTTCTTACATAGGCGCACATCGCGGCGAGCTCGCGAGGATAATTTCAAGGCGGTCTCCTCGTAAATCTAGCGGACAAACTGGTACCACACCTCCGCGCGAGCGAATTTCTCTTATGGGCAAAAACCACCGAGATTGGCAACCAATAAGCGATCTCACGGGCGTTACCAGGCGTGCTGCGTGCACGTGCATGCATACGCCGTGACACGCGCGAATGGACGCGTACGTTCGTGCACGCATGTTCCCGTAAGCCGTGAGTTTTCGCGGATACGCGCGCCTGACAAGTGCCCAGGGGGTTCCTGCAGCAAATTCAACGTCGCTCCCGAGCAAGATGTGGCCTCCTTCTGCCGATCGAGATCGACGCTGTGTCTGGAAGATCGAGTTTTCGTTACGCCTTCCTCCCATTTACGTCGCATCGAAAAAGTCTCGACTAATTTTTACCTGCACCTGTTGGTACAACTGAATCAAACGTTACGGTAATGCCTATATTATTCAGCAAATTAATTAATTCGATAAAAGAATGTAGCTACCAAGGAGGCCATTGTTTTTAGAACGTGCGCCACCATATTGCATGCGTACTCGACGCGGTTGTCCAATCAAAAGGATTATTCGTCGAGCACATCCGCGCCTTGGTCGTTCCACTATTCCTTGGCGCGATTCTCTTATCATTTTCCGACAGCGTGACAATTTCCGCAAACTCACCCCCATCGCGACGAGCCAAACTCTCGGTGGTAACGAATGCATCTGTCCCGCACTACCATCGGGAATTATCCGCGGCGAGTGCTCGGGTCGCAAAGTATCATTAACGCGCGCAGTGGCGTAGAACGAAAACGCGCGGCGGATAATTCGTTGAGGGCCTGGGGGGGACGTAGGCGGCCCCCAGTACCATTTGTTTTGCGCGATAGGACAACTTCTATCCATCTTACGCTCTTCCTTTTCTCCGCTCGGCTCTCGTCCGGACGAAATAGCCGCTGGCACAGAAGTCCCGGGCGTAAGGGGACAAGGCGCGTTCGGCTGTGCGAGGATACGGTTTAACCCTTTGCGCTCGCGTATCGTTCATCGATTCATCGATTCGAGTATACATACGATCTCATTTGCGACGTTATAAAAGCACGAAGAATACCTGTGTTGCGGACTTTTTCTTCGATTAACAAAAACGATCTTTTAACTACAATTTTATATATCGATGCAAGGTGTGTTAGCTCTTTCAGCGATGCGCGTTTAATCTCATCTATGCTCGCAAAAGGACCCCTCTTTAGGGTTTTCATTATTTTTGAAAACAAGAAATATTCTCGTATAAAAATTTACCACCAAGACAAAGCAAAACTCTTGTGTTTTATATATGATCGAGAAAGACAGCTGTCCTTGTTTAAAATTGACACTTTTCTACACGCGTTTAGAGCCGCCTCTTATTTTTTGTTAATTCTAGAAGGCGCGATAACGGCCATTTAATTGACACGCGCTAGTTTAGCTTGTGTACGCGCTGCACCGCTCACGGTGAGTGATAGCTTGTTTATTGACCTTGCTAAAGTAATTGCAAGAAGATGACTATACACGACCGCCTCAAACACAGGAGGTTCTCGCTCGTGTTTCGCGTATCGTCCGATGGGATTTGCGGATCGACGACTCCTGCAGCGGTAGATACGCGCGTCCACGGGGCTCAAAGGGTTAAATCAATGATAGACTCGAGGCCGCGGTTCTAAATTATACGCAAAACCGGTGCCCGCCTTGAGATCGCCACGAGGAACGGTGATGTAGGCGAATTTTGACGCTCGAAGACAAATCGTATACCGGCGTTTCATAATGAGTGCAACATCTGAGTCACTGTCCGTGCGAGATACCGCGATGGCACTGGATACATACTTTCGATAAGTTTACGTCGCGATAAGCGGCCGAACGGAGCAAGGTTCCTCGATGCGCGATCCTTCGTAACGATAAGTAGACACAATCAAACTTGCGTAAGCTTTAAATCAAAGTAATTGCCCCCCCTGATCTAATTGGAGATAAAGGATCGCTAAATGCAGCTCTTCCCGGAAATCATAAACCCGCGCACGTTCAAAGCGGACCGTAGCGCGAAGGACGCCTCGGTGGAATTGCTAAATTTATCCGATGTAATATTGCGGAGTATTATTTTCTTTTCTCCAAAAGCTCGATCGGAGTTTGGGCGAGAAGAGGAAGAAGTCTCCAATCGTGCCGCCACTTGAGAAAAGAGAAATTCATCGGAAAAATAAGTGCGCTTCCTCAGCTGTCGCCATTGAGAACAAGCGTATCGCTTGGAATGCTATCGCAACGGAAATGCGATCAGATAAACGAGAATTCGTCCGATATAACGGTCGATGAGGTATCGCTTCGACGCGTTTGTAACGCCGCATTGGCCTAATGAAACGGCACGATTAATCTGAATGGACTCGATTAAGTCTCACGAAATTCTTGCAAAATGACCTTTCTCTTAGCAGTCAAAGCGTGACGGTTATCCAGTCTTATGTCTATACGGAAATGATTTTTCGTGGTAATAAACGTCAAAGATGTACTTTCTAATATTGGAGTGTGAATGAAGATGAAGGGAAATTGTCAAAAATCGCAATCGCGTAGCTTTGTTCCGGATAAAAATTCCGACAGACGCCTCTAATCGTTTGGCTCGAATACAATAGGTGCTTTGGTGAGTTTTTCGCGAGTGCCGGAGATCCTTTTTCAATAATGAGTAAATTTTACTCCGTGGGCGAGAGGAGATAGCCGAAACGGGCCGCTGATTCGTCCGTATCTTACTTTCGCACCTGTTCGTCCGAACCGGATGTCGGTCAGACAACAGTAAAAGCACTGAATACTCGAACCGGCGCATAGCTCGCGCCAGTACAATCTCGTTAACCGGCGTTAATTGCGACATCCAATCACGTTCTAATATCGTACCTTTTTATTATGAAGGATCCGAAATAAAAAGCTGGCGTTGGAGTAACAGCCGGTTACGGTCATTTAACCTCAGAGTTCGCCGCCGGTAGATTCGTGCGTTTCCCGACACCGCTTTAATAGACTCTTTTTATTACCCAGTTTGGTCAACAAGCAATTTCGTGATGGCAGGTAGGCGAGGGCAATCCTATCCCGCGGTTGTTATGAGCCTTTTAAAACACCGCGACTACGTCTTAAATGAGAATAAATCCGACGACCTTCGTAACTCTTTCTCAGCCCCACTCCTGTCCGAGGCAAAAAATTATTTTCGAGGGAAAAAATTCATTTACCGGAACACCGAGTATATCATTAAGCCATCTCGAGTGTCCGAAAAGCATGGAACATCCTGCTCGAAACCGGATCGAAGAATCTGTCGGTCGGCCGAAAATTCGATTTCCTCTCAACGCGAAAAACTCGATGCAATCCGTGCAAAAACGGCGCGCGCTCTTACGTAAGCGGGTATTATTAGAACATCTCCGCGAGGATTGCACAACGATCAAAACGATCAACGGAGGATTTCGAGATCTCCTTCGAATCCAGAGCTCACTGCCATTATCTATAAACTACGCTACTCATCGCCAAGAACCAATACCTCAAGAAGCATCCAAACCAATTCAAAAAGATGCTTCGGTAAACCACCAGTTTCATCACAAAAATGCACCAGCAGTTCGTCCCAAAAATGAACGAGAAAGAAAAACCACCATTCTCACCATCGATCACCACTTATCAAACCCCAGAACCTTTGCTCTCCATCCCAGCAGCGAGGAAACGATAAAAAACCCAACCACGATCCAACTCCGGTCTCTCTAGTCCAGGACTCTATCCGCCGTAGTCACGGGGACCTTGAGTCGAGACAGACCGAGTGGCACCCTCCGGGATCCGATCGATCCTCTCTGCGGGCACGACCTTGTTCGTCGGTGCTCCACGAGGTGGACGGAGCTAAAAGGGTCGATGACGAGAGAGTTCGGAAATGCGCGTCCCACGTGGGTGAGTTAGTGCAAAGCCATCCTTCCTCGGAGAGCGCGATCCTCGGCTCGGTCTCCAAAGCAGGGAGAACGGAGCGAGGCGCGGTGGTTGTCGAGGGCAAAGAGGAGGGGAAGAGGATGGAGGAGGCGGAGGAGGAAGGGGGTAGGCACTGGCGGCGGCGGCAAAAGGGGGAGAGAAGGGCCCGGCGGAGGCAGGACGAAAGCTCAGGTGTTCCGTTTCTCGGCCCGGACTCATCCGCGCGACGGTTTGGCGAGCCCGTTGTCGGTGAACCGTCGGCTCACGGTACCCGTTCTCATCTGCGCCCCACTGATGCATCTCTCGCGTCCGTCTGCACGCCCACGCCACCGTGAGGACTCCTTAAAGCCCTTCCCACAGTCGCGGCTCGATCGGATTAACACCTCACGGCGCCTCTTTCCTGCTCGATTTCGGTGTAGGCCGCCAGCGGCTTGGGAGGAGTCATTTCGGTTTTGTGGCCTGAAATTAGAGTCGTGTTTTTATGGAAAGGATGGAGTTTAGCCAACGTATTTTACATTCCGCTCGATGAACCTCTGCTAGCTTTCTGGCAACTTGGGAGCTCCGCGCTCGTAAAACTTCTGGTGTATAGAGGAAAAACAACCGGATCTGTTCTGTATGAAAACGAGGAATACTCTCTTGCCAACTTGATATATACGATTTTATCTTAAGTCAGCTTAGAGTAGCCTTCGCATCGGATGATCTATGCTACGGATATTATGCAATGAGATACGAATTGGTGTAATTAATTCAGCATAAATCTTGTTACTTTGTGTATAGATTCTAATACCGAAACACGTGGATTTCTCCGCGAGTCAGCCTGATGAGCTTTGACGAAGGAGACATTCGACTCGCTGAAAAGCGAATGATGTCTACGGCGAATTGCGTCGAGGTATTCTTTATTAGCCAATGAACGTTGAAAGTCACGTCGCGGTGGAAGTCAGTCGGCATATCGTCGGGGCAGGTAAAAGCGGAACGCTCCGAGTTCTAATAACTTCTCGGAAAGCCGCCGTGGTTTACGTTCAAACGGCTGAATTTACGTCCCAGTGGACTCTATTAGTCCGTGGCCTGTCGAGATTGGGACACGGTCTGTCTCATTGGTATGGATAACTATGTTGCCTTTTCTTACCGACGGCACAGACAGCGGTACTAATTACTTCCCGCTATTAGTAATGTCCTTTACCGTGCGACCGCTCCACATTTCCATCGAGGAACGACATTATTTCTCGACGACGTTCTCCCATTGCCTCGAAGATCGAGGATCCCTCTTAATATCTCTGGAGGTTTACAGACGATACGAATAAAGAGCGCGACATTTCTGTTACATTATCCTAAAGTCTTGAACGACTCGAGATGATCGAGGTCGAAAAATCAGATTTCGTTATTTTCTCAGGTTCGTTTTGGAACCAAGAAAGAGCCGTGCTTCCTCCAGCGAGGCGCCTTTAATTCGGCTGCTGTGGGACGGACCTTAGCCTCCGACAAATCGCACGTACGCCAACGTCGACAACACGAGCACCAAGAGTGCGCGTGCGTTGAGTGCAGACTCACCGCACGATTCAATACGCGCAAAGGAGATCCTCGAGAGGTATGAGCAATTACGACGACAATTGCACTACATCATCCCCTAAGTGAATCAAATCTCGCGCGGTACAGCGTCCCGCTCCTTTCCTATCCGATTTCCCCACCAGTCCCGGCCCTTATCGTCCGCATTTCGAATTAGTTTCCTGGCCGTCATATCGTGGAACGACATTGTGTCCGTCATGCGAGCGAGATAAAAGGGCGAAACAAATGACGCGACGGTCAACGACGGTAGCTACAGAGATAACGGTATCGTCCAGCGTGTATCTATTTTGCCATCGAAGGCAGCATTGTATAATAGCGGGAAATAGATAGGCGTTGCATCAAACGCGGATGATATTGGTTCGGTGCCCTCGACGTTTGGAGTCTTCCTTATGCTTGAGAGACATGGATAAATAAATGCTGTAAATGGTATTGTCGAGCAGGAACTGATCTGGTGTCTTTTATACATCCTCTCTATCGATTCATCCACTCCATTACAGCAGGAATTACTGTAGCACAACACTACCGTTTACAGCACATATTAAATACTCAGAAGTCGCTATGTTCAATGATTTTCAATAAAGCAGCAGTGCAACGAATCCTACAAAAAAAATTAATATCGGATACTCGTATGTTTTTTTTTTTTTTTTCATATCGAGGGAACTCGCGCGTGTTTTTCTCGCGCTCGAGTTTCAGCTCTCCGAGGACAATTTACGGACGTTGAGCGAGCGCAACAGGTCCTCCGAGCGAGCCAGGCACGAACATAAATGTATCTTTCTGGTTGCGTGGAGGGCCCCGGTATCATTGCGATCGTAGTAATACGCAGGTACGGCTCTCCCCTCGGGCCGGTAGTCGGCTCCTGTCCCTTTGTGCGGGCGCGCGATCATTATAAAACCGAAATCATCGGTAGGTGCTTATTCCTCGCGAACTATAATACGTACAAAAGTCCCGAGGCAGGTCCTTCGGGCGTAACCTGAGAGCGGGCGCATCCGAAACGCTTAGAAAACGTCCGTGAGTCGTCCAACGTTTATGAGTCGTATGAATATAGATGGCCAGGTATTCCGCGGGATGCATGCGATGAGGTATAATCTTTGTTCCGCACGCGAGGAGGTGTTCCGAGGGAAGAAAAGGAGCGGGCCTTCGACGGGAGCCGGGATAAGGTTTACCGCGCGTTTTATAATCGATCCTGGCTCGCGTCCAGCAACTCACCTTTATATTGTTTATGAATAAAGCGCGTCATCGTGTGCGCCTAAACGAACGGTCCCCTTTGGTTTTACGGCCGTGCGGGAGTTTACGCCGATGATCCTCGTGACACCTTATACGCACTTACCTCCGGATTATCTTATATTTCACTTGAAATACGGTTACGTCGGTACCGTATCCTCGATCGTATCCTTGCGGTTTATCCCTACGAACTCATATTTCCCTCTTCGCGCGCGATCTTAGGATTGTCGAATTTTCGTCATCGAGGATCCTGATTTTGTGTCTTCTGATTTTTAGTACTGTCCTTTATGTCGTCTCCTAAACGTCTTTCTTCCAGTTCAATTCTGTTGAGGGTATCTAACGCTCGTAGGAGTAGCTAGTCGAAATCGAGTTCTTTCCCCATCGAAGACGTAACTATTAAACCTGGGTGGTAATTCCGCATAGACGTGCGGAGTAAAAGAGGATTATTCGATGAAGGAAAAATCCGAAGACAAAGCCAGAGTGCCGAGAGCGATCATCCGCATTTAATTGCTCGAAGACAATCCTTCGTCGCGTTTCACGAGCGGCTACCACCTCGATCCGACTCGTCTCAGAGGCGTTATGCAAAATGTACGCTCGCCCCCGACTTTACGATCGATCGGCAGTTTATATCGCCATCGGTGCTCTTTGCAGCGCGCCGATGGACTCGCGGTGATTCACGTGGCCCACGTGCTCCTCGAATCGGCCCGAGAAAAATGTTGACCGGGTCGTTGCCTGGACGATAAAAAAAAAATGAGAGAATAAGCGGCAAGGTAGGAACGGCCGGGCCAACTCGGGCGCTTCGCGAACGTTATGAAGACGTCGAGCGTCGAATGGCGGTGCTCCGCAACTCCCACGGAAGGAAGATCGGCCGTTTGGTCGCGCATTTAAATCACCGTCGAATGTGATTCGCGTGCGAGCGACGGAAGCAGCGACGAGGCCGAGGGCGGACGTAGATCTATCGCCCGCTGGAAATCGCCAACGTGCCTCCTTCCCCCCCCTCCGCGCGACCGCCGAGTTTTTTGGGGTAGGGGCAGAAAGTAAGAGTGAACGAGAAAGTTCTGTCCCGCGCTTGGCGAGGATCCTTTCGCAACGCGCCCGGATGCGGACGTTTCCCGGGGAACAGCGAGTATTCGTCGATCGGAAGACCTCTGGAAGACTGAAACTCGAGTGAGGAATCTCGAGGTATGGTATTGGTATACGTATAGTATAGCTGAGTATAATATTAGTATTACTATTCGTTATAGTATAGTATTCGATGCTCTGTTCGATGAATATATAGCGAGAACAATTACGTTTGATTGTTCAAGCCACGCGCCAGTGGTCAGAATTATTATTATTCCACGCAAAAACCTGTCGATCACTTCTATATGCATGTGTGTCAATTCCAAATCGAAGACAAGAAAGGATAATTCTCTCTTTTCTCCTCTTAAGATATTTAACGACTACTCGAATTCTCTTTCAAGGATCTTTCAATCGCGATTCTTCCAAAGATTCTTTTTCTTAGGTACCATTGGGGACGTTGGCAAAGTGTAGGCATCGCGCAACGAGGAAAGCGTCCGTCGGTCGTTATTAAGACGGGGCCCACGGTGTACGCGCGGTCTCGAGCAGTCGACTGGCCCATATCTCGAGCGCCCACACGTCCCTCCGCTCCGCATTGTCGCCGCGGAGTTTTACGCCGGGCCATTAACACTTCCACGACAAATGAAAGCCCTTTCTTCTCTTCCTCCCGGCAGCGCAACGAATGACGCCGTGTGCGAGCATATTGCGACGCCCCCAGAACGCAGCAATTACCGGGACGCGTGCACGCACCACACGCATACGGATCCGCGCCGAACGGTGAATTACGCCGCGGCAAAGGATGGTGCAAAGTCCCGATAACGTTGGCAAAATACGAAGGGTCCTATCGATTTCTCCAAAGGCCAGGATACCGAAGTTTCCGAGCTCCTTGGCGCGGAACTTGAGATAAGAACGATTAAGAATTAGGCGCTAGACTTAATTAGGTATATTTGTTAAGAAACATCAGGGAAATCGTACAATTATTATTATACTTACATATTTATATATCCTTAACGCATACTAAACACAGCAGATACAAGTAAAAGCGATTCTTCAAAAGTTTTATGGCTCTCTGCGAATAAGCATTTAATTCTAGGACACACTGTATACAGCTTTCTATCATCGCTTGGCTATCGGACTTAAGTACGCAAGGAGTCGTGATTCATCGAAGCAACTTCGGTTTAGAGAATTTCGGGCAGGACGTTCGCATCCTGCACCATCGGCTACGTTACTCCTGAAATCCGCGACGGTAATACGCGCGGCTGCAGTACGATAACTGCATCTTACGTCTACCTTACGACCCGGTTCCACGCTCCCAGGGGCGGCCACCAGGAGCGAGGCTCGCAACTTCGCGATCCGTGCCCCGAAAACTACTGAGGAACTTCGCGAGGGGGCTGACGCGTCGTTTGGAATCTCGAGTTACTCGATCTCGATCGCGTTCTTTCTCGTCTACCGGCTCTCGCGTGGGCGAGATGTGCTCGCACACCCCATGACCCAGTTGCACGCGCGTACCTTACACTGGCGAGACATCGATTTTTCTCTTATCCACGGGAAATTCGAAGTGCATGCAACATCTACAGCATTTTCTTCTCCATTGGTAATTCGAGTAGGTATATTTATGAATATCCAGAGCGTAAGTTCGAGGGGGTGGTGGATGCTCGTTGGACGATTTCCCCTGCGCCTTACAACACCAACGCTGGCTAAGCAAGGGCCTCCTCGGGCTGTGGGAAATATGTCCGAGTTAGCTCAAAATTATAGCAGTCCGTAGGATCTTCATTCCACGATAACCAGGTTCTTATACCAGCGTACGCGGTCGGGACAGTTAAATTATAACTTGTTGGAGATCTATCGATGATGTTATTACGAAGGATGGGGATCTACCGTTGACATTATTGCAAGAAGCTCTGATTTATCGGCGGTATCGGGAAGGGTATGAATTACAAACGCGGAGGTTCGGTATCCCTACGTGGTAAGAAGTAACGTATTTACGAGGATCGAGATGATCCCTCGGATAAGGTCGTTACGATTCTGCTAATTCCGTACTAATAAGCGGACATATAAAAGTACGTTTTCTAGTCATGAATCATTTATAAGGTCCGCCCCGATAGCTGCTGCACTCTCATCCGTGTCATTCTTCGTCCTACACAAACGGTGAGATCATTGACTTACCGTACGATAAAACAACGACGAAAAGGAACGAGTGCCGAACGAAAGACGCGAATTGTTCCTTCGCCCAATGGGAAGGTTTATAAAGTCTGCGATTATCTTACGATGGTTGGACATATTTACGCGTACAAATGGTCATCGTGAAAGAACGACATTGATCTCCATGAGAAATATCCGAAATCATTTCTTTCCGTCGCTTTTAATATTTTACGAACACTTTGGAGGAATAGGAAATTGAATTCCATCGATTTTAAAACAAGAGAAAATACCCTCGATTCGATTTAGATTATATTATTCGCTTTATGGAAATTTCAAGTATTCCAATTTATCTCGTCATAGGAATACTGTAATTAGACCGGCCGAATTAAAATCTACTTTCCCCCATAATCACCGCTACCATGTAACGAGTCATTAATCACCGGCGATAACCAAAACGACGGCTACGAGTACTGGATACAAATGTTCCTCGCATTTAAAAAAGTGCCCGGTTTCACCCGGAGCCATTGCAAGCAATAATCATCGAACGGCCTATACGAGCGATAGGTACTTAACTCGGCTGCCTATATTATAAGCTCGTATATTTAATATTACGTGTAGCATTGATACCGCAATAAAAATGCACGCGTACTCTTCGTTTAGGACATTATTTTCCAGGCCTGAAGTATCGGGTTTTAGATAACTCAGGAATCCGCCGATATTCCACGGAGAAACTCCATCGAATCGCTTGTGCGTTAATGACAGGACGTTACGCTCTCGATATCGAGGCGCGTTTACGGACTGCGTATAAGTAACGAGCAATTCGTGCGCTTTTTCTATATCGAGGAGAAACGTTAATAACGCTATGTAAGGGGGACCACCACGCCCTCGCTCTCCGCGGCGTAGTCGCTGCTGGCACTTACGACCGGCCAATCTCGTGGAATGAGACGGCGAGGATTACGCAATCGCGCCTTTATGCGCGTAAAACCGAGTTGTGAATGAAAACGCGCCGTAATGTCGAGGATAGCGGACCAATAATTGTGCGCAGCGTCTCGGGTACTCGAAAATGAAGAGGTCGTGCAGTGGTCGAGAGACCGCTCATCCTAATGCCATCCGCATTGTCAAGGCTTTTTTTAAACTATCCAACCGACTTCGTGGACACTTGTCGATTTATATCGCTAACATACTTTGAATCGGTGATCGAGCATTTTGCAATAACGGATACCGGCAGCCTTGCGTATATCGATGGATAATTGCCCGCGATGTGGGAGGTATAAAACAAGGATCAGCTGTCGAAGTAACGGATACCAGGAGAGGATGCCTAAAACCCAGGATAATAAAAACTAAGGTCTTCGAGTATCTCTACGTGGGATTAGGAAAACCGTGCGATTCTCCTGGCGTGGATAAATTCACGAAAAACACGGTTGACACTTTGCGTAAAGCACTTGTTAATTATGAGGCTGCAACCATGTATATTTTTCCTTCCCTCTTCTTGCCCGGCTCATAATGATCTCTGCGGATTCACGGACGTCACCTCAGCGCTGCGAAAACATATTATTTGCCCGTTTAAGGTGGCTCGGTGGTTGTACACAAAAGACGCTGATCGTCCGGCCGGTAGTTTAGAATTTCTACCTACACCTGAACGGATCACCGTGGTTTTTTCGTTATCAAGGATCACGACCGGTGGTACGACCCGGCCAGACAGGCTGGCAACACGTGTCGCCCTAGGCGAGTGACGTCACTCCTTGTAAACACACTGAATCCTGCTTTCCAACGGCGGTCAATCCCAGCAACGACCACGCACGCTTCGGCGATCTTTGAACATCGTACATCCATTAGATCCTCCGATAATGGAAGGACCGCAGATTAATTTCGAAATAAGGTATGTTTCGCATGTCCAAGTCGTGACAAAGCCTTCGAGCTGGACGATAAAACGCTTCTTCGAGGGTCAAGGGATTTAAATCGGGCACGATGATCGCAATGAAGACTATTTCGAGGAACTTCGATGAACAGGGAGTTAAATATTCGAGCGGAGATTTAATCGCAAACGGTATCCGTATCTCGATTATGATGCCTATCTGGGTTGTATTATGGCGGTAATATTTTCGTCGTACATTATGCGGGATTTAAAGAGACGTGATACGACTATTTCTCACGGGGCAATACGTTTAAACGCGGGATCGTAAAGCACTCCCGACTGCTGTCCTATTTGTCATCTCGAGATTTCATATTTTACGCGCTCCTGAAAAACATTTGGCCAGCGGGACAAGCGCTGCTTTTACAAATATAATTAGTTAATAGCAGGAAAGGCTGGCGGACTTTAAATAATTTGCACCTTAAACACCGTCGCTGCGGGGCACTCGCGTGCTTGCACTTCGTGTGGCAATAATTCATCGTTGTTCGCCGACATTATTCTCGGTTGAGAAACGAGAATGCATTTCCATCGATTATAAGCGCTTAATAAACTCGACGTCGACGAAAACCTTGCCGTCCAAAGATGACAGCTTAGCTCGTAAATTACGATTTTCCCATGATCCGCTGAAGAAGACGCTCGATCAAGTACCATTCCTCGTATCCTTTGCTCGCAAAACCGCCTTCCCTCCTCGAAACCAGAAAAATCTGAGAGTGTCCAATGATGACTTCTGACTTTTCCATAATCTGCTTAAAAAGACAGTCGATCAAGTACCAATCGACGCGGCCTATCTCACAAAACCGCCTTCCCTCCTCGAACCCAGAAAAATCTCAAAGTGCCCCACAACGACTGCGCCAGCTACGAGGCGCGCTGCACCGAGGAAACTGGCGATGCTAATTTAATTGGTCCGCCAGGCAAGCTTCGGGTCCCGAATTGAGACATAGTAATAACTACTTAGCCGGGACTAATTCAGCGATATGTCCGAGTGTCCACCGGCTAACGAGTCGACGGCTCGAAAGGAGCCGCACGGACACAGGCGCGGCTGCGGCCAACACCGATAGCTCGTAAAATTAGAACTGATCTAACCGAGAAAACCCCGGAGGCTTCGGGGCCTACGCGCCTCGGAATCGTGCCGGATCGTAACACGATTATCGGGTGTATTGAATGTCAGTGATTCATTCGGAATCCATGGCTCGGTGGTCTCCATCCGTCAGAAGTCCCGGATGAATCAGCCAATTCCAGGCCAGACCGAAATTGCGCCTTCCAGAAACGGCGTTCGATAAACTAATATTAGACCCTGGCCAGTCCTGCGCCGTGCGAATTTTTCGCGCGCTTTGTGCACTACCCCTTCGTCAAATGGCGATGGAAAAACGCGCCAGCTCCATTCCTGCTCGAACATCGACGAGCACGAGTGGATGCATTATGAGGTACTTCGAGCTGCTGCCCAAGGTCGTGGTCCATTTTCCAAAGGAACTCTGTGGATCGGGTTACTAGGAAATCCTCTCGAACATCGTCGATCTAAGCTGGATATATCGTAACATCCCTCGTTTCGAAACAGATTCTTCTATAAATAATATCCTCTTCTATTCGGATTTAATAATGAATATCAATTTCGATTTATACGTACCCTCTATACATGGCCTCGCGTAAAAGAAATTTACGAAGCTCGCTAATGATCGCTTTTGAAAAAAGTATTTCCTTTAGACAGTCCCGGCCAATTCCTTTTTTCAAGGTGTCAACCGGAGACGATAATCGCCACCGACTCGACACAAGGCCGATTTTCCGTGACACGTTCGCTACTTTTTGCGGCCGTTATCTCCTCGAGGCGTGAAATCGATGCAAATTCGGGGAGTGTGGGAACGGGCAAGAATCGTAGATAGACCGGAGGCTGCTCGCTCGTTGCCCAAAAGGCCGGCCAGATCCCGGATCTGGGACTCAAGGAGATCCGGATCGCGCGAAAAATGATGATTTGATACCTGCCCGGGGATATTAAAAAAAATAACGCCGGCCAAGAAGGGGCGGCTCGGGCCACCGATCTCGCGCTCCTTGCGAATCGACCCGGTGTCGTTCGAAGGCAGGCGATCGCAACGCCCGCGCGTTATGAATCAGCCCGCGGTAATTGCGCCAAGATCAGATACAACACCTTTCCGCGCCGTCATTTATCTATAAAAACAAAAGATCTGGCGCAACGTGTGTTTACAAGCCGCGCGGCACCGAGCGCTTTGTGCTCCGCATCGCGCCAGATAAGGGGTATTAATTACGATGCTAATTGTATCGATGGCTCTTGGCAATAGCTCGAACCAACTGATAAAGCCAACGATCCCCGGGATACCTGAACGATGACTCGCTTCGGATCTCGCTGGGGGAATAAGAGAGAAAAAAAAAACGGCGCACATTCGTGTTACACCTCGAAACGTGGGTGTTTCTGGATAATGTAAATGCGTTACCAACCGTCTTGGCTCGAGGTTAAGAATACCCGCTTTGCACGGGCAACGTATGAAAATACGTTTGTTTTATAAATATGCGCGTAAATAAATACCGGGTTATATCGGTTTAATCGCGGAATGCATCTGGAAATGGCTTTGAAAATATTTGATCGTACCTTTCGGTCGGTTGGGACGGTACTAAACGTCATCCGCGGTGCGCACCGGCCTTAAACCGCGAAGGCGCGTAACATTTTAAAACCACCCCGCATTCTTTTTCCAGGACGTTATACAAAGTAGCTAGCCGCGTTTCAGGCACCTGTGATCGAGGTATGCCGTTTACCATAATTCCGCAATTATGTACTCGAATAAATATCGACGCGAGTCTGGGCCGTTCACTCGTTATGCATTCGTCACTCGTGCGCACCAGGATAGAGTATATGAGCGCATACCGCGTATTCCCAACGCCCGAAATTCATATCACCTGCCACAATTTATCTTCGATTCGAGTCCCGAACGATACACCCGTGGTTTCCGCTCGCAAACCGTCGCTACTCATCGTCAATACCGCCACCTCGATCGTCACGTAATCGCGATTGAGCGTCTTCTCGTCCAGATTAAGTGTCGGGTCGGTCGTCTAATGCAGTGCTCCGTAACCACTGTGCCCCGGCACAGTGGTGTGCCACGAGGTGATCTAGGCTGTGCCGCGATGATATTCTCGCGAATAAAAAAAAACCTTTTTTCGACACTGGTTCCAATTAAATATGACGAACGATCGTGTTTAAAGTAACTCGGCCATGGACTTCGAGCAGCACCTTCCGATGCAGAGCCAAATATAAAACGTTCGTCAAAATAGATATACTTTATGTAAATTCAAAATAAAAGCGAGTATTTATATACGTATAACAGTTTTTATCATATCCATTTTTTACGTAATAACACATATATATGTATTATCGTAATTCATATATTCGCAAGCTTTTGCCCGCGGTGTGCCGCGGAGTTATCGAAAAAACCTTAGTGCGCCGTGGAAGATAAAGGATTGCGGAACACTGGTCTAATGGAAATCGCCGATGAACGCGCTCGCGAGGCGAGGGATTAGCGGCTCCAATTTGCGCCACCGATATCGAGTCACCGGGCATCCATTTTTCTTCGGCTCGGTGCACCGCCGCTCGGAAAGAGTCGACTTTTGCTACGCATGCATTAGCAGCGATAGCGATCGTGCAGGTGGTATAGTTCAGACGTGACACGATTATGTCATCGGTTGGATAAACTGAGGCTTCGAGAACGTTACCGCCTTACTTACACGGCGTCGGGCTTCTCGCGGATCAGCATCGAGACACCTGCATACCTTATCGGCTCGGTTTACCATCTCCCCTGGTTCCTTTTACTCCTTCTGCCCTGAACTTATCAGCGGCCGTTCCTCGTGTTTGCCCTGCCTACGTCATCCACGACAATGCGCCTAGAATCCGATGGACGCATTATCTCGAACATGGGAATTACCGAAGTTCCTATTATGAGAACTGCGTTGTATACAAACCGAGGGAAATCACAGGAATCTCGTATCTAATGTTTCTTTTAATTGTATTACGCCTTGGGACGCTCAAATGGGATTATCGACGCGCCGATCGCTATCTCGAGGGGAAAAAAGAGGATTTTCCTTGCGGCTTAGCGACCGCCGTGTCTCGCGGAACGATATGAAGATATCCATGAAAGGAAAATGATGTTGTGCCACGTAAGCACGCTCGTTCTTCGCTTTGGAATCGATTGCGCCAATTGTTGGGGAGATAAGTGTGCTGGAATCTTTGTTTCCGCCTTTGCGAAGACGCGAACTGTGCTTTACTTATGTAGAGAACCGTAGGAAAGTCGGAGTTTTGAGAGTACGTTTAACAAATCGAGTATCTCGCGCGGAATGTTTGAGCGTCGAGTCGGTAGGTATGCCGGTAGTCGGATACTCACGTGCTCGAGCGAGCGATCGTACACCATAGAACTATGCTAATCGAACGACAAGTGTAGGCGCGCGGAAAAATTTGGGCCGTCGGGTTGTTCCTAGACCGGGATTCGAACCCGGGACCTTTCGCTTTCCGGGCGACTGCTCTGACCACTAAGCTACCCAGGCCCTCCGGTC